>VNJU01009038.1:1500-15013 GCA_008042675.1 Drosophila seguyi | reverse complement strand
CCAATTTGCCCGTTTTGCCGAGGTAATATCTCAATAAGCCATATATTGAACTTATGCCCATCCCTCCTACAAACCAAAGAAGCCATATTTGACACCGCTAACCCTCTAGACCTTCTTAGCAAACCCAATTCAGATAACATACAAAAACTCATACTTTTCCTCAATACAACCGAATTATTCCACAAAATCTGAAAATAATAAGACAAATGTACCATACCAAACACAGAAATTATTAAAAAGGGTACTGTTATGTCGACCCAACACAGTTTGTTTTCGACAGTGATTTTCTTCTTTGCCTTTTACTATCCAATTTGCCCGTTTTGCCGAGGTAATATCTCAATAAGCCATATATTGAACTTATGCCCATCCCTCCTACAAACCAAAGAAGCCATATTTGACACCGCTAACCCTCTAGACCTTCTTAGCAAACCCAATTCAGATAACATACAAAAACTCATACTTTTCCTCAATACAACCGAATTATTCCACAAAATCTGAAAATAATAAGACAAATGTACCATACCAAACACAGAAATTATTAAAAAGGGTACTGTTATGTCGACCCAACACAGTTTGTTTTCGACAGTGATTTTCTTCTTTGCCTTTTACTATCCAATTTGCCCGTTTTGCCGAGGTAATATCTCAATAAGCCATATATTGAACTTATGCCCATCCCTCCTACAAACCAAAGAAGCCATATTTGACACCGCTAACCCTCTAGACCTTCTTAGCAAACCCAATTCAGATAACATACAAAAACTCATACTTTTCCTCAATACAACCGAATTATTCCACAAAATCTGAAAATAATAAGACAAATGTACCATACCAAACACAGAAATTATTAAAAAGGGTACTGTTATGTCGACCCAACACAGTTTGTTTTCGACAGTGATTTTCTTCTTTGCCTTTTACTATCCAATTTGCCCGTTTTGCCGAGGTAATATCTCAATAAGCCATATATTGAACTTATGCCCATCCCTCCTACAAACCAAAGAAGCCATATTTGACACCGCTAACCCTCTAGACCTTCTTAGCAAACCCAATTCAGATAACATACAAAAACTCATACTTTTCCTCAATACAACCGATTTATACCACAAAATCTGAAAATAATAAGACAAATGTACCATACCAAACACAGAAATTATTAAAAAGGGTACTGTTATGTCGACCCAACACAGTTTGTTTTCGACAGTGATTTTCTTCTTTGCCTTTTACTATCTCCATCTTTGTCTAGTTTTCGAGACTGTTGAAAACCGCTGCTCCGAATCAGTTCGAAAACAAAAACAAATATGCAGTGCGAGCTTCGGGAGACATCGACAGTAGCCGAGCACAGTTAGAATTTTTTTGTGCCTACTTTGTTTCGGACTTCGCCCATGTAGCTTGTTTTTGTTTTTCGAGCATGCTTCATATAGACCTATTTTTCAGCATTTTTGTTTTCTTTTCCGTTTATTATGTATTTTATCTGTTAATTTTTTTATTTTTAAATTGGACAGACAGACGGGCGGACATGGATAGATCGACTCGGCTTGTAATGCTGATCAAGAATACATATACTTTATAGGGTTGGAAATTTCTCCTTCACTCCGTTGCAAACTTATGACTAAAATTAGAATAAATACCCTACCGCTGGAACCCGCCATAGAACACATTGTTTGTATGAGATGTCCCCTCTATATATTCATACTCTTTGGTCATACAGTCTATGTGTGCGATCATATTACGACCAGGCACTTAAGCTTGGTCTTTTGTCGTTTAAATGACGGCAACGTTTACTACACAGTTTAGTACAGTTTATTGAATCCAAGCACTCCTCAGGCTTTATTTACCATGCATGAAATATGATCAATAAAGTCAAGTTTAGGATCCAGGCGGACGCCTAAATCATCAACTAAAGCAATTCTTTCCAAAGAGCAGAAGTTTAGCGTATGAGGCGCAAGTTTGGGACCGACACGAGAATATGAATGAGAGAATAAGTTTGTATTTAGAGCCGTTTAAGTTTAATAAGTTTACGCTGCACCATTTTCGAAAATGATTAAGATCGATCTGTAAATCAGACTTGCAAGACGCCTCCGTATATTGCACACAGAGTTTAACGTCGTCCGCGTACATAATTACTCTGGAGTTAGTCAGGACAATGGGCAGGTCGTTAATAAATAACGTAAACAACATGGGACCTAAATGGCTCCCTTGCGGGACGCCAGAAGTAACCTTGAGCACATTAGAAAAGTTGTTTTTGTAGAGAACTTTTTGCGTCCTGCCATTCAGATAACTTGAGACCCATATAAGCAGATAAACCGGAAATCCTATTAGATCGAGTTTCCGAACGAGGAGAGAATTGTTAACTAAGTCGGGTGCTTTACTGAAATCAGTATAGATTACGTCTCTCTGAAAGTTTTTATGGAAGCCTTTTATTATGAAGAAAGTGAGATCCAAAAGATTAGTTGTCGTTGATAAATCCGTGTTGACATGGAAAAATTATTGATTTACATAGGTGCTGCAAATGAGCAGTGATGATTTTTTCTTTATAGTTTTGGGATGGCCGACAACTTAGAGATTCCTCTATAGTTTTTGGCATCCGATTTGCTACCTTCAAATAAAAGGAAAGTGGGAGGTTTCTAAGGACAAGGTAAACAGTTTTAGAAGGGGATTGCACAGGGCGTTGGCACAGGACCTAAGCACACAGCCAGATATTCCGTCAGGAACTGGCAAATAAACGGGCTTAACACGGTGAAGATTTGAAAGGATAGAGCTTTCGCTTATGGTTGGACTGAAAATTAAGTTCGATTTGGACATGATGAACGAATAAGTCTGATTTGATTCAATGGAATTTGAATAAGTAGTTTGATAAAAACAGAGCAATCATAACGGAGAGGAATGACAAATGATTCCTTCCAAATAAGGAAAAAGTGAGAGGTCCGTAAGGACAAGGTAAACAATTTTAGAAGGGGATTGCACAGGCCGTCAGCACAATACCTAAGCACACAGCCAGGTATTCCGTCGGGACCAGGCGAATAAATGGGCTTTACATGGTGAAGATCTAAAAGGATAGAGCTTTCGTTTAAATTCGGACTGAAAATTAATTTTGACTTGGGCATGATGTAAGAATAAGTCCGATTTGAGTCGGTGGAATTAGAGTAAGTGGTTTGAAAAAACTGCGCAAACTGATTGGCAATTCCCTGATCATTTTTTATGGTTGTATTTTCAAAGGAAAGCGAGGAAGGATGAGTAATTGGCTTACGTTTAGTGTTAACAAAAGTATAATACTGGTTTGGGTCCTCAGAGAACTGGCCTTGACGACAAATCATATAATGTTTGCAACACTGCGCGTTCAGCACGGTAAATCGACAGACAGCCTTCAAAGCGTTCGGACGTACTATTTTCGCTATGTTGTGTGCCGAAAGTAATGGAAAAGTATCGGCAGCCCAACTCCGCTCCACGGAAGCTGTTCGCTACGCTTCTCTTTGATTTCAGGTATTTTATTGTGTCTGCGTTTCTTTGCTGCAGATGCGATCAAACTTTTACTTCATCCACACATTCTGTGTCAGTGCGATGGCTGTGTTGTTGCCAATGATTCCCATTCGAAACTTGATGAGCCCGATTCCAAAATAAAAAATCTGAAGTGTTTGTATCAGAATCTAAATTGTAAATTTTCGGAAGCCTCTCCCACCAAAGATGATTCTATGCAACATACTAACAACGTCACCTTAAGGTCTCGCCAGACGAAAGCCGCCAATGCAACGGTAGCTTTGCACTCGTATTCTGCCGATGCTTCCACAACGTCGGGCCAGGGCGAGGGTCTACGACCTTCGAATGTGAGAGAAACCACTTTATTAAAGTTCGACATAGGAATAAGAAGTACAATAGCAAAAATAAAAAAACATCGTTGGAGTGGGGCCCGCTTCGGATGATCTCCAAGTTTTGCCTAGCTTTATATATCTACATGTTGCAAGTTTAATGCAACTACGGTGCCTGATGCTGTTATAAAATATGCCTCTTTTAATTTAAATGTTAACGCTAAAACATTATCTTGCGTTAAGAATTATTACTGATTTGGGCGGACTTTCAAGATCTTCATCACCAACTCATCCGCCAAAAAACCCCCAGTGACCGACGCCACTGGTGTCGACGTTTTTGTGGATCATCCTCTTGCCGCCCTTCCTCCCCATAATCAGCTGCTCTGGCTAAGCCCACAGCCCTCGCATCTTCTTCAACCCCCGCTGCACCTGCGCTCGTCACCTTCACCGTCTTTTTACCAACAACAACATCAGCTGGAGTTCGCCATAGGTTTGGCAAGGATGGCTATGCAGCTGCGCTTTCGCTCACGCTTTCAGTGCCTCCGCAGCATGAACAACTTTGGCTGAATTTATTGTTTTCATCGTCCGCTTTGCGCGTAGATGCTGCTCGTTGCTTGGTTTCGCCGTTGGATCTTCTCCGTCTTCTTTGGATGCTGTGTGCAGGCTGGATAGACGCTCTTAATTCTTGTACGACTCTTGCATACTCCCTTGACGCTCTTTCTGGACACGCCCACCAACAACAACAGCTGGTGCAGTCTGATGTCACTGCTTCTGGATTGCAGCTCACTGCATGCCCGGCTCTCTTAACAGATTATATTGGCTCTTTTCTTTTCGCATCGAGTCATTTCGATGCTACTACTAAATCAATCAAGATTCCATATATATCTCTACTTAGGGCTGCCTCTGGATTGGATGCTTATAAGTCGCACCTAGAATCTCCTAGCTCAGCAATGGATGATCAGGTTGTGCCTCCGCCCATTTAGAAACTGCGCAGACGTCTTCCTTTTCTATAAACTGTGATAATCCCAGCCTGAAAACATATTTTCAAAATATCTTTGGCATTCGAAAGAAGACTGGCGCTGCTTATTTGGCTACATATCTAGTGATTATGATATCATTATATTAGTTGAAACTTAGCTCAAAATGAACTTCTTCGACACCAAATTTTTTGATGCCAACCTTTACCAAGTCTTCCGAAAGGACCGGAATGCCATTAAAACACAATGCTCTAGAGTTGGAGGCGTTCTAATTGCTGTGCGCCGTACTCGGATGTGCACATCCATCAGCCTTCGGAATGATGACTCCCTTCTAGATCAACTTTGTGTATCTCTCGCCGGCCCTGTGGACACTATTTTTCTGGCGGTATCATACCTCCATGCAGCAGTATCGACTTTTACAAGGCTCATGTGGATAATATCGTCTTTCTTTATGAAGATCTGGAGGAGTCGCAGTTTATCTGTGTTTTTGGAGACTTTGATCTTTCTTCGCTGGTGTGGGTGCATAGCTGACTCTCCAGCAATGATTCCCAGTAACCTTCATCTGCCCCAGGAAATCTTAGTGCAGATTAATCATTTATTTAATAAATTAAATAAGCTTCTAGATTTAATTTTTGTAAGTCAGAACCTACATTTAAATCTAGTTTGTTGTAATGATCCTCTCTCCAAGTGCGATGCTCACCACCAGCCTTTGTTATTTAAAATTTTTCATGTATACTTTCTCCTTACACACCTCTCACATCTTCATTGTATTTCCTGCGAGTAATTTAAACTTAATTCAAAATGACATCAACCGTGTTAATTGGGTTGACGTCCTTTCGCATGTTAATTTGGACACTTGCTATGACCACTTTTTAAAAAGTCTTTCAGCAATCATAGAAAAAACACGCTAAAATGAGGTCTTCTGGTTCGTATAAGTTACCCTGGTATACGCAAGGATTTAAAAAATACAATAATTTGAGAAATAAATTTTATAAGCGTCTCGTTGAAAATGGTAACCGTCGATAGATATAGTCAGCATAAACGAGAATTCAAAGTCCTAATTAAATTCTTGTATAACCAATACATAGCTGATGTGGAACAGAAGTTAATTAGAAATCCAAAATCTTGTTGGCACTTTGTTAACTCCAAAAAAACTACTTCATCTATTCCTTCCCAGACCTCGATAGATATATTCAGCATAAACGTGAATTCGAAGTCCTAATTAAATTCTTGTATAACTAATACATAGCTGATGTTGAACAGAAGTTAATTAGGAATCCAAAATCTTGTTGGCACTTTGTTAACTCCAAAAAAAACTACTTCATCTATTCCTTACCATATGTCATTAAATAATTTATTTGCATCCTCTGATCGCGAAGTGGCTAATCTGTTTGCCAAATTCTTTGCGTCAAACTTTGAGCCTCTTTGCTCATGGAAGAATGATTTTACGCTTAGTTCTATTGCTGCAAGCTCCAATATTGGGAAGTTATATGTCAGTGAGTCCGACTGTCATCTCGCAGCGGAGAGCCTTAATAACTCCGAAAAATTCGACTGCTATGGGCTTTCTCCTTTGATATTAAAAAGTTGTATTGGCGTGATTTTAGTGCCACTTAAAATCAATAAATCTCGCTGCAGTGTACCTTTCAGAGATGGAAATTGGCCACTGTCACTCATATTCTCAAGTCTGATTGCAAAAGTTTAATTTCCAAGTATAGGCCTATTGGTAATCTCAGCAATATTTCAGAGAGCGAATTGTTGCTAAGCAGCTAGCTTTTCTCGTTGGTAGCACCGTCAGCCCTAACCAACACGGCTTTATGCCAGGAATATCGACTACCACAAACTTGGCTGTATTTAACCATTTTTGCAGTAATGCTTTCTCGAGCCATAAGCAAGTAGATGTGGTGTACACTGACTTTGCCAAAGCATTTGACAAGGTTTGCCATACCGCACTGCTGGCTAAGCTCGAAACAATTGGCTTCCATTCGTCAATGCTAATGTGGATAACACAAGAGCGATATATATGGCGATTCTGGCTCCAATTTGGAAGTATGGACTCCCTATTTACGGGGTGGCAGCAAAGACGCATCTTAACGGAAGCTAAGTTCCTGAGGCGTATTACTGGTGCTGCATCGTGAACTGCACTTACCCCTGGTTGGGGATGTTATTAACAAGATTGCCAGACGGCATTATTCCCGCCTTGTGTTCCAACCCAATCCGCTGGCAAGAGCTGTAGCTTATTCGTGGACCAGGCCCAGGCTTAAGAAAGCAACCTTTCGCCAACTATCCAAGAGGAAATTAAGCTAACAACAGTGATGCGATAATAACTGGATTCTAATCGGGGCAGCTGTTAGCCCAATCCACCTTTGCGTAACAGTATGAAACACGAATCGCTACAGACAAATTGTTCTTTGTTAATAATAGTTGTAGGGAAAGCGTTAACAGCCGCTCAATAAACCTTTTATATGTGTATAAAAATATGTAAAAAAAAATCTTTCTTAGAAGGCCGGCAGTACAGAGTCGTGTGCAATGGTCGTATATAGCGACGTCAGGCCTTCCTCAGGGGAGTGCTTTGGGCCCTTTCTCTTTATACTTTTTATAATTGACATTGGGCATTGCCTAAGAAACTCGGAATTTCTGTTGTATGCTGATGATCTTAAAATCTTCAAGTCGGTGAGTTTGATTTTGGCTAGCAATATGCTCCCGAAATAAGTTGCCCTTGAATCTTGCCAAGTGTTTCACTGTCACGTACAGCAAAAGGTCCAATAATTCAATGTTTTCTTATTCGATTAATTCCAGTCCCCTTAACTGCAAAACTGAAATACTAAACTTGGGAGTTATGTTTGACTCAAGATTTCTTTTCATTGACCGCATAAATTATATAGTGCCTAAGGCTTATGCAATGTATGGGTTCAACAAGCGCAATGCTGCTCAATTTACGGCTCCGTACACTAAGCTCAGCTTATTTTTGTTCTTTTGTGCGATCTAAACTGGAGTACGCTTCGTTTATTTGGAACCCAAGCGGGTTCATTCTCACCGCCTCGAACGGATCCAAAATGTCCATGAACCTGTTCCCTTCTATTCCTTTAAATGTCGCCTTGTGCATTTGTCATCTTTACATGACAGGCGAATCGTTGCGAGTATATTTATCATTTTTGACATTATTTCAGGCAAAGACGATTCTCCATTTTTCCGTGCCGGGTAGGCAATTACGAACCTTTGAGCCATTTTCCTGCCTATTTTTAGGACAAATTATGCTTTAAATGAGCCCATTTTTAGGGCCTTAATTCTTTTTAATAATCTGCCACCAAGAATGCGATTGGACCCAAGCTCACCAAGAGATACAATTAAAAAATCGCTTTTCCAATATCTTGCCTCTATTAATGTTAGTTAGTTAGTTAAGATATATTTAAATAGCCAGTTATGGTTATACTGTTGGCGAAAGAAATGAATAAATAAATAAAAATAGGAACATAAAGACGATGCCGGCCTTGTACTTGGATAGAGCAAAGCAAAACACTTGGGATGAGCTACTGCCCGAACTTTCACCAGCCATAAACACGAGCATTTAGGACACGACAGGATTTAGCCCAGTTGTCATAGTGCAAGGAAGAAAACCGAGCCACAACTGACCAGGCCTTGAACCAGCCACCTCCTGGGAAGATGGCAAACAGATGCGGGAATTGTTCCAGATCGTCAATGACAAAAGCGAAAAAAGCTTGCAGCCAAATAAGACTGACCATACAAAGTCCACAAGTCTCTGTCTCCTATTAACTTACAAATACAGGTAACCCGGAGTCGATGACGACGCACGGCCGGCCTGACCGACCTAAAAGTATATCAACAACCAGATATTAGCGAGAAAACCACGTCCTGAGTAATAGGGCCACTTTCTGTTAGTCGCGACTATCCAACGTCCCTCCCCGCAATGGGAACTCATTGGCGAGCTACAATTTTTTCAGATTTAGAGAATATATTGTTATATTGGAGCATACAAATGAATTACCTAGGGAGGACAGAGGTTTAGATAAAAGCAGATCTTACTCAAAATTACATTGATTAATTAAAAAAAAAATTAAGTATTCTTTCTTCGCAGAACCATAAGTTCCAGGGACCCGAAGCGCCAAGTGGCGGACACAACCACGACAACGACGAGTACACCCGTCAGATCGACGAGTTCATGCGCTCTATGGGAGGCCTCCCCAACCACCGAAGCCTCGAGGTCCGGAGCGCCGCTTTCCACCGCTGCCTCAGTCGAAATTATCGAACTATCAGATTCAGACGACAGTAGCACTCCCCTGTGAAGGGAGGTACAGCCACTACAGATGACGCCACCACCATTGTATAAGGAGCTGTTTGGGCCTGGCCCATACGACAGTCCTCGCACCAAGGCAAAGAGGCAGCAGCCACCGTCCCTTGGTTTCGCCGCACGAGGAGTCGGAGAGGCCACCGTACTGGACTCACTGCTGGATGGCCCTAGCACCTCCAGCCAAGCAACTAGAGCGCTAGCCGAGCTCCAACGGGATTCATGCCCTTAACGGCATCCCACCACACGGCGAGACCAACCGTTCCCGAAGTGCTACGGGACCAGCGACACCTGCCCATTCTGGACGCCCACGCCACAGCACCACCAACCAGGCTGTCAGGATGGGTGCACCTGCCAACCGAAGACGGCCACAAGATGGCCCCAGCACTTCCGGCCAAGCAGCCATGGCCTGTGCCCTGGTTCTGTACCCAGCGTCCACGCTTGGACACTCCTCACCAGGCGCAGCCCTACGGGGGCGTACACCGACCATCGAGCACGATCACGGAGGAAATACGCTGTGAAGCCGTGCACGAAGACATATTATTATTATTATTATTATTACAATGGCCTTGCTGCATTGCGACCAGGTGTTAAATCTTTTGAAGAACCACATTTCGACAATATTGTTCTCAAGGAGAGAACATTATATTTTTATAGATTTAACTTAAGCATTATATTTAAGTTAGCCCAAAATGGCGACCCACATTTTCGCCGGTGCGGCACATTCATTATTACTTATTCACGGAGAACATTATAACCATATTATATAGATTTAAGCGGCATTGTTTATTTTTAAGTTAGCCTTAGCTGGCCAAAAAAAGTGGCCTGGTACTTTAGCAGAGTTTTCTCAGCACTGCTAGGACGACGGTGCTGCCTGTGTGTCACCGGGCCCGTGCATATTATTAAGGCAATCAATGTAAGCTGGGATCGTGCTGTCTCCGTGTATTCCGGGCATGCGATCATGCGATCATGCCGCCAGCGCGTAACCGGGCATTTTCGTAGAGTTTTTTTGACAACAGTTGAGGTTTGTGTTTTTCCTACCGTAAATATACCCTGCTTTACATCCAAGTACTGAGGCTGGGTGATTCGAGCAAGATTTTACCAAATATAACATTATTATATCCCCATAGCTGTTTTTAAAAAAAAAATTTTAACTGAAGAGGATCCTGGGCGGACTGAGACGCCCAGCCCAGCCAAAAGCATTCTTACACGGGTGATAAGTCTTAAAAACACCACCTGGCAGAGTGCTATGAAAAGCTATGAGTTTCTTTTTGATAGTATGATATGTCGTGACGTCTACTATCTTTAACAAAGGGGTAAAGTACAAGTAAAGTACAAAATTTCAAATTAGGGAAGAATTCCTGGATATAACTTTCCAAATGGAACACAACGTTTAAGGTAGAAAAAGGGAGGGTATCGACACAACCCTCCTTTTCAGACTAGAATACAATCTACGTTACCAACGACTGGCAACCGTACAAAAATAGTATAAAAAAGCAATATACGCAGCCAATAAGGACTCTTAGAGAAGTTATTGCCAATCAATAGAAGAATTAATTAATTGTCAGCCCCAGACTTGTTTGAAAAGAAAATGTTTGGTTTTGGTATCGGCATTGAGCGTTAGGGTCAGCAGCTACGCGTATTGGGCCGGCTCTTGGCACTCGCCATGAGGGGACGAAAAAAAGGAAGAATTATTGGGACGCCTTTTGGGGCTCTAAATCATGCGGTCGGCTTTCATATCTTGTTATCCTTGTTTTATACCAATAAGTTTTCATAATTTTTCTCTCAGAGTATTGTCTTAATTATATTTTTACGATTATTCCCGACATGTAATTCTTTATTTAAACACCGCTTTGGGGGCTAGTTCCGTTCAAAAATATTAGAGTCGGTCTGGCCCACTTGTAGGTGATACCGTATCGAGGCTCGCGGAGATTCCAAAACGCGCAGCCGTTTGGCCGGACTCGCTGGCCACTCGTTGCAGTCTCACTTTTGCACTCACCCGTCTCGCTGTTGCACACACACATGGGCTACGCGCTCTGACCGTGGAAACGGCCTGTGCTGCGCCGCTGTTCCTGGGCCGGATACAGCTGTTCCCTTCCTTGATGCTCCTCATGTTCTTCAGCTCGCCGGCTGGGTTATCCTCCTCCTCGCTTCCTGGTGGGTGGATATCCAATGGTGCTTCCTGCTGCTGTGCAGGTGTCGTTCGACTTTTCCTCCGTTTCCAGCTCCAATTATTCGAAGAGGCGATGCCGCCTGTGGCAGCTTCCCACGTTAAAACTTGTAGTCCGCGTCTGCTTTTTATAAACTCTCATCCAGAACTCCCACGAGTTTCGTAAAAATTATCACAGCCTGCCCTCGTTCTATTTGAAATGATCCTCGTCTCCTCTCATTCATTCCTTCGTATCGTGTCATCTTCTTCACGTGCGCTTTTGAGCGCGATCGTGTTATGTCTCGCTCGCTCCCGTAGTCCAGGCTGTCACGTGACCAATTTTAATGGTGAACTTCTCGTAATGCGCCGGTAAGTGTGTGTTCGTATGCGGCGAGCTTTCCTGCTAGTGGTGCGCGTTCTAACTAGCGGTGAGGGTTTTCTCCGAACTATCGTATGCCTACGGCTTACTTAGAGTTAATTTTTTTCTCTTGGACGTTGATGCACTACTAACAGTACACTCAAGTGGCCCGTATGAAACCAAGAACGTGCTTTTCTGTGTAAGGTGTTAGTTGGCGCGAAAGATGAAAATTTAGAAAAGGAATTCGAGGAACTAACTACTGGCGTGGTGCCAGATTGTTTGCTTGCATGCGTACTAAGTGGGTTAGTATTAACGTTTTTAGTTTAGGAAGGCTATCTACGTTTGAAATTATTATGTACAAATCGTTATAATTTGCACATAGGACTCTAAAGGATTCATGCAGTTGAAAGGACGCTCTACAATGGGGCAGCACTAAGGGAATATAGGATCTAGTATTTCTACTCGGTACGTGAAAGTTAAGCTGACCCAACAAATGAGCACTTTCCACGTCACCGTGGATAAGGCTATAAAATGCCAAGCCTGGTTCTACGGTTAGATAAAAATGGTAAATTAATAAGGAGGAGTCTACTAGAATACGAGGGTAACCTCTGGTTTGCATCCCAGTTTAAGCCACGTAAAGCGAAAAGTAAAAAGTTCCTTTGAACCGACTCGATGCGTTTACTGTGGACCCCATACTGAGCGCTCCAAACGCAAGATGCATATTCTAAGATAGGACGAACTAAAGAAATATATACAGATTTTGTAACGTACGGATCATTGAATTCTTTTGACCAACGTTTAATAAATCCAAGCACACCTCTGGCTTTATTCACCATGCATGAAATATGATCAATAAAGTCAAGTTTAGGATCCAGACGGACACCTAAATCGTCAACTAAAGCAATTCTTTCCAAAGAGCAGCAGTTCAGCGTGTAAGTTGCAAGCTTGGGAGCGACACGAAAGAATGTCATAAGCTTGCATTTAGAGCCGTTTAAATTTAATAGGTTTGCACTGCACCATGGTTGAAAATTGTTAAGATCTGTTTGTAAATCAGACTGGCAGGAGGCATCCGTATATTGCACGCAAACTTTGACGTCGTCCGCATTTATAAGTACTGTGGAGTTAGTTAATCATTAATAATCGTTAATAAATAATGTAAACAGCAGGAGACCCAAATGGCTTCCTTGTGGGACGCCAGAAGTAACCCTGAGAACATTAGATAAGGTGTTTTTAAGTAGGACCTTTTGCGTCCTGCCATTCAGATAACTTGAAATCCAACTAAGAAGATCAACCGGAAATCCCATAAGGTCGAGTTTCCGAACAAGGAGAGAATGGTTGACAGAGTCGAATGCTTTACTAAAATCAGTATAGATTACGTCTGTCTGAAAGTCTTTATGGAAGCCCCTTATTATGAAGGAAGTGAGCTCCAAAAGATTAGTAGTCGTTGATCTTCGCTTTATAAATCCATGCTGGCATGGAGAAATAATTGATCTACACAGGTCCTGCAAGTGATGAGTAACGATTTTTTCGAAAAGTTTTGCGATGGCCGACAACTTAGAGATACCTTTAGTTATTGGCATCTGATTTGCTACCTTTTTTGTGGAGAGGAATGACAAATGATTCCTTCCAAATAAGGGGAAAGTGAGAAATCCGTAAGGACAAGGTAAACAATTTTAGAAGGGGATTGCACAGGCCGTCAGCACAATACCTAAGCACACAGCCAGGTATTCCGTCGGGACCAGGCGAATAAACGGGCTTTACACGGTGAAGATCTAAAGGATGGAGCTTTCGTTCAAATTAGGACTGAAAATAAGGTTTGACTTGGGCATGATGTAAGGATAAGTCCGATTTGCGTCGGTGGAATTAGAGTAAGTGGTTTGAAAAAACTGCGCAAATAGATCGGCAATTGCCTGATCATTTTTTACG
>VNJU01009037.1:0-12376 GCA_008042675.1 Drosophila seguyi | reverse complement strand
GTCGGTTCAAAAGAACTTTTTACTTTTCGCTTTACGCGGCTTAAACTGGGATGCAAACCAGAGGTTACCCTCCTATTCTAGTAGACTTCTCCTTATTAACTTACCATCCTTATCCAACCGTAGAACCATTCTTGGCATTACCTTTATTTATAACCTTATCCATGGTGACGTGGAAAGTGCTGACTTGTTGGGTCAGCTTAACTTTCACGTACCGAGTAGAAATACTAGATCCTATATTCCCATAGTGCTGCGCCATTGTAGAACGTCCTTTCAATTGCATGAACCCTTTAGAGTCTTATGTGCAAATTATAACGATTTGTATATAATAATTTCAAACGTAGATAGCCTTCCTAAACTAAAAACGTTAATACTAACCCACTTAGTACGCATGCAAGCAAACAATCTGGCAGCACGCCAGTAGTTACTTCCTCGAATTCCTTTTCTATATTTTCATCTTTCGCGCCTACTAACACCTAACACGAACAAGCACGTGCTTGGTGAGTGTACTGATCGTAGTGCATCAACGTCCAAGAATAAAAATAAACTCCCGGCCATCAACGCTCTGTCGACATCCGGGCGCTAGCACTAGCACCACCCAAGCCGTAATGCACACAGGTGTGGCTAAGTTGGACACCATCGCAATAACTTCAAGCGGCAAAGATGAGCCGCTTTCACTTTAAAAAAAGAGGCGTGCTAGGGCAAACAGGGCCCGCTTTATTCTGAGCAAGATTGCGAAGAACGAGGCTGAGGGCAAGGTGGACCCAAGAGACGCTGCCGACAAGTGAAATTCATCGCAGAGATTGCGGAATTTCAAGCTTATCAAAAAGCTAACCCCGAGGCGTTCCAACCACCAGAGCCGGAGCGTGAACGATCACAGGATGTGAGCGTTAGAGCACCTAAGAGGGAAAGGGACTAAAGAATCACTTCTACGCTTTTCTCTGTTCTAATCAGAGCACATAGAAGCACGGAGATCTTTCAAGGCAGGGAGGAGGTGCTAAATCTAACCTCTTTCGTAGAACATAGACAATATACGTTCGAGAATTGGAATGAGTCGCTGCAACATTCTTTTTCAGATCATAGGAACATATTCTTTGAGTTATCGTTGCCGATTAGTAAAGCGACACCGAGGCAAAAGACAAACTGGGGCAAATTCAGAGATATTGTCCACGCCAAGGTCAGCAAAAAGAGGATAAAGGTACAATCCTCAGCCCTCGATAAAGAGGTAGAGGACCTAGCGAACATACTAAATAACGCCTTCAATGAGACATGCATGGTGTTATTTTCAAGAAAACAGTATCCGTTGTGGTGGACTTCCGTAGTCCGTAAGGATCTCAGAAAGAGAGCACGAAAGTGTTTCAATACATGCTATGTGTCCAAATAGTGGGCACCATACAATGAACCCATCCTGAAAGCCCTCAGCTCAATAGGTGTTGAGAGATGCATCAGAGAATGGATAGGTGCTATGCTCACGAGTAGGACGATAGTGGCCGAATTGTGTGGCACTCATCTCACGCGAGTAAGGAAGAGAGGCACACCCTAGGGCGGAGTTTTGTCGCCGCTACTCTGGGTAATGAACCACATACTAAAAGAACTCAAGTGTTGTGGAGTACGGGCAGTAACATACGCCAATGACGTAATGCTACTAGTATCAGGTCCATTCCCTGACGTTATAAGGATTAACCCAAGCCAGACGGAACTATTGTTATTCACAAGGAGATAAAAGATCCCAAGTTATACCATGCCCAAATAAGATGGCATAGAACTAAAACTCTCAGATCAGGCGAAGTATTTAGGAGTTATACTGGACCCAAAGCTCTTATGGAAATGATACATCAAAATGAGAGTCAAGACGGTAGGGATTGCCTTCCACTCTTGTAGGAAAATGTTTGGAAAAACTGGGGACTACACCCAAAGACCAAAGACCCAAAGACCTCCTACCCGACGAAGGAGGAGTGGACTAGAGGCAGAGTAACCGAACAGGACGAGGTATCACTCTACACCAATGGCTCCAAGATGAGCTGTGGTGTGGGGGCTGGGATTTTTGCTGAGAGCTGGTGGGTTGAATTGACTTTCAGTCTCCCAGCATCAGCGACAGTCTTTCATGCTAAGGTACTCCCTGCATTGGAGGCAGCCAGACTATCAAATCAGCCAGGCCAGCCAGGAAATACCAATGTGAGGATTTACTATGATATCCAAGCGGCTATCAAGGCTCTAGGAGCAGTCAAGACAAACTCACAGTTAGAGTCGCAGTGCAAGGGAGTCTTAAAAGAGCTTGCTGAACACAACGACGTTAGAATAGCCTGGGTGCCAGGGCACAACGACATTCCAGA
Source organism: Drosophila seguyi (assembly GCA_008042675.1). Taxonomy (NCBI): domain Eukaryota; kingdom Metazoa; phylum Arthropoda; class Insecta; order Diptera; family Drosophilidae; genus Drosophila; species Drosophila seguyi. The sequence continues at coordinate 10,046 of VNJU01009037.1, read as the reverse complement.
AAATGAAAAGGCAGACGAGTAAGCCCGCAAGGGCTCAGCCGAGCGTAGCAATATTAAAATAATACCGCTGAACGCGGTACAGTCTAAGATCCATGATTATTTCAAAGGTCAGGCCACCAAGGAATGGTAGAGAACACAGATACGCGGTAGATCTTTTCTTGTGTCAGAAGAGAGCCCAGAATCTTTGATTCATCTTTACAGCAACCATCAGTCTTAAAAGAATTGAATGCGGCGTTTAGGATAAGCTAAAATTACTTCCAAAACGACTGTCGAAAAAGTCACTACGAGCGCTCCAGTCCGTATATACGATTTTTGGCAGCCACATTTCTCAGTTTCTGCCTCTTCTTTGTGTGATATATTAATATTATTTTTGAATGCCTTAGCGGAAGATACCTACCATATGGAACAAACATTGTGTATAAAACCATTGTTGTTACACTGGTTATTTATAATTGTCAGGTTCAGGGTGTTTACGGCAAGTCACGGAAAATTATAATTATAATTAGTAAAATATACCTGCCATCTTTTACCGACGTTTTCAGTGTCATTCGTAGTCAAAAATATGCTTTTCCGTTTTTTTCTGCCCATTTGGAAGCTAATGGGGCAAAAAGTATGACGGGGAATTGAATGTGTCTGGGAAAATTACAAGGTTGCAACAAGGCATTCCTGAACGTAGACGCATACGCATACATAGTATATGTATTACATACCCCTAACTTAAATCTAGTTGTTCAATATGGAATAAAAGAAGTAACTTTGCTCGAATATGGTGAGGAAAATAATACAATTCGAGTTTTTTTTTTATATATGATCAAATTGACATTACGAGTAAAATCTCAGAAATCAGTATTGATCATTGTTTTTTCGAAGAACTAGTGTAAGATAGAAAAGTTAAAAGCATTCTATTTGAAAAGTTGATTCGATAATAGCTCAGCTAAAGTTATTCAACCGTTAGAAAAATTGACCGTAGGTAAAACAGTTTACTGTACAAAAATCTGATACTTTGTTTAAACATTTAAACATTGCTCAGTAACAAAGTTATGAAATTTAAGATTCTGGGATTGGTTTATAATTGTTTTAGAACCTATTCCTGAATATTACGTTTTATCAAGTTTCTTATGACTATTCTGGCATCAACTTGCGTAAGTAGGATGTCTTTCCAAAAACTCAAAACAAAGCTGTGGTTTTCAGAAATATAATTTAATGTACCATGAAATAATCAATAAGCTTGTTCATAATATATACGAATATATATTTAATTTTTATGAGAATTAAGGAATCTGGCTCCGTAAAACATCATGCTACAAATTGAATCTAAAAGAACTTGCAAAAGTATTGAAAAATAAAATATTTTTATTTTGATTAGTCATGATAACGCTTGTATCGATTTGCTATTATAAATATATTCGAGCTTCGGCTAATCGGCTATCTAATTTATAGATTAAAATCGTCCTTGGAATGTGCCCGGTCTAAGCAACGCGTATGTTGAATATTTTATTATATAACGCAATTTCTTAGCTTTTAAAAAAAAATTTCTATTGACAAAATTAATCTGTATTAAATTAACCTGAACTATAATGCACAAATGTACTTATCATTTGCTCAATTCACACTGTAAAAAGATAAGAAATCCGTAGTAGCCTTGATTCTGAATCAGATGGCCACGGCGGGGCTACCGATACTTAAAAACCATAAAACAAGGTCTTCATGAAATGTGATTATGCCTCACATATATTCCGGTCTTGGAATCAAATAATTGTAACATTCTTTTTATTACTGTCATCGAACTAAGCTGATTATAATTTGTTCCCTGACGCTGTGGACCTGTAATTTATTTGATAATCCCTAAATTTGTGAGATGTAGTGAGCACAAACGTACAAAATAAATAAAAAAAAATATACATATATACATGTAGAAAACTACGAGAAAGAATTATGAATTCACACTCTAACGTATTTAAACTCTAAGCCTTAAAAGAAAACATAAACAAATAAAGTACAAAAGACATTTAAATGCAAACACACAGCGTGCACGCACCATTATTGGAAGACCTGAAAGGCCTATTCAACCCGTCTCACTTTGGTAGACCCGAAAGGCCTCTCAAATTCTTCTCATTTCTAAAGACCTGAGAGTCCCTAATGGGTTCCCCTCAAGACCGTTTTACTTTGGGACCGGGTCGCAATCTTTTTCAGCAACCTGAAGCCAAATAAATTTCTGAGACCAAATTGTCACAAACTCCTACAACAGGTTATTGGCCTAGACCGCCTGCTCTGAGAAAAATAAGTAAGGATGTCTGTCTCTCCAATATGGAATACACCCATCAAGAAGGAGCAGATGCAGAGATGGCAAATTCACAGAAGGAAATTCGTGTAGAGAACAGAGATACGGAATTGGATATGACGGAACTTTTCCGGATAGTTGTGGGAGGACGTAGACAGACACGTCTAACTGCAGTCCTGGCCTGGATGAAGATTTGCAGAACTTCGTTCATTGAGCAGCAACTTGTGACTCATAGTGCACACAAACGTAAGAAATAAATAAATTTATATATATACTTGTAGAAAACTAAGGAAATTAAATTAAATCACATGCAAAGATATATAAACAAACAAATGAAGTACAAAAGACTAGTCAATTCAAACCAACAGCGCGCGCGCGCCATAGTTGCGAAGAGAAGGTCACACCGGCCAAATAAGATCGCGCACATTAATGTGGCTAAAATCGGTTGACATATGCGGGCACACTACTCCTCGCCAAACCGGTATATAAAGCGGACTCCAGGCCTTGGAGAGCTCAGTCAGTTCGGCCAGCGATCGGCGACAAGTAAACTAAGCGGAGCCAGCAGAAAAGACAAACAACCAAGGATCAGCGGTAAGGAGGAAGAAGTGTCATAGTAGTCTTGGCGTATTACCTCTTATTCTCCGGTTCAGTTCACCGACCCGAGCTTCACACTTGGTAGACCTGATTGGTCTCTCAAACCCTTCTCATTAATTGGACCTGAACGGTCCCTTCTCTCTTGGGTAGACCTGAACGGCCTCTCAACTCTTTACCAATTAGCTAGACCTTAACGGCCTCTCAAACTCTTCTCAGTTCTTAAGACCTCAGCCCCCGACTTGATTCTCTTCAGGACCGATAACGAGCCGAGGGAAAGGGACTCACCCGTCACTGGATCACGACGTTACCAAGCAATGATATATGAAACCTCTTAAAAAAATAAACATAAGGATAATTTGTACCATCATAGCTAGCGTTATACTCTGGGACCGGGTCGGAATCTCTTCCAATAACCGCTTCTGAACACAAATAAATTTCTGAGACAAATCCTGGCTATCCTTGAGCCACCCGAGCACTGACAGAACGTAACAAACTTTCTCATTGAGACCGGAAACCTGGGTCTAGACTGTTTTACATGGAAGTATAATTTTATTGAATAGCCGTTTCGTAATAAACGTTGCTTCGGAACCCGAGTCGATCAGCTCTCTGGCTTGAAGTTTGCGCCTAAGATGGCACATATTAATAATCGCCGTGCCGAGCAGGACAGCTCTTGATACTGACGCAAACCACACTTGCACATTTAAGTGGTCGTCGAAAGCTGTAGCATTTTCGCAATGGGCCCGGGTCGTGGACTAGACGAAGCGGAGGGCCTTGGACCACTAGCGACCGGATTGTCGTGGTGCAGCAAAGTATGATGCCGGCCATGGCAAGTAAAACAGGAGTGGGGACTAGTGCAATCCCAGTGTCGGTGGGCTCGAGCTGGTCTTGGCCAGCACCTTGGCCACGGTACGCCTCTCGGCTTGCTGCGGTACACGCGCTTACAGGGATCCCACAACACCTTGCGGATCTTCTCAGACTTGAGCAGACGCGTCAGCCATCTTAGGCTGGGGCAGGTTGTAGCCATTCTTCAAGGAAGCTGACTTCTTCCAGGTGCCGAACAGATCGTTCAGGCGCGCGACTGCCGACTCGGTTCAGATGACGAAGCGACCGACATGTCCGCTGGCAGCGTGCTTCAGCAGGTTAAGCTTGTCAATGCTGATGGTCTCGCTTCCTAGGATGTTGCGAAAGGCAGGTAGGCCGGAGGCGGCGATGGCCGACACCAGGGCTTAGCAGCTCTGGTTGACAATCACCTTGGATGGAATGGATTGCTCCCACATGGAAAGTGTGAGCTTGGACAGCTTGGAAGCAACCATGTAAACAAGCAGACAATCCCAAGCCGCTACCTGAATGGAGGACATTTCTAAGGCTGTTACATAACTTTGAATGGTGCCTTGCAGCTCCTTTAAACCGCTTTGGGACTCTTGGGTGATAGCTCGGATGTTAAACAAAATTTGTAACTGGCTATTTACTTACAACCTTCAATTCTCGAAGCGCTGCGTAAGACTTCCCCACGCCCTCGTTAGTCAATGGTGCCTTGGAGACTATGGCATCCCCACTCGTCTTGAAGAGTAGGTGAAACAATAATTCCACAGGCGTGAGCGTAAGTCGCTATGAAAAATTCCATAGACGTAGGCCAGCGAAGATAATTGCCTGTAAAGACTTCGGTGTCGCCGGGTGGTAACCGGCACCCCCTAGACGGGGGTGTACGCCATGTCAGAAACCTGAATGGATTGGGCATAAACAAGGGGATGACCTAAACAGGGCCAATGTCCAGTCCTACATAAGAGAGAACAAACCCGATCCTTGGAAGAATCGGGTTAGCTGCCTTGTTGATGTCCCACTTAGTTCGGCGATATCCACTACGGTGAAGTGGCCCAGGTACTGCAGTCTCCGCCTGAGTAGGGGTCAGGCCTCCTCCTCATCCCTACAGCTTCTTTAAAAGTCGTTGTGGTGCACCGACAGTCTGGACACATGCGCTCCAAGCAGCCAGTGAGCAGTGAGTGTCCTACCGGCAAGGGCGCAGCTTCCCCTGCTTAGTGACAGAAGCTCTTTGGAGCGCTTAGCTGCTCGAAGCTGCTCATTTTAACATGGCGGCAGGAGGTAAAGATTTCCCATTTCCTGTCCGCAAGGAGGTGGAAGTGTTTCTTACAGAGTAGTCTGCTAGTGGCCATGGGCATTTCAACTAACTCCCTCTCCGGCGGAAGAGGGTAGGTTGTACCCTACCGGGCCAGCTCATCGGCGGCGCAGTTTCCCTCGATGTCCCTATGTCCTGGGACCCAGATGAGGTGGAGATCGTACTGCTCCGCCATTTCGTAAGGAGAGCTGCGGTAGGCGTTGATGGCCTTCGAGTTTGAAGATGAGAGCTCTGAACCTGGTCGGGGGGAGCTGATCAAGGGCTTTTTTGTATGGCGTAAACTTCCGCCTGAAAGACGCTACAGTAGTCGGGTAGCCTAAAAGAGACTTTCAATCCAGGTGCTCAGAATATATACATCCTCTCACCCGGGTATAATGCCGTTTCACCCCTGGGGATTTGTATGGGTTGAACCTGTTAATTGCCCATTTAATGTGCCTATCTCTAAGACGGTATTCCATATAAGACGGACCCCGCCTTATCGGAGGGTTAGGCGGGCTGCTAGACGCATCTGAGTAGTCCTGGATTCCTGAGCAAAAGTCGGACCAGCTCTTCTTTTTGCCTTTCTTAATTCCCGGTTGTAGAGGGACAAGTTAGTCTTATAGAGGCGCCACGATGCGTCATGTTGGCGCTCTTGGCTAGGTTGAAGATCTGCCTCGTGGTCTTCTTGAGGCATCCTAACTCCTTACACCACCACGGTGGCTTCATACAAGTGACATGCCCAGGCGCAGTCTTATACTATCCTCGGTGACATGCCTGGGGAGGTCGGGGTCCTGGTCGTACCCCAGGTATGAGGAGCAGATCCGGAGGGATCCCTTTTGGTCCCTCTAGACATGCGCTTTCTAGGTCATTACTATAATTCGGAAGCACGAAAAGGGTTACATCTTTCCTAAAGAGTATTCAGGGTCGCCATTTACCTGTTGTCATCACAGATTTAGGGCTTCTGGATGAGAACAGCGTCGATACTACCTTCCGCCAGGTGGATAAGTAGGTCAGCGGAAGCTGCTTTACTGTGGTGGAGGTTTATTTGCAGGAACGTCAGAGACCTCCACCACAGTGATATCTGCGTCCGAGGTCGGCTCGTCCAGTCCGTCCTCCTCCTCGGACATCCCGACTTCGCTGCAGCTGAAGCTGCACTTGATACAGCTACGAGTGCGCGCGTTTGAACCGCGAATTCCCACGATCGAATCACACTCCAAGAGGGAATGGAGGTAAAAAGGCCACATAACACCTGTGCACTCACGTGCGTTCACGTGCGATTATCACCAAAAAAGGATGGAGGGTGAAAAGGTTACAAACAACCTGTTCACACCTGCGATCACACAATGCAATGAAGAGGAAGGGATAAAAAGGTCACCGTCAGCCGAGATTTTTGTCCGCTGATGAAAAAGGGACACTTGTGTGCTCACCAGGTACCTCAAAAAAAAAAACCTTGGAGGGTGAAAAAGTCATAGACAGCATTTACCCCATCCCAAAGTATGCCTGAGATCCTCCACACATAGCACATGCATTTTCCTTCAACGTTTGCAACCCACAAGAAGATGAATGAAATTCAAGGCATTCGGGCTGGAAGGCTGAGGGGGTGGTGTGTTAAAAGGTGGGTGACATTCTTAGACCGTCTGCAATTAGACAGCTGTCAAGGCAAAGTCAATAAAGCCAGACGCCATGTCCCACGCCATTCCTACCCCTAATAAAAATGGTATGCACAATCAGGTAATTGAAGAGTTCATAGGAAGGATATGACTAAGAAACAATGGGAGGGGTGAGTGGTGAAATAAAAAAGGGTTCGCAAGATCATTTACCACCAGTTCGAAAAAGTCATTTCAAAATGAAGAAAAGGGAAAGTCAATCAAGCCAGGCGCCACATCCCACACCACTCCTACCTCTCATAAAATAATTGAAGAGTTCTTAGGAAGATTACGACAAAGAAACATTGGAAGGGGTGAGTGGTGAAATAAAAAAGGGATCTTGAGAAATTCTTTCAAAACAAACAAACAAAAGGAAAGTCAATCAAACCAGGCGCCGCAAAGGGATGAACCGCTGCCCCATCTCATCCTCATAGAGAGGAAAATTTCCATTCCTCAGGTATCAAATAGCTAAAAATTTAAATAAAATAAATAAATAATAAAAATAGAAATAAATAATTCCCATTTCCCACAAAAAATTTATTTTGTTTATTTTAGAATAAGTATAATTTTATTTTCTCAAGTACAATGATCAGAAGCGATGGTCTAAATTTAAAAACATTTTAATTATGTTAAGACATTTATTGAGCGTAGAGTAAAGAAATGACATGCACAAGTATCAACGCCTTGAATAACATCATTCTGAGCCCAGCAAGATGAGAAATGTTCACCGTGTATATTTGAAACTAGTGGAAAATCACACATCCTTTTACAAAAATATTTTAATGACTCTTTCAGATATTTTGAGTGTTCAGGGAAAATTTGTTCCTTATAAATTTTCAAAAAATTGTTTATTTTTAAGACAAGTTTAATTATTTGCATATTAGATAAAATATTCCTTCCGTTGGCAGTGAACATTTTATAAAGTTGTAATTGATTTTGATCCGTAGACCTCTGCTTGCAACGATTTCCAAAAATTTATTGAAGAAATGTCTTTAAACTTCTTAGACAACACGTTGAACTAAGCCAGTCAATGGTGTGTATTCAACTAGACGATCATGAATGAGAAGGTAATACACCTTTGTATTCATCTCACTTGGACTAGTTAGTTCAGTAGAAATTTTAACATCCATTGGTCCCGACTTGACAGACTCATTTTGATAGGAGAGATCAACAACTACAATTGGGCTCTTAGCCTTAAATTCCGTTGGTAATATAAGTGGACGAGATTCTCTATTGTAATAGTTTTCTTGACATCTGGCATACATGTCATACAAGACTGCGATTCGATTTTCATCATACTTATTATTCAAATCCTTATAGGGATATACATCAGAATTTAGATATACCTTTGCATTTCTCAAATTGTTTGTAATTAGTTACCATTCAATGGGAATGCAATAAAAACGAAACGCGTGGTCGTTCTCTATTTGAAGCCAGTTTTACGTTACTAAAGCAGGATTGATATACATTTCCCAGCTACGAAATGATAGTGGAAGACTACCACCGTTTTTAACAACATTATACATTTTAATTTTTGCACTATCGCTTGGAACAATGTGAGGTACTTTCCAACTAATGTTATGTATTGCAATATTATGTGTTTTCCCATCAACTGTTTTTACATACATATCATCTGTATTTTTAGCTAGGAGGAGGATGAGCTCATGTTTACAATTTAAAAGAACTTTTTTATGGTCCTTGGCAAATCCCATCAACATTTTCAGTACAGAAAATGTGAAATGCCTGCCAGACTTAATACACTCTCCGTTAGTCCATCCAGCATTGCGATAAAGAAGACCCTACTGTTGACCGATGCCGAGATAGTATTTGAGTTCGATGTAATACCAGTGAAGCGTGTCCTATCAAGTTCACATCCATTTAACTCATGTCTTATTTCTTCCAAAAAATTGGCCATTCAATTATTTTTGAGCAAGCCATCAACAGAACTTGTACTTGCTTACATTGAAGGAAATATAAATCTTGGTTTTGTATTGTGATACGAACTTTGTCATTTGTCTTGAAGTTTTGTTGATATTCCTTTCTAATGATACTATCATCGTTGATAGGCTTTTCTTGAACGTGAAAAATGTCATTCATTTGAAACTACTTTTTTATATTAAAATCAATTTTTTTTATCGATAGAGCAGTTCGATTTCTTTAATCTACTTCGGATGACAATGATGTTATTTTCACTTTGATAAGGGAGCGAAGGACATGCTTTTTATTATAGATTATCATTCTGCTGATTCAGTTCATTTCAGTTTCCCCTCGTAAATTTATTTAATCTCCGTTCTGATCAGTTATCCGTACTTCGCGTGTGCTTATTTCTCAGCAGTTGACAGGTAAATAAATTAAATTCCGTGGTGTAATGTTCATTTTAAATCCAGGTGGTACATTTATTCAAAATTCAGGCAGCATATGATTTGGTCTATTACCGACATACGATCCGCTAATAATGTTGCATTCCAATCTAATAGAATTTACTTTTAAAATGTTTATTGGATTATCTGAGTTGTAAATTTCATCATTATCGTTTATTAAATCCAAATAGCTGACCAATTGATCGTTCATGATTAAAATATACAGTTTAATTTTTAGTAACAACTTGAACTTGAAATGTATTGTTATTACATTCAATTTTGACACTGTCATGAAGTTGAAACTCTTTAAGCCTATTAAATATATATTTAATAATATCATCAAACTCATATGATCCCACAGGTATTTCAATAACTTTATTCCCAATATGAAATAGATTGTTCCTCGTGTCAACATTCGGAATAGAATTGAATGTATAGAAATCAATAAGAGCACATTTATAATTTCGTTTCAACTCAATTTGTGTCAAAAAGTTTTCACTTATAACAGAAGTGTTTTCAGTTAATGCAATTGTTAACTGAAGTTTTTAATTAGTTTATTAAAAAAGTTTGCGGCGGGAGACAAAAAAATGCGTGTGCGCTTGACGATTTCAATTTACGACATGACCTCTATTTTTCTCGATCGTACTTAGGCCTAGCTTAACAGAGGTTGGCGAAGGCGGGGCGAATTCGCAAAGAGCGAGAGAGAGCTTTATTGTGCTCCCGCCTTCGCCCTAAACTAACTTACACTAGACTTCAAATTATTTATTTTAAATTTACAAAACAAAAACGAAAGACACTAAGCATTCAGCCAACACCGGCCCCGTTGAACGCCTCCACGGCTTCAACCGACTGGAAGCGGAGCCAGCTTATGGATGGCTCTCCGAAACACCGCTCCATCGCTCCTCCTTAGGTCGACGACCCTGACCATGCCGTCCTCTCCTGCGTGCGTCGCGACGATCCTTCCCAGAAGCCACTGTTGAGGCGGCAGGTTGTCCTCTGCCACGACGACGAGCTGTCCCTCCTTGACGTTGTCCTGCTGGTGGTGCCACTTG
>VNJU01009030.1:9231-24195 GCA_008042675.1 Drosophila seguyi | reverse complement strand
GCCTTAATGGGGGTAGCGTTCCTTCTCTCAATACGGGCACGCGAGACCAGGCTGGAGCTAGAGGCCTTGAAGGAGGCACCTCTCGTCAATTGCAACCTCAACTTCAGCTTATCCTGCATTGATAGTTGATGGGATGGTTAGAAGCCTTACTCACTGGACCAGTCGACACATGAGATGCCGAAGGAGGGCTACTGGAAGAAGCCACAGCTGGAGCCGCACGACAGGCAGAGGAAGATGCCACGGGCACCGGAGCCGACGACACCGCCGAAGCTACCACTGATGCTGGCATATCAACATCAACAAAGACATCCTCTTGATCCAATGCGTGCTGAGCCGACGCTAGGGCTATGGCGCTTCTCTTAGCATAGAGTCCTTGTCCCTTACTACACCGGGGACCCGGTTTAAAGCGAATCTCACCCTCCATATAAGTCCTAGACCTATACGGAGGGCTAGACAATTACAGGTAGCGACAGTAGCAACCAACAAAATCAGCACACTGGCTTTGACTTAGCTGTCAAAAAGAGAAATAATTTAGAAAATACCGCACGGAAACACAACCGTATCCGGAAGACACCGTCAGGCTTTCGCCCACGAGAAAAGAAAAAGGGGGACACCCCACTTGTGAAGTAAAACACGCGAAAACCAACAACGTGCCGCGTAGGCAAACGCCGAACACAAACCAAAAAAGGCCTTAACTTTTCAGAGAAAAATTTTATACGTTTTGTACACAAACACAAAAATTATTTTTTCCGAAAATTCAACTGAGCTCCGAAACACGTCCGACCGGTTACGAAGCTGACAGGAGAATGATTCAAATAAGTGAATTGCGAATTGGTGAGTGTTGTTTTCTTTGTAAGCGGAACGAAACGGATAGAATGAGTGAGTAAAGAAGAAATGTTTCAAGTACTCGGATAAAATTTCGGCATTCTCGTCATTCATGGCTTGAAAAGAAGAAGCAGTAAACGATGAATACTAGATAATAATTTAGACATAATGAATAAAATTCTGTTTCTTCATTCAGTAATTGAAAGTTAAAATAAACAAATAACATACATATATATAATAATTAATCCATGTCTTTCTAATTTTCTATGCCTTGTACTGAAAAACAAAACAGAAACCAAAAAACAAACACGGAATAATTTTGACGTCACCAATGCAGTGCACAACTAACCGAGTGCTCGGTCGCAATACTCATTCGTCTATTGCTTCGGCTTTCGGATATGGTAAGTTTTGTACTCATGCCACATTTGCCAAATCCGTTTTCTTACTCAGTCAAAATGAACTTTGAGTGAGAGTACAAAATGCTGCTTTGACTGTATTTGTGCAGACCTCTAACAGCTATGAGGACTCGTACAATCCGTCTGCTGATGGCCTCGAACAAAACAGTTCAGACAGAGCTGCTTTCTCTTGATGCTGTCTGACCTACCATTAACGTCCATCTCTAGAAACCGTGGACATAGATGAACAGGGTGGTTTTCTCTAGCACAGGTCACATCCTTTTGGTGCTGGAGCCCGCTGACGTTTGATGGCTTCGGCGGAACATCATCAATGGCTTCCAGAGCGCGATGGCGCTCCGTTAGAAAAGCATGAAGCTCTTTCCAGCTCGGAATCTCGGCCTTGTTATAGAGGGAATGCTTCCACATGGACCGTGTGAGCTTGGGCAGCTTGGCAAAAATCATAAACACAAGACTGGAATCCCACGCCTCTATTTGAATGGCGGACATCTCTAAGGCTGTTAACCCTTCGTTTATTAGGGGCGCAATAGAGTAATAATCGCCACTAGTCTTGGGGAGTAGGTGAAACCATATCTCCACCGGCGTGAGGCGCGAATTATGGATGTAAGTCAATGTAAACAAATCCCTAAACGTGGGCCAGCGAAGATAGTCGCCTGTGAATACCTCAGTGTCGACGGGTGGTAGCTGACAACCAGTAGACGGGAGTGCGGACGCACTGACGGAAACCTGAGTGGATTGGGACTCAGCCTGCTTTATTACATCCTGAAGTTGGATAACACTCATTGAATAAACGGAGTAACAGTACATGATTCCGGTCCAGTTGCGGCGGTCGTACTGTCAGCGGTCTCAGAAATGAGGTCGGAGCAGCGCTTGTAGCTTGTCTCCACCTTCTCCCACATGGCACGGATTTGGTCCCGATGTACTTGGCACATGGACCGGGACAGCTTAGCAGCTTCTGAGGTGCCCGGAGTGTGGATGTTTGCCTCAAAGTGGCTCACACGGTCCGTTGTAAAAATAAATTTCCTCATCGCTAGTCGACCAAGTGACGAGTGACCTGGGCTGATTTCTAATGATTTTTTGTGACGATTTGCCCATGTTGGCCAACTGTGGACGTTGACCGGGGAGCCGGGGAGATGCTCACTTGGATCTATCTAATCGGATTAATGGAATCGAATGTGGTTTCTTATCCTCTCCAATTGGCATAATCTGACTCGGACTGCGCGGCTGACCAGAGAGCGTTGACAAAGTTGACAACAACGAAGAATTATGCACGCGGTCACACTGGACCCAATTGACCGTTGCAGAATATAGCCGAAATCAGGAAATCAATAGTTCCAAATGGAGTACTTGGCACGAATTTCGGTACCAACTAAGTTAATAGCCACAATTTCAAAGGCGATGAGCGGCCCCGAGTGGAAAAAGAAAACGGTTTAAACACCGGAAAAAAGTTAGCGAAATCCTGGGAAATATGGAACAAACACGCTAGAGAATGGCCACTTTGCACTTAGGCGGTATCCGTTGCGTAGCGCTAGTATGAACAAGGAAATTAACCCAAAAAAAAACTGGAAGTACGCGACAAGGCGAAGATTTTCAGCTGGAAAAAGCAACGGACTATGTCTTGCTACGTTTTAAAAAAACACAAACTAATGAATTGTTTGTGTATATATGTATATATATATGGAATTTGGATTTTGGCTCTTTATTTTTTTTTTTCACTTGTAAGTTATTTTCTTAATAATTGAAATGAAATAATTTAATCAATTTAATTATTTAGAAAAAATATTAATTTAATAATAAAATATTAATTAAAAATTATGAATTTACTTTTTTTGGGTTTGATTTGATTTAATGATTTTAATTTAATAAAGAATAAATAATTAATTACCGTCGTATTTTTAAAATTTTATTTATTCGTCTCAAAATAATCAATATTGACACGCGGTGCAGGAAAATGCAAAGCTCTTAGATGAATGTACATAACGGCAGCGTCCCGAGAGAATGAAAGAGAAAAAAGAAAACAGATGCACGGTCGCTTCTAAGGCTGCGGAGCGAGCTTCGATAAAAACTGTCGATTTCTTGGTTCTGCGGTATATAAAAGCGAAGACGGCGAGCCCAGAAAGCACTGCACCCCGAAAACTGCACTGTCGCTGCCGATGCTAAGAAAGCCTATGGGGATTTTTTTTTATATTCATTACTTTATTTATCTAAACCTAGCATTTGACATTTTACAAACAACGAAAAAACAGTGACTTGGCGGGGCAAGGGCCCGCATCGTGCGGTACGGCCGCAAAGCAATGCTTCGCACAATGTAAGGCCGCTTAGCCCGCCCTCTTCTTCCTCATCCTTTCCAGGGATCTCAGCGACCTCATCAGCTTTGCTGAGAATTCTGCCGCCGCGTCCTAAGTCCTCTGGTCTGCCAGCGCGTCCCCGTTAATCGCCGACCCTGCTACCGTCTACAGCGTACTCCTTTCCTCGTCAAATCGGCGACACTCAAAGATGACGTGCCTCGCATCTTCGGCTATCCCGGATCCGCACTCCGGGAAGCCGTCCTCCTCTTCATGGCCGAACCTTTTGAGGTAGCTACGGAAGCATCCGTGTCCGCTCAGCACTTGGGTCAGGTAAAAGTCCACCTGCCCATGCTTCCGCTCCATCCAGGCCTCAATGCTGGGGATCCCACCTGGCCTGCCAGCTTCCATAGCTCCTCCTTCTGGCGGCGTTCTTGAGCTCTACCTTGGAGACACCCTCTGGTTCGGGGTGCCCGCGAAGCGCGTTCCGTAGCTCCAACTTCTCCCGCACCAGATCCTCCAGCGCCACAAGTCCAACTAAGACCAGCGCAGCGTCATCCCAGATCGTTCGGAATGCGCAGGCCACTCGGATAGCGCATAGCCTGCAGCCTCCTGGTGTTTTGCTTGGGCCCTCTGGTGTTCACCAGTAGACGGAAGAGGGCTCCCACGGTTCCGCTAGCCTTCTGGGCGTACTCTAGGTGCTCCTTGAACGAGAGCCGAGTATCAAGGAGGACGCCCAGGTACTTAATCGCCCTCTGTGACTTAATCACTGCTCCAGCGACGTTAACTTCGGCCGTTTCCACCAATTTCCGGCTGGAGATGAGTACAGCCTCCGTCTTCTGAGCTGCTAGCTCAAGGCCAGCGCCGGAGAGCCAGGTTTCGATGGCCTTGATCGCCGAGTTCGCCCTCTCTTCCGCTGCAGTGCGCTCCTTTGCAACTACGACCACGGCTATGTCGTCTGCGAAGCCCACGACGGTGGTGTCGCTGGGCATTGGGAGCCGCAGAACACCGTCGTACATGGTATTCCAGAGTAGGGGCCCCAGCACGGAGCCCTGCGGGACTCCGGCGGAGACTTCGTATACCCTGGAACCCATGTCCGTGTCCACGGTGAGCACCCTATCGCTGAAATAGCTTCTCACTATCTGCAGCAAATACCCTGGGATATTCAACGCAGCGAGGCACGCCAGCGTTCGGCTCCAGTCAGCGGTATTAAAGGCATTCCTAATGTCTAATGTTACCACTAGGCAATAGCTTTTGGAACCGCCTTTCCACCTCGTACCTGCGATCGCCGTCTCTGCAATCGCCTTCACCGTCTCGATGGCGTCCAACGTCGACCTTCCCTTCCTGAAGCCGAACTGAATCGGGGAGAGACCTCCGGCCTCCTCAATGGCGGCATTTAGCCTTGCCACTATCAGCTTCTCGAACACCTTGCCAGTGGTGTCGGTAAGGCAGATAGGCCTGTAGGAAGATGGCTCCCCTGGCGGCTTCCTCGGCTTGGCGAGGAGCAAGAGCTTCTGCCTCTTCCATCTTGCCGGAAAGGTCCCCTCCGATAGGCACTTCGAGTACAGGGATGCGTACTCCTTCGGGTGCAGCGCTATGGAAAACTTCAATGTCCTATTGGGCACTGCGTCCGGGCCTGGTGCCTTCTTGGGGCGTACTTTCTTCCCCGTCCGGATGACCTCCTCCTCCGAGATCTCTCCGGCGTCGTTGGGGTGATGCTCCACGCTCGGCTTCAAGGTCACCGGAGCTCCTTCCGGAAAAAGCGCCTGAACTATGCCATCAAGGGCTTCGGGGTCTAATGGGGCTGTGCTGCCCACTTTCAGGCCCTTGACCACCATCCTGTAGGCACCTCCCCCAGGAAGCACTCCTTCTTCGCGTCCCTTATGGCGGATTTGAGAGCCTTTCGTGCTACTCTGTAGGTCTCGCTGCACTCGGCGAATCGCGGCGTGCCGCGTGCACGGGTTTGCTGCCGCCGGGCGTGGAGGCAGGTAGGCCGAAGGTCGGCTATCGAGTCGCTCCACCAGAACACTGGCCTCTGGTTCCTTCGGAATGCCCCTTTCCTCCGCATGCTCTTGTCGCAGGCATTTTCCAGGAGTGCTGCCATCCGATTAGCCATCACGTATGCTCCGTCCGCTGCTTCAGCTGTCATGCCCTCCAGAGCACTGGTGAACGCCTGGGTGCACAACGTGTCCGGCCGATACGCTTTGCGGGGCTGCGGTGCCGAGCGCGTGCGACTCCCAGTCTCGCCTTCTGAGCAAAGGATCGCCTCATGGTCACTTCCCGTATATGCTTCACTGATTTCCCATCGGAAAGGATCGCCTCATGGTCACTTCCCGTATATGCTTCACTGATTTCCCATGCGGCATTATGGGAAATTGCAGTACTTACATATCTTAGGTCGATGAACGAGGGTGATCCAGCTCGGACAAAGGTATGTCGCACTCCGTCGTTCAGCAGCACGACGTCCGTCGAGGCAAATGCTTCCAGGACAGCCCGTCCTCTGGCGTTAGTTGAGGTAGATCCCCATTCCTGGGGATCAACGCCCAGGCGTTGAAATCGCCTCCGACAACCACGTTGAGTCTCCCACGAAGATCGCCGCACAGGTCGTCCAGGATCCGGCAGAACGATCCCAGTGGAAGGCTTGGCGCCAGGTAGCAACTGTACATCCAGTAGTCGCCCACCTTTGCCCTCACAAAACCACGGCAGGCTAATTACGGCCGTTTTCGTCTTCCCGTAGCCGGGACGGAGACTCCGGACCTTGACGGCTCCTTCGCTAAGCTGGTACTGCTTCGTGAAGGCAGCGCGGATCTCGGTCTCCGTCGTGATGGCAGGTTACGGATCTCGAAGACGCTAACTTTGGAGTCCTCCGTCATGGCTCGCATTTCCGCCGCGTCTCCCAGGACCCGAGAGATACTCTCCTTTATGGACTCGGCACTCTCTGAGCTGTTCCTAGCTACTTTCAGGAGCAGGTTTCCCCTGGCTGTTCGGCGCACGTTCCTAACTGCCCCTCCGAGACCAGTTAGTTGGTCGTCCTCCCTTCTGGTTTTTCCCGAGGCCTCTACCACTACAGCATCGGGGCGCGTTCTACGGGACGGCCTTCTCTTCTTGGTCACAGTACTCCATGGCGTACAGGCTCGGCGGGTACTGACGAGCTCGCTGGCCGCTGCAAAGGTACCCGTGGCTTGGCGGGAGCTGGTCGCTTAGGGGGGACTTTGGCACTGTTCCTTGACGCTGCGGGGGCCGCGGGCTGCACTGGCGGGGGTCGCGGCTGCCTGGGTGCATCGGCTCCGTCGCCTGGCTGGCTCAGTCTTCGCCACGGGTCCGTCTGCGCTGACCGGTCCTTCCTTGGCACTGCCGCCGTCTGCTGTCCCTTGTCCACGCGTTGTTTTCCCTCAGGAATGCTCTGGGCGCACTTGCTACATACGCTGTCCAGCTTCTTGGGCTCCTCGCTGCTCGCTGCCGACTGCTCAATCATCCCCTTCATTGCTATGTTTATGTGACGCACCTGCTTCTCTTGCACTTGGCTGTGAAGCTCGTCCAACAGCTTACCGAGCTTTGAGACGCACTCGGCACTGGTCAGTTTTCCCTCCTTCTCCTCTTCGGCGTCGGAGGAGGGCTCCTCTTGTGCAGCCTTGCTCCTCTTCGGAAGCGTGCCCCTTGCGTTGCTTGCTGGGCTGGCCGGGTCTCTTCCCCTCTTGGCCGAGTCGGTGGGATCTCCGCCTCCACTCCTCACCGGTGCCGGTGATGGCGCGAGGGGTGGGGAACGGGCGATCAGGCTGCTCCTTCTGAAAGCAGCCGCATCTCCCTTGCCCGGTATTCTCTCCTGGCTTGGTGCATTTCCTATCGTGGCGGCCAAGTCAGCCACCGCCACGACAGGGTGTTTAGAAATGTTTGGTAGGGCCTCCAGAATCCTTGCCCTAGCCGTGGGATCTTCCACGGATGGATTTCCACTTTTGTGGCTGCCACCTGGAGTAATTGCGTTATTGTCAGACATTTCTCTTAGGTTGCATTGTCGCCCAATGCTTGGCTGCATTTTCTACCTTCTGCCAGGTTCTATTAAAGCCGCCCAATGTGGGCAGACGCTACGTGGATTTACACTTGTTTCCCGCTATGGGAGCCAAGATTTCCTTTACCCGGGATGCACCGGGTTGCAGTGGGTCGATTCGTCCGGAATCGGGTCGCCGCAGAGCCTCCCTCGACGGCCGAATATTTCCCTCCGACATGATTTAGATGGGGGTTATACCGCCCCGCCTCGGTCGCCAGAGCCCCATTTTATGGTGTTCCGCCATAGCTGTAGGAATGGCAGTCGGTCCGATCCATGACCTTTTCCACCATTAGGCCCCGCGAGAGCACCTCGATCCATACGAAACGCTACAAAATTCCGACTCCTTGCCAAGGATCTCGAGCAGCAGCCCGGGAATGTATGCTACGTTTTCCGCAGCGATCGTTGGCTGAAGCTCATAGCAAGCAGCTTCTGACGGCTGTCTCCACAGGTGGCGCTGGTGTGCGACACCGCAGCGTTGCCAGACTTGCGCAATGCGGTCGCTGCGCTACACTGCTCAGCAACTGATCGAGCGAAACAGCTGGCATGACCAACACAATACGTGGGGGCGTCCACATTTGATCCGAAGAGAGAGTGCAAAGGCGGAAAAGCTATCAAAGAGAAAGTTTTGAGGAAATACAATCCCCTCTTACCCCTGCCCAAGATCTGCCTGGCCGGATCAGTGGGGCTTGGGTGCCGTGCCTCGGCAGGTGAGTCTAGAGACTACACTCACGCCGCATCCTGACCACCACTTTCACTTTTTGGACCTAGGGGCACTGCCACAGCGCGAGTTTCAACGGAGCGCCCGCGCAAGGCGACCGTTCGCCGTGACTTCACTTGAAGACTAGAAGTGAAGGAAGACTAGAAGCCTATGGAGATATGTATTAATGTATGCGTGTAAAGAAAATTGCAAACAGCGGTATGAGTCTTATTTTTTTTTTTTAAGTTTTCATTATTTTCTTTTGTATTAGCTTTGTAGCGGCGGTTAGTTTCTATTTAATTTAATTTATTTCAAGCAATAGCAAAAAATCTGCTGTTTAAAAAGCCATATCCTCACCTCAGACCGAATAAGGAGAGTTTTTTAAAGATATGCTCCAACTCACATCAGGTGGGCTGAGGCAAGAATAGGTGTCTTAAAATAATTTGTGTATTATAATCTAAAGACAATTCTACTTCGCAAAGTTAATTGTGCCGAAATACATAAATATGTATGTAAGTTGATGTACACGGAGAATAGAGATCGACGAAGAATATGGCGACACACACAAAGCGGAGACAGATGGAAAAATTCCGGCGAAAGAAAATGAAGATAAATGTAAATTTCTCAACTGCCGTGTGTCGGGAAAACTCTCGGATGTGGAGTTGACAGCGGAGAATTATTCTTGCAGCAGTATGAACGATATTTATTGTTCGGACCACTGTAGAAGATCGGCAGCGAGAAGGACACGGAAGAGGAGGGTTCTTATCTTTAGCGAAAAAATCACCGGGAACTGCTGGTGAAGAACGGAAGGATATCCGGATCCGGCTCGAAGGACCAATGTTTGTAGGGGGGCGTGCTCCCGCCCGCTTTACTCCGCTGAAGCGAGAGAGGGAGATCGACGGAAGAGTGCAGAAGAGCGGGGAGCGGGCGAGCATTGGCACGCTCGATGGACTGTGCGCGGAGGCCCGACATACGTGACGGCAAGAGCAGCCGAGCTTTCGAAAGCTCAAGTTGGGACGCGTGGATACAGTGGGCCCTTCACGTAAACAATAACAAAGAAGGGCTTAAATAAGTTACAAGCTCCATCTTACGTCAGTCAGCCGCCTCATCTAAGTCACCTTGTCCCATATCTTTTTTCATAAATTTTTCTGTAAAGAGATTCTGACGGGACTAAAATCCCGCCCAACGAACTACTTCACAGCATTAACGAAATAATACGCAATAATGTTAATACATTAAGATATGCAATGGATTTGACAACAATTTGACACTTGGTTACCTTGATGAGGTTCTAAGAAAACTGAGGCTAACATTCTCTTCATAAAAATATGTAATTGTCAAAATACTGCGCACTGGCAAAAGCTGAAAGTTAAGAAAAACGTCAAGAAAAGCGACTTTATTGCAAAGTTATACAGAATATCGTAAAATATTTAAATTTATTTTATACTTACAATTTGGGCTGAACACTTAAGCATTTTTGCCAATAGTATTCAAAATTATCAAATTGATATGTATAAATAACAGTTAAAATAGTCATGGCGTAAAAAATAAGAAACATCCAGAATCCATAAAGAAATTTAATCCACAGTTGCAATGACATTTGAAAAACCATCAAGAAAAGAAGAAAAAGCGACATATAACATATACGAAATCCTGTCATAGCGCTATCAATCATGGCACATAAAAAAATTAGGAATATCAGCATCCACATCCAAATTCGAGTTATAAAATTTGATACGCTTTTGAAGATAAATATGATAAGTTGAGGAGCTTGCGACTTTTCAAAAAGTCTATGTTTGGAACGAGAATGATTGGGTCCAAAAATTTGTTGGAAAATATCACTTTGTGTCTTATCTTCAGATTTTTCTTTAAAAAACTGACGCGAAGTTACCCAAAATATAAAAAGAAATCCGGCCTTAACTGTCAAAGGAATCCAAGGCTGACTTTTTCTGTTTTGTGGGTAGACAAACCCGACTTGTTCAAGGTTAAGTCCGACACTCTGAAAAAATAAAACAAATTTTGTTATAGAATATCATAAATGTCTTATACACCAAGTACTGCAATAGTTCTATCTATCTTATCTGTCTTTCGCCCAAAAATAACCGTAAGTGGTTACTCATTTAAGCCATATTAATGTAAACGCTATAAGTCTTATTATTGTTTTGGGTAAAATTATTGCTGAAATGGAATGGATGCCATAAATTTTATATAGCATTTTATTTTAAATCTTTTTAAAGGAACAGAAGGATTATTTTATACTGAGCAAGAATATATAAACTGCGGCCTGCCAATATTAGCTTCTATTCTTGTTATCGCAATAGCTTCTTATTCATTACCGGTTTTTTTTTTTTAACAGGTACTTTCTTAATACTGTCTCATTCAACAGCTTATTTTTTAATACTGTCTCTTACAATAGCTTTTTCAACCGTTTCTGTATAGTCTAAAACCTTGTGACAACTTGTGACTCAACTCCTCTGGCATTTTTTAATGTCCTCATATTAGTCAATAACTTAAGTAAATACATATATATTCACTTATATATTTATTTATTTTAAAGAATAACAAGTTTCTAAAAATAAATGCCTTATTCTTACCTTTGACCGGGTAAGGAAAATTTGTTAACAATATGCTCCCACTTACATAAAGTGGACAGAGGCAATTTGTATATGTAAATCTAACGACAATTAAACATGTAATAAAAAGGAAAATTCATCAAACAGTGAACATAAGACGCAGAAAGGATCATGCAACACAAAATTCGATGTACACATATTAAGGGCTAACGGGCGAAAGTAACTTTGGGACGATCTGGCAGTGCTCGGGTGGATCGGGTATGGTATGTTCACATAGCGAATTCACACTGTACTCAGTGTTATGCATAATTGCATTATATTAATATCAATCCAAATATAGCAATGGGCCTGCTTCATGGGCAACCACACGTGAACATAATACCTCCTCCCTACCTCTACGACACTTTGCCGTCGCTTACTTATATACATATATAGATACATAAGTAATGGCTGCTCTGCCGTCTGCTTCGCTGTCGGTATTTGGTAAGAATTAAATATATTAAATATGTGACATTCAATAAAAAGAGATCAAACGGTACAGTCGTCCCCAAACAAATAATTTTAATGGTTTACTTTATTAAATAACGACATGGCGACCGTGACTAGTGCAAGAATTGCACCGGACATATTACCAAGGACTAACTGGAGACCGTGAAGACTTCCTACGGCTGCGGCACAAGCGGACACTTGAGGCACGAGTGCGACGAGTATGGTGAAGCTAGGCCACTACGACAAGGACCGTTGCCAAATAAATATAATCATCGAAGGAGGAGGGCGAAAATTTTAACACGCAGAAGAACAAGATAACAAATATTACGACATTTAAAAACGAAAAAACCCAGCGCAAGCTGTGTGTAGTGCTCGACGTTTTGTAAGCAGTCAACAGCCTTAGTTCACCACTTCAGCAGCAAGTAAAGACAGCTAAAGAACCATCATCCATGGAACCCTTTATTGGCCTATTTCTCATCGTCGCCGCTCTGGCCATAGCCGCAGTCTACACAGAGACCATCCACCAAAAGACCACCAAGGGCTTCCCCATCCCGGCATCACTGGCCGAGAACATCCGTGTGAGCAGCAGAATATAAAGAGTCTGTGCGAGCAGCACCAGCGCCGCCTGAGCCCATAGGCCCAGGACAGCAGCAGCAGGCAACAAGTGCGGGAGGCACGAAATAATGTAACATTGAGCGTAATTTTTTCTGCCCAATAAGGTAGTATAGCCCGTAAAGCTGTACAAAATAATAGGTAGGATTATTGTTCATTCACCCATTCATATATATATATGTATACATATAAATAAAAAACCAAACCAGAAGACTACATATTATAATTAAAATTAAATGTGGTCAACAGAAGACATCAAGTCACTGTGGTATCTCCTTTTGTAACACTGTGGTATCTCCAAATGTAACAGTCGCTCAGTTTATATTAACGCTCTATTTAAAGAAAAATGAAATAATAAAGAGACGTTATATAAGAATAAATATATTTAATAAAAAATGTGTATAATTTTAAGTTCGAACATAAATAAAAATAAATAAAAAAAACATATATATATATATAATTATATACTTGCATTACTCATATGTTAAAAAAATATAATTTTTATTTAACTGAATGATTACAATATTTATAGTTGAGAAGAACACCGACCGATTAATATTAGGTCTCAAACTGCACTCGACCTATTGATCTGGATTGACTTACGTTCAAGCCTTTTGAATATGGAGCTTTTTGAATATGGACTTTGGACTTAGAGTCCTAAGAGAATGAGGGCAGAGCTTTGGAGCTCTTAATTTTGATTTACTCTTGGATTCAAGTGCATTTGCTCTTGGATACAAGTGCTCTTTGATTTGGTCTTCCGATCTGGTAATCTAATAACTTTTTTTTCGAGCTTGGCAAGTCTGGTGAGGACTTAGGCAATAAATATTTAGTCTACCAGTGTCTACCAGGGTGAAATGATTAGTGGGTGAGAATGGTTACATCCTCTTTTGGACTTTGGGGTTTTTTCATGTAGCCTTGTCTTGAGGATTCGTATGACAATCTGGTTCTTAGCTGGTATTGGTTGGATAGCAAAGGGTAACATGGTGAGTGTTGGATTTTGTTCACGCCGAAAGGGCGCTTAATTTCTAGAGTCAGAGTCTCTTTCTCTCCCTCTTCCTCCGGACTCTCAGTCCACTGAGCTTCCAATCCGCTCTCCCAAGCTAGGCTTAAGACTCCTACTTTTATATAGTTTAGTTCTAATTTACCACTCTACAAATAAACACAGACGCACGACGCGCAAAGCTCCGCAAAGTATTTCCGTGTTTTCCTTATCGAGTGCATTTCAGATTAAAGCCACCCCCCTACGAACATTTGGTCCATCAGAGCCGGATAATCCATCCACTTCCAGCAGCTCCGGTGGCTTTAACACCGCACAAGATAAGTAACAATTATATTATTGCTGCCGGTCATACAGTTAGGTTTTGCGAAACTCCGTTCATCTAACTTCTCTGTATGATTATTGTCTAAATCCAAGACCGATTGATCCGACACTACGGCAGCCAATAAGTTCATATTCCAAATAAATAATTGTGACTTCATTCTTTTCCTTAAGTTCCGAATTCAAGCCACAGTGAAACTTTCATTTCCAAATTTCTCGTAGTTCACTGTGTTCCGCTTGCATTTATTTCTACTTATATATATATTTCGTACACATGTCAAATACAGTCCACTCCGCAGATCTACAATCGTCAACAATTCAATTTACACTAAATTAAATAAGCTTACGCACGGGTATTTATAATAATTTAAATAGTTCACCCAGCAAAAAAAATATAATAATTATTTATTCCTATCCTGGATTAACATAAAATATAATTATTCCAAAACAAAAATCTAATACACAGTCCACACCTCCTATAAATAAATATATGCCTAAGCCCACCGCACATAAACTCCGACTTAATTATTTATTTACTCTTCCCTGCTCTATCCTGATTGTCTTTCATCTGCTCTATCCTGAGCCGCGCTACACGCAATCATAAGCAAACATATAGACATTGCAAATTACATACATAACCGACTGCAAGTCGACGCTCCGATTTTTGGAAATTTTTTCCGCCTCCGTTGTCTCCGCTATTCTGCATTGGCAAACGGCTAATGCACAGACATATTCACATACACGCCTTATCTCCGAAAACAGTTCTGCGCCAAATACAGCAGCGGTCAACTAAATAAGTCCAGGCACAAAAAATAATTCGTTAATTATTTTTAATAAATTCCCCTAACTAATAAAATTAGAAATACAAGTGCCCATCCATATCCGTAATAGTGTGACCGTATATTTCTCCGGCTTAGTGAATATTATTCAGTTAATTTGCACATCTCCCCAACTATAATATTCCGATTGGTTCCTAAATTCCAAATTCAGCTCCGACAATAAATATTCCGATTGGTACCTTAATTCCAAATTTATCTTCGACACATAAATAATTTGAAATCTATATATATATACACGACAGTAAATATAAAAAAAAAATTGATTCGGAATGACTTCCTCCATTTTAAATAAATTTACGATGTCCTGTGACCGTCTGAGTCACTTCGAGTCCAGATTCTGCAATCCAGCAGAAACTAGTCGATCCAAATATACGTGCCAAGTTCATCTCGACCGAGTCCGAGCGTTATGGAATAAGGTCGAGAAAGAGCACGAAGCTTGTTTAGAGCAAATTTCAGTTGGCCTAGGGGGCGCGGCGGACACCTTGCCTACTGTCAAGGCAAAATATGAGTATTCATATTTTATTTACGAAAGGTGTTCCGCCCAGCTAATGGAAGAGATCGATACGATCGCGTTTAAAGCAGCTAAAGTCCAATCCCCTGCGCCCCAAAGTTCCTTTCAGTCCGGCTGTCAGCTTCCTCCGTGCGATACGGAAATTTTCTCGGGCGACTATAATCGCTGGCAGACTTTTCGAGACCTTTTCACAGCGGTCTATACAGACAATCCTGCGCTGACCCCTGTCGAAAAGTTGTTCTATTTAAATGCCAAGACTAGTGGTGAAGCTCATTCCATAACTTCCAAATCACCACTCACCAACGATGGTTTCCGCTCAGCCTGGAAAAACCTATCTGAGCGTTTCGAAAATAAACG
>VNJU01009022.1:132778-167764 GCA_008042675.1 Drosophila seguyi | reverse complement strand
CCCCCCTGGCAACATGGCTAAATATAAATTAGACAACGTTGGCTGCGTCTTCGACCTGGCAACAAACAAAGGCCCCGGACCAGGGACCAGGACCTGGTCGTGGTCGCAGGACTTAACTCTTCCGCGGTGGGATACGTGAATCTTTTTTTATAGGGAGGTATGTACTATGTGCATGTCTGTGCATGCTCGCCGCTAAATCTCAGACTTGTCCGACGCAAAACGCGACGACGAGCGACGCCGCTTAACTGTTTAATAACTTTTGGCTGGTTCAAGGCCCCTCTGGCCCTGCTTTCTATATAAATATATATCCCGGCAGGGTATTATAATTTTACACAGAAGTTGGCCACGAAGTGAGGGAGTCCTTTTTGTCCCTATAAAAGGTGTATTATGAGCACGCTAAAGCTGTACTCGTAATACACCTTTTATAGGGACAAAAAGGACTCTCGAATCGATCAAATTAATTTAATTTAATTTTTAATTTCTTTTTAATTGAAACTCATTAATTTTTTGTAATTTTAAAAACTCGATTTTCTTGTTAGTTAACTTGATAAAAACTTAACCAGAAAAGCTTTTCGAATTGAAATTATTAATCAAATTATTAATCAATTTACGATTTACTTCAAACTGCAAGGGTATTCAAGCTTCATCATAGCAAAGTTTTCTTTTCGTTTTTTTCTTTCTCGCCTCCTTGGTCCTGTGGGACTTTGGTCCTGGTTGTGCGAATACCTAGTGATCGCAGGATCACTCGGGTTCTCTGTAAATTGAATTCTTGAAATAAGGCTGGAAATGTGAAAGAGCTGGTTCCCATCTCAGCTATTAAATTAGATCAGGAAGTAAATATATATTCTCTTGCTTATTTTTCGAGATCCTTGTTACCTCTTTCTCAGGGATATAAACGAGGACGATGTGCCGGGTATTGTATAGTCGGAGAACCCATTCGCTTCCGGTGCTGTGGGTGCTGCTGCTGCCGCTGGGCTGCATGTGAGAGACGTCGCCGGCGACGACGACGACGACTCATTGTCTCTGGTATTCCGCCGGCTGCTTTGGGTCCTTCCCCTGCCCCCCCCCAGACCCGGCGAATTTAGCCTGGTCCATGGGAACGGCTTGAAGTTCCACGTCGTTGATTTTATTAGTCTCCAGCGAACAATTCGAAAAATTTGTACGCTCGCCCCGAGAAAACTGTTCTGGGCTCTGGTGTGCTTTCTGTGTGCTCTTTTTTTTTTTTGTTTTTTTGCTATTTCTGTTTCTGTTTCTGCTGGCTTTTTGGCTTGATTTTATTTTATTTTATTTTATTTGTGTGTGTTCCGGTAAGCCTTTGAGCCTGCCAGGGCCTGGAATCCAATAGCAGTCGATTTTCTTTGGAATTCTTTGGCCGCCGTTTGGTTTCGGCGGCGGCTCAGGCCAGAAAAGGATTCGTGGACGGAGGATGGAGGTTGGAGGACTAACGACTTGCGCCAGCCGACGTCGTCGTCGTCGTCGTCGTAGTCGTCTAATGGCAACTTGTTAAATTGTAAAATTGGAAAACAAGTTGTTTTCGTTCCTTTTTATTAGGTTGCCGCCTCAATGCCTCAGTCAGCCCTTTTCCGGCTGCGAGGAAGAACATCAATTGCATTAGAGGAGAGCGCGCGAACCGAACCGAACCGAACCCCTTCGAAGCCATCCATCTGCGCGTCCGTCCATCGCCAGCTCGCCCCATCCATTTAGCCAGCGTCTCCAGTGGAGCGTCTGCCGTGCTCCATGGGCCATTTAGCTTTAACCCGTGCACCGGCGTACGCACTCGCATATGCCAGGCGAAAAGCAAATGTCCTTGCTGGGAGTCCTTAAGCTCGGGCCGCGATATATGCAGATGCCTGATATAGGAGAACGCCAATCGTAAATATCAATGAAAACATCGAACATCGAAGAGCAAGAAAGCAAACAACAAATAAAGAGCTTAATTAATATTTAAATTTTAATGTAGGTTTTAATTAAAGTAATACTAGATTACATAGTACATTTATCAAGTGTTTATAAATTGTATAATTTTTTGTGATAAATTATGGAAAAATCAAAGCTTAAAAATATAATAACTAAGCCAAAAATACATTTATTCGAATTCGGTAATCTGTTCTGAGTTAGTTTTTATAAGGCTAATAAGGCTGCATACTCTATTTCATTTTATTCTAAAATAATTTTTTTTTTAATTTTTGACTATTTTAATAATGTAAAATTTCGATAAAAATTTCGAAGAAAATTTTGAAATTTTGTTTTCCAACCAGACAGCTAGATCGACTCGGCTGTTGATGCTGATCAAGAATATATATGATTTATAGCATCGGAAATGACTCCTTCACATTGTTTTGAGGTTCTGACTGATATTATAATATCCCGAAATGAGTTTAAAAATTAAAATATAATTTTTTGGAAAATTAAAACTTAAAAATTTAATAACTTGACCAAAAATGAATTAATTTCAATTCGGAAAACTGTTCTCGGTTAGTTTTTATAAGGCTAATAAGGCTGCATACTCTATTTCATTTTATTTTTAAATTAAATTTTTTCCTAATTTTTGACTATTTTAATTAAGTTAAAATTTCGATAAAAATTCCGAAAAAAATTTTGAAAATTTGTTTTCCAACCAGACATGGCTAGATCGACTCGGCTGTTGATGCTGATCAAGAATATATATGATTTATAGGGTCGGAAATGTCTCCTTTACTGCGTTGCAAACTTCTGACTAAAATTATGATATCCTGCAACGGTATAAAAATTATTTCACATAAAAATACTACGATTTATAATCTATATAATCTATAAAATCAAATTATGCCTTTTTGCGATTATCCTTAAAGTTCAACTGGCAAAAAACACATTCAAGATGTTGCTGTAGATCTCATTAGGGCTTCGGACTCGGGCCGTGTCTCAGTCGTCCCTGGCAACATTTTCCGTGACAATTACGGCGTGAAACTTCAAAAGATGTCCTCCTCGTCCTCGTCTTTGCTGGCTTTTTAATTTCCCAGCCGTGTGTCAAATAGGTCGCCGCCAGCCGCTGCTCATTTACTCTCAACTCCCGATGTCCGCCCGCCTCCCGAATGCCCGAATCCTGGCTGCTGCTGGCTGGCCTTATCCTTATCCTTATCACCCCACCATCGTGTTTGATTTCAAAGTATCATTGGGAAGTCCTTTATCTGCTCAAGTGCAAAAGGGGGGACCGAGGACTCTAAAGCCGTGGCTCATTTTCGCCTGGCTACTCGATTTTCGAGTTGAAAAATCGAGAAATTCCCCAGGAGAAGTTTGATGCCGATGATGCCCCAAGATATCAATGGCCTGTGTTGCTTCATCATTGACACCCTGCCAGCCGAGGCACATTGTTTATGCCGCAAGTGACACCGAAAGAGGTGCCTCGACTACTTCAACTGCAACTGCAACTGATTGTAATTAAATCTACTTGAGCTCTAATTTTGTTCCATGAAAAGTTATGCCTTTAAATGTGGCTTTAAAATTACTTTAAATATATACAAAATAGACTTTCAAGGCTGTAAAATGTTGGGGGCTTTCCCTAAGCTCGATTTTATGAGTTGGCACTAGGTGGCATCAGATGAAAATTCGATTAAATGCTGCAATTTAATGCCGCCCACACACACACACACGCAGGACACACAGGACACACGGGGAGAAACTGCGGTGCAGACACTCGACATTTGAGATAAGAAATCCAGCTAAGGGACAGGGACAAGGACGAGGTCGTTGGAGGTGGGATTTGCTGGCAAAGTGAACGCATAATTAAATTACGCAGCGTCGAGGAGGTGCGCAGGGCGAGGCGAAAGAGTTAGACAAATAAGCTCAGGTATTAACCTCTGGCACACACACCCGGAGACCAGGCCAGACGGAAGCTGAAGCTGAAGCTGGAGCTGGAGCTCCTTGGACTCCTCTCTCCTGCATTGTGCGCCACAGCGTTCATTAATTCGATTTCCATAACAATTTATTCATAAGACAATGTCTGGCACCGTTATTTTATCTGGCGATGTGCGGTAACGGTAACGCCACTTAGCCACCCCCAGTCCTCCAGCCTCTAGCCTCCAGCCTCCAGCCTCCAGCCCCAGGAGCAGCACCTTCCCGCCACCTCTTCACCTGCACTTCATCTCAACCAAGGCGATCCCCATCGCCGGCGTCGTCGTCGTCGTCGTCTGCAATCCTTTTTCTCGAGAGGAAAGCGCGCCATAAAATATTTTTATGTGCGAACACTCTATAAATGTGCTGCTGGAAAAAGCTAGGGAAAACCTGGAGAAAAACCTGGGAAAACGCGCTACCGTTTTGCTCTTTGTGGTTGCCATACACATGGCACAAAAATGAAAAGAACCAAAAAGTAGAGAGTTGGCAATACACTTGCAGGAAGAATGTTAAATACTAAATGTAATATTTAATATGTAAATATATTTCTATAAAATATATATTCGATTTTATATTGGTATCCCTAAAAAATACCTTTTGGCATTTTAACTTTGCTTTATACACCTTTTGCAATGGGTTAGTAGAAGCAATAGAAGATTATAAATAATGTAGTAAGATTTTAAATTATTACAATTAATAATTAATTAATTAATAATGGATTTCATAAGCAACAGGAATATATAATTTAAAAAAATCATTAATTTTTATTTTTACTAATGAAGTTTCTTGAATGAAAACTAAAGCCTGGGCTTAGCTAACTGTTTAGCTAACTCTTAGTGAAATGCCTCTATAAAAATACAGATTTAAACTAAAGATACATATTAAATAGTAAAGCATTTAGTAATAATTTTTTATTGCTGTAATATTTATTACATATTTTTCTTTCATAATCGTTCATTTTATTCAGTTTTATTCCCAAGTCAAGATTTAAGTAATTCATTTTGAAAATATGCTAAAAAGTGTGCTACAAATGTTATTAATTTATTTAATTAATTATTATTAATTTATCTAAATAATTCATTTAAAAAATATGCTAAAAAGTGTGCTACAAATGTTATTAATTTATTTAATTTTTCTTACAACTTGAAAACAGATCAGAAAAATTATGTCACATTGATTTGAAATCAATTTTTTAATTTTGGAATTGAATCAAATACCTTTTTTGGCTCAGTGTTATGAACAGCAGCCATGTGTATTAGTGTGGGTGGTGCAAAAATTATCTTCAACACCTTCGAACTTTAAAATTAAATGAGGATTAGCGCCGACAACGCAAAGCTCCCATTTCTGTTCCGTGCTGGGACCTGCCTTCGTCCTTCGTCCTTGCCTCCCATGCGTGTGTGTCTGCGTTTGCCCTTGCTGCTGCTCCTGCTGCTGCTGTTGCTGCTCCTGCTGTTGCTGCTGTTGCTGTTGCTTTTCATTAAGGCACTTGGGGGATCTTTGCTGTCTGTGTCGCCGCTTTCTTCTCCAGTTTTATGCCGCTCATTTGCATTTTTCGACTGCAGCTACCTGCGATTTTTCGGCCAGGTGAGTGCGTGTCAGATTTATGGCTGGAGCTCCTTAAAGCCAGCTGGAAAAGGTGGAAAAAACGAGACAACCCCCGGGCCGGGCGGGCGGGTTGTCCGGGGCAACCAGCGGCGATGTGGAAACAAAAAGGCGAAACCAATTACCTGCATATCATTGCCACGCCCACCGCAAATTAACAATATATTTCGTCCGTCCAGCCGCAAGTGCCAGGCACCGACAGGCAGCGCCAAAAAAAAAAAAAACCCTGACTTTATTGCGCCTGTCGATTGCGAATATTTTCGGGTGTTTGGTTGTTGTTTTTTTGCGCCCCTCTTGCTTGTGTTTATATATATTTCTTACTCGTCTTTATTTTGTGTTTTTTTTTTTTTGTTTTTATTTACTGCTGCATGTCGTGGGCCTGGGCCACAAAACACTTTGCCAAATTGGCCAAGAAATGCCAGGGGGTTCTGTGGTCTAGACCTCGATTGTGAGGATACCTCCTAAAATGTGTTAAGAACTATATATAGATACAAATTCTAGATAAAGTTATACTGCTACAGCATTTAATAAAAAGAAAACTAAATTATAATTTGCTAGAAAATTTAGCATTTTGTTAGTTTTTCGCTTGCTTTCTTGCTTGCTTGCTTTAAAGTTGAGCTGACCTTTTGGGTCATGTCCTTGCTACCCTGCAAAAGCAAAAGAATCCAGACGACGACGTTGCGATATTCCCTCCTTTTTTGATTTCGGCCGTGCGATTGCGAAACAGGAAACAGCAGCAGGACGACCTTAGTTCCGCCATTAGCCAAATCATAGTTGCATCATACACACACACAGTAGTCTTGGTGAGTTGCACAACTTGGCTGGCAACTTGATTTGTTTGCTTAGCTGTTGCTGAGCACCCACTGCCTTGCTTTAATAATTTAATTAAAATATGTAGAAAAAAAAAAAGAAACCTGTCATAGTCATAGGCCACCTTACATATGCGGAATATGATGCCCCAAAATGAAGTCGCACAAGCGACGATGATGATGGCCTCCAAACTCGACTCGGGTTTCGCCACTGAAGCTCTTTAAATGTGTAATTTACCTTTAAGCTCTTCTATCTAATCATCATTTTAAAATCTAGAAAATTATTCCTTAACAAACTTCAAGTCAAATTGCCTTCATAATGTTACGTTTTAAAGATATTTCATGGATATTTCCTGGATATTTCATGTATATTTCATGGATATTTCATGGATATTTCATTAATATAAGTATAAAATGTTATACTCTGCACCCTTTGCATTGTGTCCTGCGCTAAAAAATTATTCCTTAACAAACCTCAAGTCAAATTGCCTCCATAACGTTACGTTTTAAAGATATTTCATGGATATTTCATGTATATTTCATGTATATTTCATGGATATTTCATTAATATAAGCATAACATGTTATACTCTGCACCCTTTGCATTGTGTGTCCTGCGCTGATTCATCCCGAATAACCATGCAAATGTTCCGCATGTTCAGGTGACCATGTCCATGCAGGCAGTGTCCTCGCTCCTCCTTCCTTCTCTCGAATCCTTTGTCGCCGGACTGGACTGGACTGGACTGGACTGGACTGGACACACAATAAACATGTTTCGCTCCCCGGCTCAGTCCGGGTCCGGAATGTCCCTGATGGATTCCATTCACCGGGTCCGAGTCAGATACAGTAGCAGAAACATTGGCCAACGCGACATCCGCTTCCTTTTCCGCCTTGCTGCGATCCTTGATGGTCGTCTAGCCCCCAGTGTCCATGGGAATTCTTTGTATTTATATTGTATTTTTTTTCCTGTATATATATATATACTTTCTTGTTTTTTTCTGTTGGTTTTTTGGTGCCTTTTGAAGCCTTTTCACAGCATCGGACAAAGGGAATGCCTGACAATACCCTCACCCTTCGGCTGCAGTTGTGCAGCTTAACAAATTTCAATTAGCGCTTTGGCCCCCAATGGATCTTGGCCAAGTCCGAGTCCGAGTCGAAGGCTTTTTCCTTGCCTTGCTGGAATTTTCCAGCTGCTCCCGTTCTGCGTTTGGCAAGTGCTTAATTTTATTTGGGACACCCAAGAAGGAGGCTTTAATGCACTCACTTGGCAGTGGCTTTTCCGCTCTCGCAGCAGCGGGCCAAAAAGGCAGGGAACAAAAAACGTGTTTACCTCAAATTAAACATTATTATGCCAGGGAAGGCGGCTGGTCATTTGAGGGCAGCCGCAGGGGGTTTGGCCCAGCCAGCGGTGAGGGGGGTGGCTTTTCATTGCTGCAGGTGGGATGTGCGCTGGCCGGGTGGCTGGGTGGCTGGGTGGCTGGGTGGCTTGGAGGTCGCGCGCGCTCTCTGGTTGACCGCAGTAAATCACGCCGCTAAATGGCGACCGCCGGTTAGTCCTGCTGCCCACCACTTCATCCTCCTTTCCCCTGCTGCAGAATTTCGCACTTGGGCATATGTGAACGCTTTGAAGCACGTCGTCCAGCCAGCAGCTGCTCTGCTGCTCTGCTCCTGTTTTTTCTACCCATTAAATGTTGCAGGATCAAGGGTATATTCGATTTCAGTTCGTTGGAGTTGAGGTAACTTGAAAAGTCAACTTAAAACTTACACTTGAACATTGGTCCTTAAATTAAACTATTTTTGTAGAGCAGAAAATCAAGTTATTTAGTAAATTTTTGAATGTAGTTAAAACTCGATTTATTTTCTTTTTCTTAAATTCAAATCAGCAAATTTAAATCCAATTAAATAAATAAATAAACCATAATTTTTATATAATTCCCATTAAATAAGCTAATTACAGGACATCTCCTGGTACGTGTAGCGCCTGCTGGCCTGGCATTTTGTCCCGTCACTTCCTGCCGCTGGTCAGCGAGGCGACGCAAATGTGTGCTTTGGGCGGGTCATTCGCAGCCATAATGACTTGCCCCAACCCCTCTCGGTGCGCCGCACCATGCCACTACCCATGTCCGAGTCACAATCACACAGGAGTTTATTTTGTAATTAACGCCTGCCGTCGCCTGTTGCGCTCCGAGAACCTAGGAAGGTGTGCGGGGTGAGGATAAAGTTGGGGGGTTGTGCAGTGGTGCTGGTGCTGGTGTCGCGTTGGGTCAACCTCAGTTGGGGGTCATCACACATGGGTGGGGTTCGGTTCGGTTTGGTTAATGTGCTGGAGACCAGCCCGCTTTGTCCTGGCCTTCGCTCTTGTTAATGACGTTGACAGGAACACAGGCAACAGCAACAGCAACAGCAACAGGACTAGCAGCAGCACACACTCACTCTCAGGCCCCGCCCCGCCTTTGCCTCTTGCCTCTGCACTCTTAATCAACGCCCCTTTGGTGTCGTTCAACCGAGAACTGTCAACACCTTGGCATTGCCCCAGTCATTAGCCGAAGGAGGCAGGAGTGGTGAGTGGTGAAAGCTGCAAGCTGCTGGCATTAAAGTCAATGGAGGAATTGCAAAATAATAAAAACATTTGGCAATTATCTTGAAAAGCTATTTAAGAATTTCCTTCAGGAAAAAGAGAAACACAAGTCATATTCATTCTCTTTCAAGTTCAAATATTTCCTTGAAGGCCAGGCCTATATAATATATGATATTTTATTTATTCTTCAAAATAAAAGCTCTCTTCACTAGTTTCTAGTTGATAAAAATCAATTAAAATGCACTCGAAGCAAGCAGCCATTGAACAACTTGCCTCAAAAGCACTCGCCGCCTCACGGCAATTAATTGATTAATTATTTTATTCGCTGTCTAAGGCATCCTGCCGGAGTTGTCCTTATTGTCTCGCTCCCATTGAAGGTTTATATGCAGCATATGAAGTGAACATGAGCTGCAAACGAAATGGAAATGAAAATGGAAATGGAAATGGCTGGGAAACTGGGGGAAAAGTGGGGCTGACTCTCTGTCTGCAGGCTGCCGCCAACAGGTGTAAATGTGAATTAATTAACCGCAAACACTATAAACAACACCTCAACTCTGTGTGGGTGTGGGTGTGGGTGTGTGAGTGCTGCTGCTGATGTGTGTATGTGTGTGTGTGTGCCGCACGGCTTACAAATTGTTTTGGCGTTACACAAAATTGAAACGAAATTCATTAGGCAGCGGCGGCGGCGAAGCGTTCGAAATGCTTGCGGTTACGCCTTACACAGTAAGAAGATTTTTTAAGAAAATAATAATAATTATAAATATATATTATAGGTATTCCCAAGAGATATTTTCCCATAAACCTGCTAGATTTAAGTTTCAAATAAAAAACTTGAACTAACCCATTTACTACTCCCTTGCAGATAGCCTTTCCTTCGAATTGCGTAAATATTTTCGACGTGTGTCACTCTCCACAGACAGCGAGGAGCAAGGAGGACACACGGCAACAATATGTTGCCAAAAGGCCAAGCCTGAAATGCAAAGAAATCAAGTGGATATTAAGCGGCACGAGGGACGGGGCATTGACTGCGGCTCGCCTTGGATTTCAACTCAATTGAAATGAAATCATTTGGAAGCAAATCATTGGCAGCAGGCACACACATTTACAATTGCTCAATTCGATTTCCGTTCGAGTGCGTCGTGCCCCACCATCACCATCACCATCATCATCATCATCGTCGTCCTCCCGCATCCTGCCACATTGGCGGTTCAATGGCAACTTGATCTCTTGTTGATGACGGCGGCGGCAAACTGTCGCAAAATTGGCGAAATTGCCAAACGACGTCGTCGCGCTTTCGAGGCCCACACACAGGTGAGTGGCTTTAATGGGCTCGTTATTCCGCTGTCAGGATTACCTGATCCCCGGCGCCATATCGTCCTTATTAAATGGTCTTGCACTTGATTTGCCGCTCATTGAAATCGCTGGCGAAAAAAAAAAAAATAGGCCGTAGAGAGGACCAATTAAGGAACTCCCTTCTTGCCATGTTTTATGGGGTTAAGCCTTGTGCCTGCCCTCGAAGAATTTTAAAAATATATTTTGAAGTTTTCAAGATTTTAAAGATTTTACTTGGATTCAGATTGTATTTATTACTGAAACCTTTTGGCATTGAGTGAAATATTAAAAAGATTCCTTTTATATATATATATTTAAACAATAATTCAGGAATTTGGAATGGAAAACTCGAATTTAATTCATAATTCATCAAAAATTACGTTTAAAATTTCATAGATTTCAAATGTAAACTTCAACTTGAGGCACTCTACCAATATTTGTATCCCCATAGAGCATCGTTCTGTTGGGGTTACCCTCTAATGGATTTCCCGGTTTTCCTTTTCCTCTCCTCCTTCTGGAATCTGGTTTTATTGTCCCCCGAAAAGCCCTGAAGTGGCGCTATTATTTTTATTATTGGATAACATTTGCCCGATTACGCGCACTCGAATCGATTTATTGTTATTGAGGTGCCTTTTACTTGGCCCAAAATGGAATTCGGGAGCTTGGAATTTTGGCATCCGTTTTCTAGCCATAATTACAAGTGGGGAGCAGGGGGAGCTGGGGAGTTGGTAATATGCTCGTAATAAGAGGCAGCACACGAAGCACGTTCAGGTGAAATCGCAAGGGAGCAGGAGCAGGAGCAGGAGCAGGAGCAGAAGCGGGAGCTCGAGGTTGCCAATGCCAATGTACGATGATTCGGCTTTCGCTTATTATTTAATTATTTGCTCAATGGCTATTCCTGTGCGAATTGCCCCGATGGTGGGGGCCTCTTCCTTCCCCCTTCTTGCTAATTCCATTTCATATTTCTAATTTAATTTCGCTGCCTTGGCAGCCAACACCGGAAAGGGGCAAGTTCTGCGTAGATTCAATCACATTTGCGGCACATTTCCAGTTCATCATTAGCGGCCGGACATTGACAGCGCAGCTCCAGGGGGATGGGGATGGGAATGGGGCGGAGAACTCAGCTATGCCTTTGGGTTCTTCATCATAGTTTCGCAATTATCGATGGCAACTCTCCCTTGCCCTCTCCCTCGGATCAATCAATCATAATTACAGTGAATTGCAATTATTGTTGCATAGTTTGCTCGCTTCCCTGCAACTGACGAGCGTCCTGGCTAATGGATGGAGCCATCAGTCCTGCCGCAGGTCCTTTTCCCAGGTGTGGCCCAGTGCATTAGGGCTTTGGAAATTCATTTTAAATATTAAATATGCGACTTACTTATTTACTTGGTCATTTCTTACCATATCTTGGCAGTTACTATGTATCAATTTAGCAAAACTAAACACTCTCTCCTTCTGATGGATGCTATATGCTACATATCAGGGCCAGTCAAATTTCGCCCCCTCTTCCAGAGCCTCTCCATAACATCGGGATTCCGATGGAGTATCAATCTCCGGCTCCCCCCAGTAACTGATACCGATAATACTTGGTATGCAAATTTGATTTGTTGCGAGGCGGCAGCGGCGGCGACCCTCTCCCTGTACGTGAGGGTCGTCTGGCGTCTTCCAAGCAAAAGGACGACTCTCAGGTCCAGATCCTGCTCGCCGGCTGGCTTCTGCACTTTGTAACTGGTTGTGTAAACACTGCCGAATATAAAAAAAAGGCCACCCATCCAGCCGTCAGTGACCGTAAAAGGATGAAAAATACAACGTACAACGGAAAAGGGTCAGGGCAGGACGACGAGACATCAGCATCCAGGGCGCGTCACATGGAGCGGCTTGTCGTGGTAATTGCGTAGCATTTCCATAGATTAAGGGATTTAACCGGGGTCCACCTTTCCCGGGCTCCCAGCCTTGTACAGCTCCTTTGTGAGCGATATACCAGACGGGGACGGGGACGGGCCAAGACAAAAGGGGCCAAGATGAGCGACTGCAAGGGAGCAAGGGGAAACCCTCAGGATCCCTTCTCTCAGTATTTTTTATATTCCTTCGAGCTCCTCAACGAAAAAAAGGGACAGCTGAGGAAGAAAAAATAATGTTCAAGTGTAGTAAAACGCTTGTGTTAAATACTTTTATTGAGATGGTAAGCCTTTTTATTAGCTTAGACCTAAATAAACAAGGAGCGCTCTTTTTTGGGGGCGCGCGCTCTCTCTCGAGTTTTATCTGTCCAAAGGGACAAAGGGGTTGAGACCTGTTTCAGGGGTTGGGCCCGGCTCCTTCGAGGTCGCAGCATCATTTAACATACTTTAAACATGTTATTGCAGCCCCGAGAAGCTGAAACAAAACACAAATCCCATAAATTGGCTAAGAAAAAACAAAAAAAAAAAAAAAAACGCGGCAAGGGGCTAAAATGCAAATAAATGACTCGAAAAAGAAGAGTGAAATTTCCATTGGAAATTAAGCAATTTCCATTTTGACAACAGATGAGATTTTTCTACGAAATTGGGTAATTAAAGACAGGGCCTTAAATTGAATAAGATTTTAGCAGAGAGTAATTTCAAGAGCTTGGAAGCGCCAGTAATCCGAGAAAGTTGTTACACAAAATTAAAGTTTATTACAAGCAAGGCTTGCTTCTGATTTTTTTGTTAAATTTGTTAAAGAACAATTAAGGGTATGCAAAAGTAAGCTGAACTAGAAGGACTAAGAAGAAAAGCTAGTAAAAGGTCCGGTTACTCCTGAACTTGATTAAAAATGGATTCGTAAGACCCCTTCGCTTGGCGGAAAGAGATTTCGCTCAATTTCCTCTCAGAGAAATATTTTCCAGCCAAAGAGAGAATCTCTCGTTCGCTACTTGATCTTTTGAGTAGCGAACGAGAGATTCTCTCTTTGGCTGCTCTTGGAGCTTTATCATTTCCCTTTAAATTTTCATTTTCCTTCCCCGTTGTAGCTTTTTTTTTGAGTTAGCAATTCAATGTTCAGTTGATTAGGCATCGTGGCACATGCTGGGCCTACAAGGCTGAGATTTACACACAATACGCACACTCACCGCCCTTCTTCGCGTGAGTCGTATGGGAAGGAAAGTCATAAAGTGTTGTTTAATGGTATTTTTCTTCCATTACTTACCGTTATTATGCTAATGAGGTCGTTACGCGTATTTGTGTGTATATATATTATATATTTATGTGTTTTGAATTGTGTGTGTGCCCGCTGCGTGTGAGCCTCGCTGTCTCTCCTTGGACTATTCGCGACACCAGACACTGGGCGAAATTACCAGTGAAGAATTTCACTATTTGACAGGGTCCTACACGTAAATCCAAGCCTGTTCAAAGAGGTTCTTCTGAGAGTAAATCCAATTTACAAGCAGTTAAGTCTTTGAACCCATTTTTTTTTTGTCTCAGTGTCTGCTTTAGCCGTATTTTACATATTCGGTCATGTACTTCCTGGCAAGTATACATATATAGAGACATCATCGCGAACAAAATCTGCATAACAACAACTGGCACATTGACTCCTCCACCTCCACTCCTGCCCCCGCTTCGAATTGTCTGGCTAATTGAGACGCTCGCCTGTCATTTGTTAAATTCCAAGTAGCATAATTCTGGCCCCAAACAGCCAACTCGCCTTTAAATGGCCTACGCAGTCGGCGGGTATTATGGTCCTAACCCCAACCCCCGCCTCCTTTGCCACCACTATATGGTGCGTGATATTTTTTTTTTTTCGGTGTACCCTATATGCCCGGGATAAGGGTATGTTTAATATGATAAATAATATATAGATATTTATTATTTAAATTTGTGACAGCCTTTGTAGTTTAGGTTTTACCAATTTCAGTTTTATTTGAACTCCATTTTAGATGATGTTATCGAAAATATCGATTGTCAAGTATCGGTCTTTTAAAAGTGAATGATGAGGTATCCAATTTGAAATTGATTTTGTTGGCCATTTGTCCTTTGGATTAATAACTTTACCTTTAGATTAATAACTTCCAGGTGCTTATACCTTTCAGTTGTCGATCTTCAAGTTATCGATCCGCCAGTTATCGATCCTATCTATCGATCAGCTATCGGTCTTTCAGTCTTTTAGTTATCTCTTTAACTTTTGATATTGTGAGGCAATTATATGATATTACATCTCATAATGCTTAGGTCCTTTCTTGTCCTTGTTAGTACTGGGAAACCCGCTAGTCAGGACTCGGTTTTCTTTGCTGTTTTCTATTTTGTGCCCTTCCTGCTGTGTTTTTGTTAAAGTTTCGCTATGAACTGCCAGCCAGCCAGCCAGCCAGCCAACAACAACTGAGACGACAACGACAACAACGCGTTATGAAGACAACAACTTGCCACTTGCCGCAGCAGCAGCAGCAGCAAAGCCAAATGCGAAATGCAAACACAATCCATGAGGATGGGGTGTATCCTTGAGGGGCAGGGCATGGAGTTGGGGGCAGAAGGAAGGCGGGGAGTTAGCCAGTCAGTCGACAAGAACCGCATTGGCGGCGCGAGCGAGGCAACAAAACTTAACTTCTGAATACGTAAAATGTTTTTGGTAAATGTGTCCCAAATGTCGGGTGGCGTTTAGTCCAGAGATGAGATGGGGTGAGGACGGGGAACAGGGGAACAGCAAGGGAGCAACAGCAAGGAGCGGCGCAGGAGAGTGAGGCGCCAGGCAGGAGGACGCGACATTTCATTCGATTCGTGGCTAAATAACTTGGTTTTCCAAAACAACCTTGGTCGCTGGTCGATAGTCGTCGTCGTTGTTGTCTCTCGCAGCTGTTTGGATTGCTGCTCCTTCTGCCTGCTGCCTGCTGCCTGCTCCCACTCCCCTCCCCCCCGTGCAAGGGCACTTCTTAAGCGCTTTCTTGTCCTGCGGTGGTCGTTTGTTTGTCGTGCACATAAATCCTGGCGCGCGAGCTGTCCCAAAGGCACTGCCACTGGCAGCGGTGACAGTTGTGTACGTCGTCTCTCCTGGTCGGCCTGGTCCTGCTTAGTCCCTGCCACAGTTCCGGCTGCACATCGGTGTGCGTGCTAACCGCATACTTAATTATGAAGCTCTCCTTCCCAACCCCCCTCCCCCCGAAAGTGGAAGGCAGGCACCCAAAGGAGCACAGGACCAAAAGCCACCTGGACGAAGGCCCAACAGCAACTCCAAGCGGAGGACACAGCTGCGGCTGACTTTAAAGTCATTTTCAATATCTCGAACTCCAATTGTTTAGGTTTTGTGGGGGGGGGGAAGGCCTCTGGGCGGCACTGAGCGGAAAAGCAAAGTCCTGGGACTTGAAAACAGCACAAATTTGGAAAGCTAACGTAGAACTTCTTGAACTAGAGTTTATTTTTAACGATTATTTGGAACCTTTAGTCGATACAAAACTATAATGGCAAGAAGAATTCCATGATTATTAGTATTCTTTGCTTATTCTTTGCCTTTTTCACAACTATTATTATTTAGATTTATTTAAACAGTGGCAGTCCTTCTCCTGGACTTTATTTTTTTTTTATTTCTTTCCATGTACCTTGGACTTGCTCCTGCCACTGAGCCTGTTGCGTTAACAAGGCGCTGGAAAATTGGAAAATCGGGGGGGGGGAATTTACTGCAGCAGCAGCCCTGTTTTTTCTTTGCGCTTTCCCTTCCTTATTTTTTTTTTTCGGCGTCAGCTGCTCGACTGGAGATTTCTTAATCTGACGTTCTAATGAATGTCATAAATTTATGGCCAAGTGCTCTCGAGCCGAGTCCCGATGTTCGTGCTTGGGCTTGGGATTGGATTGGCTTCGTTTCGATTCGATTGGATCGACGGAGGACAGTGCTGGCCAGTGATTTGCCCCATTGTCTCTCTCTGGGGTGCGCCCCAAGGGCACAGGACACAAAACGGACTGGACGGATGAAGGATGTCGAAGGAGGAGGAGCTGCAGGAACAGGGTTCCGTCTGAAGTGGTCAAGTGAAAAGTTGAGTTTTGCCACTTGTCCGAACCTGGGACTGTCTACCGTGTACAGAGAGAGAAAAAAACGCTCACTGATTACAAGCTTTAGACTTATTTTTGACTCTGAGGCTAGATTTCAGCCTTTCACGGAGAGGAAATCTTAGGAGCGACTTCTCTCATTGCGAAACTCTCTCTCTGAGTGCAGTTTGAATGAAGCTCTCTCGTTATCTTGTGCATGAGAGGCAATGCGTGGTAGATCAAGCTCTCTCTCTCTCGAGAGAGAGAGAGTGGGAGTCGCACATAGATGCATGTGCTACAGCTCTTTCAAGATCAAGCCACTTCCAGAGAGCTAACCCACACTGACACTTACATTTTGTAATATCAAAAATACCAAATCCTGCCTCGACCCGTTGGTAACACACATACTTTTTTTTCCTGTGTACAATTGTACTCCATCCCGTCGCTGTTTTGTTTT
This sequence comes from Drosophila seguyi, assembly GCA_008042675.1. Classification (NCBI taxonomy): domain Eukaryota; kingdom Metazoa; phylum Arthropoda; class Insecta; order Diptera; family Drosophilidae; genus Drosophila; species Drosophila seguyi. The sequence continues at coordinate 151,151 of VNJU01009022.1, read as the reverse complement.
GTTTTCGCCTCTGACATCATCATTTTAATCATCGCCTGATGCTGGAATAACAGTTTACCCCTCGGCACTGGGCACTGGGCACTCGCCCCCGCGCCGCCTGTCAATTTGTTCGATAAGCCAACGCCAGAGATGTCCAGAATCCGGAATTCACTGGGACTCAATCCGGGAGATGGGAGTAGATTCATGTTGTGGCAGGAGGAGGCATGAGGGATGAGGGATGAGGGCAGCGGGTCCGCAGACATGCGACATGGACATGCACGCTACAAGATAATCACATTAAAAAGAGAGCTTCGCTCTGCCTCCGCCACCAGAGTCCCGTCCAGCGGACCAGTGGCCAGTGGCCAGTGTCCAGTCTGGGAATCGTTGACAGATAAGGGCGCTGCTTGTCCCTGTCACCATGCATCATCCAAAGGCGACCGAGTTGGGGATGCCAATTTGGCAGATTTTTTTGAGTGTGCTACGTTATTCTTTTGTCCCTGGAGTTTCCCTCTTCATATATTTGTATTTTTACAAGTCGGAACCGGCCCGAATAGATAACTATACCATATAGCTGCCATAGGACCTATCGGAAAATTTTGAGAAAAAAAATCGAATCATCTGATCTAATCAGAACATTTTTCCTTTCTTGTTTACAAAAACTAAGCCAAAAATACATTAATTTGAATTCGGAAAACTGTTTTAATTTATTTTTTATAAGGCTAAAAAAGCTGCATACCCCTTTTTAATTTTATTTTATAATTAAATTTTTTTCTAATTTTTGACTATTTTAATTATGTAAAATTCCGATAAAAATTTCGAAAAAATGTTGAAATTTTGTTTTCCAACATGACATGGCTAGATCGACTCGGCTGTTGATGCTGATCAAGAATATATATGATTTATAGGGTCGCAAATGACTCCTTCACATTGTTTGGTGTTTCTGACTGATATTATAATATCCCGAAAAGAGTATTAAAAATTTAACATAATTTTTGGAAAAATTAAAACTTAAAAATTTAATAACTAAGCCAAAAATACAGTAATTTGAATTCGGAAAACTGTTCTGAGTTAGTTTTTTTAAGACTTATTTTATGTTAGTACCCGAGAAAGCTTGCTGCAAGGGTATTTAAACTTCGGCATGCCAAAGTTAGCTTCCTTTCTTGTTCTATATATTTTTATTTATTTATTTTTTATTTTCTTTTCAGATCAATTGTGTCAGTGTCAGTGCCAGTGTCAGTGTCAGTAAACGTTTTTTTGTTTTTGTTTTTTTTTTTGTTTTTGTGAGTGTAGCAGTGTACTGTAAGTGTTAGTGAAAGTGCTCCTTGACCTCAAAAATATCATCTAATCCCATCATAACTAATGGATAATTCTGAAAAATGGATAATTCGAAGAAGAAGAGAAGTAATCCCTCAGTGCGGGTAAGTCCAAGCCAAGACTATTATATTTATATTATTATTTATGCCCCTGCAGAATATTATATTTCTAGTCAAACATTTGCAACACCCAACCCTATAAAGTATATATATCCATGATCAGAATAAACAGCCGAGTCGGTCTGTTTTTGTCTTCCTTCCTCTTCGGATATATTTTCTCAGTGTCAGTGTCAGTGAATGTGTCAGTGTCAGTGATAGTGCTCCTCAACTTAATAAATATCACCTGATCATCTAGTCCATCTTAACTAAAGGATAATTCAACCTCGCTTAACTGTTCAACTCGAAGGAGAAGAGAAGTAATCCCACAGTGCGGGTAAGTCCAACCAAAGACTAATCTATTTTTATTATATTTCATATAAAAGCAGCTATAACATCGATTATCTTATGATTGACAATCTTTTATTTATTGATTTATTATTATTTACTTTATTCTATTTATAGGGTACAAGAATATCAATTATATATGGTAATTTTAACATGAAAGAGATTTATATTTATTGAATTTCAGCTAAAACTTAAACTAAGGGGGTTACAATTAGTAGTTTTTAAGAAGTAAAACAAATTCAATTTTACTCCAGATACCTTATATTTTTACACATCTTCTAAACTTTTATACGCTGTCAGCACTGACTGACTAATATCTATATATATGTGTGTTCCTTTTGTGCTCCTTATCTGGACAGCAAAATATTGGCAAATTGCTGACCAACAACAAGGCCTCGATGGGAATGGGCAAGCCCCTCAGCAAGCCACAAAATCGAAGTGGCCAAAGGAGCTGTCTCCCCCGCCTTACCAGGAGCGAGTCCCCTGGCTCATTATTTCATTTAGGGTTTTTATTGTTTTTCGCATGCCATTAGTCAGTTTTGATTTGCCTTTGGCCGGGGCAATAAAAATAATAAAAACAACTGTCGCTCAACTTAATAAGAAACACAAACGGAGAAAGCAAAAAAAAAAAAAATCAAAAAAATACAACAGCCAAAAAAAAAGCGGCAAGAAAAATACAAAGAAAATTAGGAAAAACGTGGGGAAATGGGAGAGAAATGGTGAACAACAGAAATTCAGGCAAATTGTTCATTTCATTTGACGTCCTTTGTGTAGCGGGGGGAGGAGGGAATCAGGCCAGGAATCATTCAAAACTGACTGTAAAAACAATGAAATTAGGCCGAGAAGCAGGGACTTCCCCCGGCGACTCGGACTGAGAAATCTAATTATTCATCCCCTTGTCTCGGCGCAGAAATTACTCTGCCAGTTGTTACGTTTTTGTTGACTTTTCTTCGGTTTTCGGCATCGGTTTCGGTTTCGGTTTCGTTTTCCGTTTTCCGTTTTCCGTTTCGTCATTTTTCCTTGAATCCAAATCAGAGCAGAAGCGGCACAGGACTGCCGGGAGGACACAGTCAGCGTTCCGTCTGCCACTGAGTTGGTTTATCCGAAAGCCAGGCGTTTTAAGTAGAACAGTTGCTGGATATTCGGACTGCTACCCTTCGGCGGGGGGTTGGGGGAACCTCCTCCCACCCCTGCTCCCCGCCAGTGTGGCGCTCGGCCTGCGCCTGCGCCTGCGCTGCATTTTCCCCGACCAAAAAAGGACTCCAAGTCCGACATTGGCGACGCCTCCTTTGGCGCTATCGCCGCTTTTCCAGCTTTTCCATTGGGAGGCAGCCCCTTTATGCCATCGCCGGGAGATCCAACGCTTGCGCCTATGAGGAGCGATTGCCACGCCTGCCGGATGGCACCACCCGGGGGTTCACCCACCGTACATAAGGAGCTCTCTTTTGCTCGGCCTCCGTTTCAGTCTCTCGTTCACGGGTTACATAAAATACCTCCTTTCTATTTTTATTTTTTTTTGCTTTCTGCAATCCATCAAGCACACACACACAAAATGCACTCAGGTCCTGGAAAAAAAATAAAAAATAAAATGTATAAAAGAGGAGAGCAAAGAAAGAAATGCGGGAGCAAAAAAAGCACCTGCACCCCGTCATCATTGATATTTGTTCCCTATTAATTAATAACCCCAAACCCAGCCAGGATAAGCCGCAGGACTGGAGCTGGCGCAGGCTTTAAGGCCGCTCTTTAGTGCCAGGTTCTTGCCCTTTTCCGCCAGTATTTAAAGTCGGAGCCAAGTTTTGGGCGCCAAATTTTCAATTATGGCCTCAAAAGTTGTGTGTTGGCCAAGGCGAAAGTTGGCCCGCTCGCTCTTCCCCGCGCCTCGTCTCGCAGCACATTTTTGGGCTTTCTGCTCAAACTTTTCGCTCGCGACTTTTCTTTAATTTCTCTTTTCGGTGTCTGAATGTGTTTGGGTTCCTAAAAACTTAAAGTTCTTCCAAGAACTCGCTCGCAGACGGGGGAGGCACTGCAGGTGCAATGGCCGGCCGGCTCATAAATTCAATCTAATATCGGAATTAATCGATTATATACTCGTATGTGTGTAGCCCTGTCGGCATTGCGTTTCCGTTTCCGCAACAGGAAGCCCCGGCACGCACGCCCCTAAAACTCGACAACAGTGCAGAAACTAAGGGAAAAGGGTTAAGGATTTATTAATAACCTGCCAGCGGGGGGAGGCGGAGGTGGTGGAGGAACCTGGCTAAATAACTACCCAAGCACAAGACACTTCTTTTTCAGGATCCCTGGCACACAGGGAACAAAAATGAGGGCCAAAATGGAGACATTAAAGGTGTCAGTGACGGGTTTTCCTTTGGATTTGATCGTAAATGGAGATATATACGAAAGATCTGATGAAAGTTTGGGTTTCCTCCACCGATAAATCGAATCAAGAGCTTCCTTTTTAATTATCAGAATTCAGGATTCAGAATTCCTTTTAATAATCAAGATCTCCTGAGTTAACTTTAGATAATGGTTTTAAAAACTCTGTCTAAGTGTTTTTTTAAAACGCTTTCAGTATAAGTATATATTCTCTGGATTCTCTCTCACAGCTCTAAGGAAATTCTGACCTTAATGACTTGTTCTTTATATCCAAAATTCGATTGTGCAGTTTTTTTTTTGCTGTGCAAGCCCGTTGACGTTATTGTCCTCACCCGGGGAACCCCGTTGAACCCTGGCGAGGACGGGGAGTCGAGTCACAGTCACAGTCACAGTCATTTCGTGCTGAGTTGGCGCTTCTGGTAACGAGCGGAACCAACAAAACGGCCTGGAGACGGGGCCAGGGGATCGTTTTGGTTTTTATAACGTGACAACACGCAAGGCCGGGACAGGACATGAACATGTCACCGAGCGTCGAGCGATTGCCGAAAAATGTCCTGATGGGGGGACACACACACACACACACACAGAGGAGGTATGACTCCGAATTAAACCCCTTTTTATTATTCTTTTAGTTGTTTTTACGGGGCGACACAGAAATCAATGTATTTCATTAATGGCCCGAATGTGTGCCGGCTCTAATAGGCTTTATTGCCATTCGTCGTTATTAATATTGGCATGCAACAAGGTCGATCGGGACACGCCACATGGCGGAGCAGGGGCAGCTCCTGGATGTCTCCCTGTGAAAATCCAATTCAATCGGACTAGCCGGAAATCCTAATGAAATAATTACCAAAGAAAAGTCGGGGGGTTGCTGAATTTCAGGAGATTGAAATGATTTTAAGCCTTCTTTTCCTGAAGTTCAAGTTTGGTTCAGTCAAAAGTTGAATTTTAAGTATTAGCTTTTAATTATTATTCTATCTGAAAAGCTATTTTATTATTTGTCATCCTTGATACGAGAGTTCCTTTAAAAGGTTCTTCTCTCTTTTAGTATTTTTTAAGAAAGCTTTTTTAATGCGGACTTAAAGTTGTTATAAATATTTGAAACAGAAAAAAAAAATCGATTAGTGGATTTTCATCTCTCGCTTTTGAAGATCTCGATACTTTTGCATGCAATAATCGAGTTGAAATCGATTAGCAAATACCAATACCAAATACCAATAGGTATATTTTGTTTAAGAAAATTATGATAGTAAAGTAAAAAGACAGTGGGTCTGAATATTCTCAATATTTTGCCAATATTTTTGCAATAATCGAGTTGAAATCGATTTGCAAATACGAATGCTAATCGATTTCAAATCGATTATTGCATACAAAAGTATTGAGATCTCTTATGCGATCGTTCTCTCTCTCTCCCTGGCTCTTGCTTATGAATTCTCCTGGTCTAAAACCTGGTAAAATATTGAGAATAAACAGATCCACTGTCTTCACTTTACTATCATAATTTTCTAAATAAATATCTCTAAACAGATTTTTTGCCAGCGCTTTTCCGACTCAAATTCATAGCTATTTTTTATGGCTAGTACAGCCCCATGTCCGGTCATGGGTTGCTGGTTCATTGGTTTCGAATAGGGTCAAGGGTTGTCCAAGGGGATGTGCTGGTGGTGGCGCACTTAACAAACTCGTAAATAACCGGGAACAATGCGAGTGGCGATCGAGTGACGAAGGCCTAGGCGGATGTTGCTGAAATTGAATAAAATGCAAATTTTATTTTTCATTTTTATTTTCATTTTTTCCCCATACATGATGTTTTTTTTTTCGGTCGCAAAACCAAACAAAATAATTCAATGCGTGACAATTTGCCAAATTTTTGGTGTATGTGTGGGAACACTGGAGGAAAAACAGGACCAGTTGGAAAACTATGATTAAAGCTAAACTGAAAATATTCGAATAAAATTAAACATTTATTTAAGCTGAGCCAAAGAAATGATATTCAAACTTGGTTAATTTTTTTGAAAAAGCAGGAAATCTATTTTGAAATTTATTTTAAAAATATTTCCCATAAGCATACAATTTCTGCGACAGAAAAATATAATACCAATTTCCCCCAGTGCCACTTTTTTCTTTGGTTTACATTATTTGGAATCCGCTTTTTATGGCCAGCCGACATTACGCCCGGAAATATTAACGCATGTGCGATGTCGGCGACGTAGCATTGCCAACATTTGAACATTTGAACATTTGAATGTTTGAATACAAATTCAGTTTGCCATTTTGACACACATGAATGACCAGCCAGTGGACGGAGGCGACTGACGAGGGCCTTCCTGCTGCCGGCCGGGGCAAGATATATGTATGTACACATATATATATGTATATATTGCATATATATATTCAATTTCCAGTGTCCTCTCATTTTTTATTTGTATATTATTGCGTATGAATAAGAAAAAATCTCGCTTGGTCCTTGGTCCTTGCTAGACAAAAGCACTCATGGAAAGCGAAAAGTTAATATTATATAGGGGTCGACCAGGAAATACCTAGGTTTTCAGGAGCTTTGATTTTTTTGATTTATTAATAACATAAAATTATCACCTGCAAAATAAGCAAGTAACGAGTGCACTTCTTATTTTTGTTATTTTAATATGTTCAAATTATTATAATTATATTATTACTCCTTACTGGAGTTATACCCCTTAAGTACTGGGTATAAAGGCATCTGCCACAAAGGTTAAAATCAATCGGTTCGCTTTAGCGAACGCATTTATTTTCATTTCACCGAGATTTGGACCAAGGGGAAGCCCCCTTGGACTCGGATTCAGATTCAGACTCAGCTTCAGATTCAGATTCGTATTCCGTTGCCATATTCAGATTGTCCGAACGAACCCTTGGCCTGCGGGCAGGCCCGTCCCCCTGCCGATACGATACCTTTTCATATTTGGCAAATTTGAGCATATTTTATCACCATTACCGAATGCCGTGACCCGCAGGCGGAGACCGACCACATCCCCAGCCACACACACGGCCGCCCACATGGAGTCCCAATATTGGCGCCCGCATGTGAGGCATTGTTTGGCAACCCTTTTGCCAGCCTCTCGATTCCAGAACCCCAAAAGACCGTGCCCAACCCCACCCACTCCCCATCCAATCAAGCGACTCCCGGTATCCTTTGCCTGCCTGCCACTTAGGCAAATAAATAATATCGGACAGCCAGCGAAATTTGTTTAAACAAACTGTGAAATTTATGAATATGTTGCAGGTTTCTTGGGACTGTTAGCAGGCAGCTTGGACACCCTAAATATATAGGGGAATTCCCCTTACTCCCGCTCTGTCAGAGTTCTTATGGATATTTATGGTGGAGTTTGGAGGAGGTTTTCCAGGTGAAAGCATGGCAAATTAGCAAGTCCAATAATAACATCTAGTCAAAGCTCCAACTAGAGGTTACTATTTATTCGATCAAAATGAAAGAGAAATTTATATACCGATGTGGAAAACACCTTCAGAAATATAGTATGTGTGCAATCGCTGATTGAATTCTGACCCCTTCCAGTGCATGTGCAGCGACCTTTGATTGATTGCTGCCTCGCCAGGGATATCTATGCATACATATTTTATTTTATTTTTTACTTTGTCCAGTGCCCCAAAAAAAAAGCAGAACAGAAAAAACCAAAAAGAGAAACATAAAGTAATAAACACAGATTGGCTCTGGAGCATCTGCTTTTGGGGCGCAATCTAAGGAGTGCTTTGGGTCCTGGAAAAGAAATGTTATTTCATAATGCAAATTGTGTCTGCTCCTCCGACTCTCACTCTTGGTTTTATTTTTATATATTTTTTCGGTGGGGCAGGGTATTAATGTCGAATGTCAAGCGAATGAAGTGACGGGCACAGCCGAAGGATATGGAAATGGGGCAGAAATAAGAAAAATGCGGTATTTAATGTGAATTACACCACTGTGACCACAAGGCGATTGCAGTGCACGACCAGGACGGTGCCAAGGACCCGGAATCCCAGAACCTGGACCCTCGATCATCGTCATCGTTGGCACAAATGTAAATTTTCAATTTAAATGCAAATATCAATTTGTCAATGCGAGGCTGCGGCGCTGCGGGGTTTGTCCTGACAGAGAGAAAAAAAAAAATACAGAAAACGAAAGTCTCGGGGTTGCTGGCAAAAAGGCAAAGCCAAAGCTGAGCCAAAGGAAATCCTTGCATTTTAACTAGTCAGGCGTGGACCGAGTCCAGGGTCTGGATGGATTCTGGAGCGTTTGCTCAATTCCCACGTGGCCGTGACAGTCAGTCCTGGCATTTAGCCATCATCATAACGCCAGCTTCAAGGGACAGGGAGCTGGAACCCAGGACTGGCTGGCGAACAAACGACGCTGATTTCCTTGTGGGTCCACGCTGCTGTTTTGTGCCTAATTAGGAATTCACATCATTTTTTATTTGGGTTAAAATTATTCAAAAGTGCAAAAGAGCGTCTTCGAGGCGGCTTTTATGGCCAGCAGCGGCGGCAGGAGCTAAATCCCAACGAGCCACCATCGAAAAGGATCCTACACAAAATAAAACTGGATTCTGGATGCTTTAAGAAAAAAAGTGAGGAAAAGCTGCACTCCAGATCGACTGCATAAATATCCATTTCTATCTTGAAGATAAACGAATATAAATTGATATACAAAATGGAATGCTGATGATGAAGGATTGGTTTATTTTTTCAAAGGAATCTTGCTTTACAGTATCCCTTTTTTTAGAAAATACCTCTATTTTAGGACTGTTAGAAAGACATTTCTGTGTTGGTCCATGAAAAATCCTGACAAAATATTCTTTAATTTTTTAAATATTCATGAAAAATCTTCACAAAATATTTTGTAATTTTTTAAATATTCATTTGCTAAAAACATATTGCTATTTTAAAGCTATTTTACCATTTCAGGAAAATTCTCTTATATTTCTTTGAATAAGATTCGGAAAATATTCCATATTTCAAGGCAAGGTATAGTCCAGCATAACCCTTTGCTATCCTTTATCAAAATACTCTTTCCGCTCGCTGATGGCCTGATAAGAATAGGTGGAAAATTAAACATATTAAAAGTTTTTACACCTTTGATGATGAATTTTTGCCGCTGCCACTGCCACTGCAACCCTTTCGAGTTGTTTTTCTCTCCCTTATTTCAACACTTTTCACTCCTTTTTCTACGCTTTTCCTGCATCTTTTCCCGCCCCCCGGTTTCCACTTAACAAACTGTCGCGGTCGCGGTCTCGGTCTCGGTCTCGGTCTCGGCCTCGGCCTCAACTTGAGATGAGATGAGTTACTCGGAGGCCGAGATGGAAGCTGCTGGGTCCAAGTAATAAAAATGCAATTACACAGCCCAGTTAGGGTCTTAACCCCCCGCCTGACCCCCCGCCCAATTTGATTCACTTCATCAGCAAGTAAACCGACGCATTAAAAAATATATATCCACTCCAGCTGCATGCAAAATGAGCACTAATAAAAACCGAAATGGCCCCAAAACTGGGCAAAAAAAAAAAGTACCCAGAGAAGGCAAAGGGTTGTGGCCAAGCACAGCTGCCGGCGAAGCGCGTTAATGAAATGCGCGCTGAAAGGGTTAAGCCCGAGCTGCAGGGGGGCGACCTCTGACCCCCGGCCGCCCTGGACATGTGACACGCTCGCTTGGCCCGGTCCGAGCGAGCTGTCAACAGGTTGAAGCGAGGACACCATCCTGGGGGGCGGAGGGGAGCACTGCCCAGTCCGGCTCCCCCCATCGCCGTCATTAACATTTCAAACGACGAGTCACGCAAACATCGGCGGCACAGAATAGAAATAAAAATAAAATACAAAAACCAAAAAAACCAAAGAAAAAAAACCAAACGAAATTGGGGGCGGCTTAAACGGGCAAGGACCGTCGTATCGCGTGTCAATTGTGTTGCCGAAAAGCAAAAGTCGTCAGTCAAAATGAAAACGAAACGAAAAAAATGGGACCTGGCCAAAAGCCGAATAAATTGAACTCTTAAAAAAATGGTTAACAAATTTTTAGAATCAGAAAATATTATATATTAATGTCATGGGGTCACAGGAAGCGCAGATATTGATTTGAAAATTTTTGAAAAGGATATAGGTTGTAATACCTTAATAAAAGATCTATTAGATCTAGTAGTAATAGCTTTAGGGGAGATCCTTTATACTAAATCTTATTCCAAAATCCTCTGATGTATATTTTAAATAATATATATTATATTATCTTATTTATTATATTTGTATTTTAGATTTCTAAATCTATACAAATGATTTATAACACAGCGCCAAAGAGGGCTTTAATTTCAACCTTTTAAAAAAATTATATTCACAAAAAATATAATATTCTTTGCATAAAAAAAAACCCAGTTGAAATCTGGCATCGAAATCCCTGAGGGGAAAGTCTATAGATTCCCTAGTTTTAGAGGCACTTCTAAGCATCTTTAAAAATCCCTTTTGGTATGATATCATAAATAAGTGAGGGGAAAGTCCCTATTCCCTATTTTTAGAGGCACTTTCAAGCACCTTTAAAAAACCAATCTCAAGCTCCTTGGCCCTGGCCATATACCCCAAATGTTGGTGAGAGGCTTCCGCATATTAACATTGGAGAAATAAAAATAATTACTTGAATGTTATGCTACAGCTTTCACTTTTCACATTTCACAATTTCCACGATTTTCATGCATTGCGTGGGCGTGCAGAAGGGGGGGGCGGTGGTGTGCCCTGCGATGGACAGGTTGAGTTTGTTTCGTTTCTCATTTTCTCATTTTTGTATTTTTTGTAATCGCTAAACTTTTTTTTTGACTTCCGCTTGACATTGTTTGATTGTCGTTTAATTGAATTTAATTAGCATGAGGCGCAGCAAGGACTTTCTCTCTGTCCCTGTCCCTGTCTTCCAGTTCCCCCCTCTCCCTTCACAGTTTAACTTTTATGAGTGTGTTGTGGCTGACAAGCGCGGCTCCTTCTTCTCAATTTCCCTTTGTGGAGGCGAACTTGTCCTGCCATATTTTGGGTGGGAACTGTTTGCGGTTGTCCGAGCCCTTAAAGTGCAGCTTATCGCTTTCCAATCACTCTCCGACGAAATCGCTTAAGTGCGTATTGTGTATTGTGTATTTGCTCTTGCCACGCAATTTTCTTGTTATTCGGGGACTCCTACCGCCGCGTATCCTGGCGAGCACTTAGCACCTTGGTGACTTAACCGCACTGAATGTGGCTACGGCACGCACCAGGAGCACCGAAAGCAACCAGAGGGGGTGCCTTCACTCCACTTTCCACTCCCCCTTCGCTCTCGACTCGACTCGACTCGAGGTGTATTTAAGTTTAAATTGCCGGCAATTAAAAGTACATAGATACAAGCTCGCATGATGTGTGTTAGATGCAGATATGAATACGCAATGTACTTGCAGAAAAAAATGAGAAAGAGACATTGCCATTGAAAAATATATTTGAAACATTATTTTTACAATCTTTTTGTATATTTCTTAACTAGTAAAAAAACCAAGAAAACATTAAATTAGTGCACGATTTGCCTGCAATGCATAAGCAGTAGCGAACGAGAGAGTTTATTTTAAGCTGTACTTTAAGAGAGCGTTTCGCATTTGTGCTCTCTAAAAGTACCATATTTTTGTTATAATTTTAATATTTATAAAGAAGCTGTAAGTTTCTTGCATCTTTCTCTCACGATTTGCCTGCAATGTATAAGCAGTAGCGAACGAGAGAGTTTTTTTTTTTAAGCTGTACTTTGAGAGAGAGTTTCACTTTTGTGCTCTCCATAGGTCCCGTTATTTTTTTTATTATTTTAATACTTATAAAGAAGCTGTTAGTTTCTTGATAAATACACAAATTTACTGCAAATTTTCGCCAAGTGCCGCCACAGACACTCCTGGCACAGCTCCTTTGTATCGCCATTGAAAAGCCATTGAGGAGATCCTGGCAAATGTGAGCACTCGATTGAAAGGACGACGACTGCCGCCATAGTTGCGTGGCAATTAACGCCAGCGATTATGACGCGGACAAGGGCAGGGGACAGGGGCTGGAACTGGTGGCTCCACGCCCATTTGCCCCTTATCCCAAGCGTTTCCTAATCGCGTAGGTGTTGCCGGCAGCTTGTAAATTTGCAATTAACAGCTTTAAGCGGTCCCGCATCCAGGACTAATTAAAGAGGAGCGGAAAAAAAAAAAACGAAAACAGCAAACGGGACTGGGGAACCTTGAATCGAAGCAGGACCAGAAAGTTGCGACGACTTCCCAGACACAGATGCAGACACAATTCCAAAACTCAACTCAACTGAACTCCCGGCGCTCCTCCTGGTTGGCATATTAAAAATATGTATAAAGCACAAAACTTTGGCCGCCGCCTCCTCCCTCCCTCCCTGTCGTACTTTCACACTTTGCCTGATTAAAACGCCGCCAAGGAAGAAAAGTCGAGCTGAGACGCGTCGGCGGAAAAGCGGCCCAAGGAAATGAAAGCGAGTGGGGGTGTGTTTTCTGCCAAAGTTTTTCGGCAGTGGCAGTGGCAGTGGCCGCGGCAGCGGCAAAAGGCTTTAACTACATTGCAAATGCCAAACAGACGGTGTCCTTGAAAAAGTCTCGCAGGACTCGCTAGCCTCTACTCGCAGGACTATGGCTATGGCCTATGGAATCTCAGTGTTTATGTACCGACAACTTTCCGCTTTCATTACCATAAAAATGCGTTTGCTAATTTCATAACTCAGTCAGATTTTGGTGGCTACACTGAGGGAAAATAGCAAGGCAATTAGTAGCATCAAAAAGGTATTTTAGTAGCAGAAAAGATAAGGAGTTAGGGAAGCCTTACTCAGGCTCAAGCCTTCTCTACTTTCGAAAATATGCCAACTTTTCTCCGAGTGTGTGGGCAAAGGACAAACTAATTGCTAAGAAAATACACAAAAATCCTTTGGCTGCGGACTCGGAAACGGATTCACATGCAGAGAGAGACTCATTAGCTTTGCTTCAGTTAATGCAAAATCAAGTTGCTCCGCTCCCCGAGACCCCCATTATTATCCTGCCGCCTGCTGTCTGCTGCGTGAGCGTTAATCATCATCCTATACGCGTAATTACAGAGTCGGAGAGCGGACCAGGGAAAGTCGAGGGGGAAATCCAGGGCCACCGCTTCAGAGCAGCGTCAACGGAATATTAAAAAGACTCGAGACCAACCCAGACTCTGCCGCAAGGAGGAAGTATGAGTAGGTCCTTTTCTTTACATTCTGCCGAAAGCCACCAAAACCACTGCGGTTGCAGTGGCAATGGCAATGGCAATGGCAGTGGCAGTGGCCACAAGCCGCAAATATTATTAACCACGAATCAGGCGGCGTATTCAGGAATCTCATCATGCCAGGCACCCTTCCTTCCTTGCCATTTCCATATCCAGCGACTTCATTAAGCTCAAAAATTCAATTCAATTTCGATTTTTTGGCAAGGGAATATATTCATATATTCCAATTTAAGGCTAATAAAAGCAAGCAAGTTTATTACTTTAATATTTAATAATATGTGCCATGAAAAAGATAGATAAATAAATTAAGATAGAGATGAAGGAGATCTATAACTAAGGGTCTTAAGGTGGAAATTTAGTATTAAAGTTTACCAATAATTTCTTTAAACAATTGCTATTAACCTAAGACCCAGAGTTTCCTTTCTAAAAGGACACCTTCAAAAGGACATTGTACCCGGATAGCTTGTAGTTTTTTTCCGCGATGTCCCAACCCCTTTTCGCCCACCGAAATAACCCCTGCAAGTACTCGGGATTTATACATATCTCGTAGATGCCTAAGGAGGAAGCAGGAACTGGAACAGGAACTGGAACAGGAATACTCCGGACTAGAAAGGAATGTCAACGCAGAGTGTTGAGTGTCAAAGACGGATGCCAAGGCGAATCGCTGGCAATCAAAATCCGTGCTCCGGCGAAAGGGGGTGAAAACAGAGAAAGCACTTAACTCTTAAAGGCGAAATGCTTGTAAAATTTAAGCCCTACTTAATTTGCGATATACTCGCAAACAATTGCCCGCGGCATCAGCTTCCCTTGGCTCCCATTGTGGCACTTGTCACTGGCCTCCACCTTACTCCTTCCCCCTGCCTGCCTGCCTGCCTGCCCTCGAATTTCTTTTTTTTTTTTTACTAATTTTAATAAAGCCCGGACCGGAGACAAAGACGCACACAGCTGCCTCCAGAGAGTTTTTCGGAGGACTCCTGGTTAACTGGATAACGCGCGCAAGACAAAGGCTCCCATCGAGAGGAAACCACAAGTCCTGGCTACACACGCCTTAGCAGGAGCTGGAGCAGGAGCAGGAGCTGGGGCAGCAGAGTGTGTGACAGGCAGAAGGGGTTAAGCTTGAGGCAGCCCTGCCTGCCACATAGCATTCCGGCTTATTTCTTTCAATTTCGGTTTTTACTCATTTCGCGACGCGGTTTCTCATTATGCAGGAGCTCTGGGGAAAAGCTGTCGCCACTAGAGGTGGAAAACTCACTTGAGACTCACTTGCTCTACGCCTAAAAATATACATTTTATTATGGGAATTTCTAGAGTGTCTGCAGGTTGGGTAAATGTATTTCCCTCTCCGTTTACTTACTTAATTAGTACGGTTTTTTTTTTAATTTATTTATTTATCTTTCACAAAGAACTAGTAGTATGCTCTTAAATTACTTTATACTTTATGCTGCAGTTGCATTTATAGATATTTTACAAGTAAAAAGAACTCATCGGTGCCTTCAATTCAATTAAATTATTTTCCCAACTGAAAAGAGGACTGTGAAGAACAACTTTGACATACAGCCAGGCAAAGGGGAAATATTATTTCTAATAGACAAAAGCTTACAATTTGTAGAAAATATTTGCGAAAAGCAGAAACCTTTAAAGAGTTTGATAAAATATATATTTCGCAAGAAATCAATTTAATTTCCATGCTTTTCAGCTTAAAAATAAGTACGACCACCATTTTTAAGGACACGATTTTGCCATCAGGATCTTCGGCTTGGGCCAAGGCCACCACTAGGACCAAATGAATTTTTCGTGTTCATCGGCAGAAGAAAGCTGGACGGAGGGAGGGGCGGGGCTGCTGCCTTTCTTTCGTTCTTTCGACTGAAACCGCATCGGCGGCACTTTTGTGTGTGTGTGTGCAGTGGGAATTTAACCCTTTGCCGCCGCCACCCAGCGCCAGTGGATTACTCAATTAATTTAATTATGCGCTGTCAATCATTTCGTTGCCTCGGCCCAGGGACCACGACCACGAAGGCGACCACGCCCACACGCCCGGGGAGAGCGCCTCCCTTTTGTCTAGGCTGAAAAAGTGACTTATTTTCTTGTTGCCACTTAATTTTTGTTGTCCTTAGATTTGCGCCAGCGTCTGTGGCCGCTGAGCCGCGGCCTTCCGCCCGGCCCCCTCTCCCCCCTGGAAATGTATTTCTTTTTCTTACCCCTTTTTTGGCGCAACTTGGATGGTTAAGAAGAGGAAACTACAAGACGAAACACTGCAACTAAGGCGGGGAAAAGTATCTTAGTTTTGGTTCTTAAGAATTGAAATTAATATCTTTTAATGAATCTTTTCCACTGCTTTTTCAAGCTTTTAATATTTTATGATTATGATTATTTTTTAATGGCATTATTATAAATGAATTGCCATTAAAGCATCTTCAAAGTCTAAACAATATACAAAGAAATCGAATTTAAACGAAATTAAAAGCTAAAAAAATTTTAAGAAATTCCCACAGCATATTAAAGTGACATTTTGGATTATTTTTTGAGTGTACAACCTCGTCCTCGACGAGGAGCAAATTTTGACTGATGCCCAGAGGGGTGGGACTAGGACCAGGACCAGGACCTAGTAGAGCCCTCTCTCCTCCTCCTCCTCCCCAACGTTCGCAGGAACAACCCCACTCCGTGGGGCAAACCGCGACCGCTTGGAAATAAGAGAAATCATTTGCGTTCTGTGGGTAGCTGATGCTAATCCCCCGCACTTAACCCCTTCTTTTCGCCTGATCCTGGCTGCTGGCTGCTGTCTCGTCCTCGTCCTCGTCCTCGTCCTCGTCCTTGTGCTCGCGATGTTGACTTTACCATTTGCCTTGGCAATTTCTGGCGTGTGTTTCCTTCGCATCTTCAGCTTGGTTTTCTTTTTCCCGGTTCCCGGTTCCCGGTTCTTTTTCTTGCTAGCTTTCTTTTGAGCCCGTCTTCGGGCTGGGCCCGCTCTCTCCCTCTCTGGAACATATCCTGGTGCATATCCTGCGGGCCTTGTTTGTGTGCGCGCGTATTTGTTTAAGCTGTGTGCGTGGTGTTTGCTTACATGTGTAAATTACTTTTCAATCTTGTGATTACTTTTTTCCACATTTAATTATTTTAATTACGGCCCAGTGCACACAAGGAGCAGAGCAGCTCAGCCCAGCCTAGTCCTTTTCCTGGGAATCCTAGTTCAAAGGACCCGAGTGTTCATAGGGGTGTACTTATCCGTTTCTTGAGTTTCTTTCCTTTTTTTGGCAACTCCTTAAGCTTGGAATCATGCGAACTACAGAAAGTTAATATAAAATCGGAATTAAATTACTTTTCTCATCGATTTAATCCTTGCTGTACGTTTGTATTCATTTCAGACTCAAAAACCTTGAAATTTACCATTTTTTTTTTACTAGAATGTAATTTTTTCTCAGCTACTGAAAGCTTTTCCACTCACCTATTTATTATTACAAATAATTACCTGTTTAATTGTTAAATAAATGCATGTCACATGCAAATATACAATTCTAACTTTGAAAATGGAAAAACCTAAGCTAACAAAGCAAACAATTTGTTTTAAATGTTTTTACTGCTAAAAAAAAATTCTTTTAATTTTATCAATGAACAAAGAAGGTTTAAAACAAAATATCAATCCTTATCTGTAAACCTCTTTATTCGCGTTAGTTGTTGGTTAATTGGCTCTTCAATAAAAAGAGCATCTTAATCACTGAACTGAGCAAAAAAAAAAAAAAAATTAAAAAGCATTAGGTTAGGCCACACACACAGCTGTGGGATTCCAGATGTGCGCTTTCCAGGTGATCCACGGTGAACCTGTCATTGCTCCGGGAATCTGGAAATCTCCGACAGCTGGATGCGCTATGAATCAGCGGCTTTAATGCGTCCAATGGTTTCTTTATCTCTTCTTTTTTACCATTTTTGTTTAATTTTATGAGTGTTTTCCTTTTAATTTTCTTAATTTGTTTTTTTTTTTTCTTAGCTGATGAAAGCTTTCTTATTTTTTTATCGTTTAGCTTGGCTTTATATTATTTTATTTAATCATATTGTTAGTATTATTTTTAGTCCTTGGTATTTTTAAGTATTTTTCGGGATTTTTTTTTTCTTTTATATTTTCTAACTATATTTCGGGTCTTCCTTTTGGCTTGCTTTTCTTTGCGTCTTCTCCTTTTAAATCCTTTTTTAATTATTCATTAAGAAATTGTGTTTTTAGCCAGATGGTTTATTTTCTGGTTATCCTAGTTATACCAGATTTTCATTTGGTTTTCCTTGTGTGCTTTGCTGTGCTAAATTCTGGATCTCTGGCATTTTTGCGATCTTCGCCGGACGCTGGACGTTGGAGGACGACGGACTGCGTTGGGAAAATCACGAAAATCACTTGAATCCTGCGCTGCCGACGCCACAAATGCTGCTGCTGGCTCTCGACGTCGACGTCGGCCAGAAATTCCTGTGAATCTCCGAAATCGGCAGCGTAAAATGAAGGAATGCCGCCCTTTGTTGTCCTCCTGCTCCTTTTCCGTACCGTCCTTTTCGGACTAACCGTTGACCTCGGGGGGGCGGCGAGGTGGATGTGACCTTCAGTGCGCCGAATCGCCGAGCATAACTGTAATACTGTGCTACAGCCGAGTGCGAGTGCGACAGAGCAAGAGGCGGATACACGAGGCAGCAGGTGCGAGCGAGCGAGCGAGCGAGCAATGAATGACTCCGAAAAATGGGAAGCAACGGAGCAGCGATGTCGCCGTCGTCATCGGCGTCGCCGTCGACGTCGTCAATTTTTTCGGGTGCATTCGAAAGTTCGACAGCACACACAACTTTGGAAAACTGTCAGTTGGCAGCGAACTTAGAACAGGTAGAGACACGCACGTTCCGCCTGGAAAGCAGGAAAATCGTCGGAAAAAAGCGTAGGCTAGCTGAAAAAAAAAAAGAAAACAACAACCAAACCGAAAGAAAAACAAAACATCGAAGAGGCGGGTGGAACAGATTGGAAAGGAACAGAAAAACCCCCCCCCCCCCCCCGCACCCCCCCC
>VNJU01009022.1:126350-132761 GCA_008042675.1 Drosophila seguyi | reverse complement strand
AAAGAAAAGAAAAACCCCCCCCCCCCAGCCACCCCCTCCCGGCCGAACCGAACTGAAACGAGCGGAACGCGAGGCGAAACGGAAACGAATCGAAACGAAGCTCAAGCTTAGCTCGCTTCTTGAAGCTCGGCTCTCGCCGGCCGAACGCCGGAACTCCGAAGGACGCTCGGCATTTACCGTTGCTGTTTGCGTCGCATGGGCAGCGACGCCGGCCGCGCCGTCAGCAGCAGCAGCAGCGACGATGTAAAATTTTATTACCCCAAACGCATCGAACAGTCGGGTTTTGGACGTCCGGACTTTACCGCCGCCTCGCTCTGCGACGCCGCTCACTGAGAGATCCCACACACACAGAGCCCAGAGTGCCCAGAATACCCAGTGTACCCAGTGTACCCAGTGTACCCAGTACCCAGTACCCAGGAACCAGTGCCAGAACCAGTGCCAGTGTCCGTGTCCGTGCCAGGAGCAGAAAATAGAAAACAAAAAACAGAAACCAAAAACAGAAGCGGAAAACTGACGAAAAACTTGGCAAACTTTTTGAGTGGAAATGGAGATGGAGACACCGCGTCGCGGCTAAACCAAAAGGAAACCCATTAAATAAGAAACAAACAACAAAAACCCAAAACAGTGCAAAAGCCAAACAAAAGGTCACACTAAGAATTCCCTTTGAAAAGTGCCAAGTGCGCCGCGACTCCATAACAAGTATACGACCCGTTATCAACCTCAAGAAACGACCGAAAAGAAAACCCCAAAACTTTCGTCGCGAAAAGCAAAGTGAGTTTGGTTGTTGTTTTTTTTTTTTGTGTTTTTTTTTTCCTCGCCTTTTGTTTATGTTGGATTTTTTTGGTTGGTGATCGTTGGTGATTTAAGTAATAACATTCAAATTAATAATAAACAACAAGCAAGAGCCACCAGCAGCCATCAATGCCATTAACGAAAATCCCTAGAAATCCAAGTGATACAAAACAGTGATCAAAAGTGAGCCAATAAACCCGAGAAAGAGCAAAACAAAATCGAAATCGAAATCGAAATCGAAACTGAAACCGAATCCGAAACCGAAACTCGAAACTGAAAAAGATATTCCACCAAATAGGTAAAGTTCACATCTAAGTATTTGACTCTTGTATTTAGTAATATCTCTCGAAAGCATATATCTTGTGTATATATACTCTATACTCCTCACCCAGACCCCTCGCCCCCACGTCCCCTCCAAAGAGCAGGGCAAAAATTAAACCGAACCTCTCTCTAAGCAACAAGAGCTGAAAAAAAAAATAACAAACAAAACAAAAAAGGGGAGAAGAACCGGAGGAGAAAAGCGAAAACAATCAACAACCAAAGAAACCCAAAACCAAAGCAAAAGTATATAGTATACAAAAGCTAACAAAAATTCAATGCAACAAGAATAATCCCATTGAAAATTTGCGATAAACTTACAGAATAGGCAGAAAGTGAGAACGTTAATGATTGAAAGTTGAGCGGGCTGTCTAAAATGGGTTCCGTATAGCCCATACTAGATGTCTATATTTTGAAAATAAAATATATTTGATAGTGGAAAATATCAGGCAGTATTGGTGACCTTACCTCTTTTTTTTATTACCTTCTCAGCTGCAGTTTATTATTTATCGTGTGGGAACTTTGCCACTTCTTTCAGTGTCTTACAACCTAGTTTTTATGGTTTATGTTAGAGTACCATAAAAACACAAAAACACAAAACATAAAAAAGTTATTTCATTTCAAGAAATCAACAAATTTTATGAGAACAACACACCGTTAACCAGAACTTTGTTTTGATAAGGAAAAACGGACTATCAAAATGTTTTTAAATATTTACATTAAATAAATATTGATTAGTAAATAGTACTTCAAATAAATAGGGTTTGTAAAGTTAACTTTAATAATATTTAGTTATAATTACCATAATTCCTTTCAATCAAACAGAACTGAGTTTCAAAAAAATATATAAAACATATTTTTAATTACATTCTGACCTTAAAAAGAGCTTTGTTTATGCCATAAGCTCAGGCTTTCCTGCTCTATTTTTTTTCTTTCTTATTTAATTAAATATTAAAAATTCCAAAATATCGATAAAATATATTTAAATGAGATTAAAAGTTCGCAACATCCGCGTTGCTTATATTTCACTGATACTTTCAAGCCATATTTATATTGTTTATTTTTAAAATAAATCTGCATAAAAAGAGACTAAGAACAGACCTAAAAAAAATATAAAACAGAAGCAATTTGAAACAACAAATTTGAGAATAAAATATGAGAACTATCAACCGCGAAGTCAGGCTTTTTTTGAGGGCTCTATTTCGGAAATTGGTTTCGATTTGTTGAGGTTTCGTAGCTTGGACTTTGGACATCTATCTATGAGTCCTTGGTGATGCTCGTGGCTCGTGGCTCGTGTTTTTGTTGCTTTTTTTTTGCATTGTCCCGAAAGTATATTTGCCTTTCGATCCTGCAGCGAACACTGGCTTAGACCGGATTTAGACCCCCCAAAAAATGGCGCTCTCCAAGCGGCCCCTCGCCAAGGACACGCCCCTCGCCGAGAGCAACAGCAACGGCAACGGCAACGGCAATGCCACCGCCGCCGCCAGTGACCATGAGACGGCGGTCAAGAGGCGCAAGCGATGCAGTCGCGACGACGACACCACCAACGCCTCCGCTCTCAACAACAACAATAATAACAACAACAACAACAACAGTACCAACAACAATAACAACAGTTTGCCGCAAAAGAAACGCAAACAGGGACACATTGCCGACAGTCCAGAGAGTCCCAGTCCGGGACAGGGACTGGGACAGGGAAAGGGACAAGGGCAGATGCCCAATCCCAATCCGATGATGGGCAAGGCCGCTAGCAATGCTGCTGCGGAAACTGACCAGGACGACGAGACCCTCATCCGTGAGACGCAGGCGGCGCTGAAGAGCCTCTCCGGCAGCTGGCCCGATGCCCGTGGCAATCTGTATCGGCTCCAGGAGCAGGACGAAAACCCGCCGCCGTTCCAGAACCTCTTTGAGGAGAAGCAAAAGTATGAGGAGCACCAAGACCAGGCCCTTGATCCCGGCAGTCCCAGTTCACAGCACTTCTCACGTTTCCACAGACAGAAGGAGAACGATCAGGCGCGCCTCAATGCCAATGCTCAGTTGGAGCGCGGCAAGAAGTCGTCGGGAGCAGGAGCAGGCGCAGGAGCCGCAACAGGAGCGGGATCAGTGGCTGATGACCTGGAACTGGAGGAGGCCAATGGTGTGTACGCCCAGGCAGCGTCCGCCTTTAAGCCGCCCATCGATATCATCAAGCGGAACTATGCGGCCGCCGCCCATGCCCACGCCCACGCCCAGGCCCAGGCTCACGCCCATTACACTAGCGGCGGCTACAATCCAGCCGAGTCTGCCGCCGGACTGGCCTACTATGGCTATGCCGCCGCCGCTGCCGCCTCCGCTAGCCAACAGCAGCAGCAGCTCGGACTGGAGGCCACGTCGCGTTCCGCCTCGGCCTTCGACATAGCCAGCCAGCTGGGCGAGAAGCAGCCGCAGCAGCAGCACCCAACACAACAACAGCCCATGGGCAGCTTGGGCCTGGGCCTGGGTCGGCCCAAGGATGGATCTCTGGCACCCGATGGCAAGCAGTACACGATCCTGCAGCCGGCGGGCGTGGGCAGCCGGGCGGCGTCCGTGATGCAGGACATTGCACGCGAGGGCGTTGTCGGAGTGCCGCTGGTGGCCACGCCACCGACCACCACAGCAGCCGCCAGCAGTCCACAGTCCGCAGCGACGACGACGACGGCGACGACGACGACGACGACAGCTCCTCCGGCTCCCAGCTACTCGCCGAGCAGCCAGAATCGCGGTAAGTGCTCCCATAGTAAGCCATAGAACAGAAAGAGAGAGAGAGTGTTGTTGTTTCCCAGTTGACTCTGTGTGGTGGTGGTGTGTGACGACTCGCTGTGCTCCCGATCGGTGGTGAACTGTGACCCAAAATCTGTGATCGATCTGGTGTGAACATTGCTGGGCTTCGTGGCTCTCTCTCTCTCGTGAAACTCTTGCGCGGCGCGATCAGTGTTGTAAACACGCCTGCGATTGGCAACACTTACCAGCACTATCACACCACGAACATTCCCGTGACCAGTGGCAGCTTTGCTGTGAAACGGAAGTGTTGGAAATATTACCAATGAGAGAGAGCAGCAGCCAGTGTTGTGCAAGAAGGATCGACGCGGAGCAGTGCTGTGTAGGTGAATCTGAAGCAACAGTAATGCAAACACCAGATCGGAATGTATTATTACATCACAGAGCTCACACTACACCCTCGTCGTACAGTGCGGAACATAACAGATAACGGCGTTCGTTGGTTCGTTGGTTCGTTGGTTGGGCTTCGACAGATCCATGATCGGCTGATGTGCGAGACTTCTTGTTGCATTGAGTTTAACCACTTCAATTGGCAAAATCAGAACAGAGAACAAAGTCCCTGGTCCCCTGGTCCCAGTCCCAGTCCCGGTCCCTTAGACCCCTAAACCCTTAAACCTTTACCTTACCTTTACCCCCTTTTTTAATAAAAAAAAAGAACAAGACTGAGGCAGCGATTGTGTGTGTTTTGTGTGTGTGCTTGTAAAGAGAGAGTGTGTGAGAGAGAGAGAGTAACTACACTCAATTTGCCTGCGTAATAAGCAACATTATGACGATTATTATTTGCACAAACCCCAACTCCCCCCCCCCCCCCCCCCCCCCCGAACATCCTACAGACACACTCTTGACAGACCCTGGAGTATCTCTAAAAATAAAACCCTTTTGCAGCTCATTCAGCAGGCAGGCAAAAAGACATTAAGCGATTTTGTCGTTACCGGTAAGGAGGGGGGTGGGGCTCCAACTAATGGCTTGTAAACCCTTTACGCCCCACACACACCACATACCCCTTGCCACACCCACACACAGGCCATACGTCCTCGTCTTGGACGGACAGACATCTTTCGGTTGAGTGCCTGAGCCTTGAGCTTTGCCATCTACTAATTTCGCTCTACAATTTCTACACACTGACTGGTCGGGGCGGGGCATGAGGCCTGATTAGATATAAAGCATTATGAGCACGTTTTCCTTCACGAAAACCACTTTCGCATATTTATTTTGTCATTATGTTTTGGCATTAATATGCCGCCAAGCATACACTCGCTGTGTGTGTGTGTGGCTTTTGGTATTCATATAATTTGAATGACTTTTTAAATAGTTGCAGGGAACTGAAGACTCCTCCTCGTCGTAATAAGTCATTAGCGTTGTGTTATTGTTTTTGCTTAGGCTGCCTCTCGGCTAATGTGGCTTATTATGCCAAAACCCTTTTAGTTGGCCTTAGTTTTTCTGCAGACTGTGTAGGAGGAATTTGAAGTGCACAGCTTCCCGCGCTCCCGCACTGCTGTCTCTCCTTTATTTTAATTAAATTCTAATTAGAGACGAGTCCTTGGTCCTGGCTGCCTACCTGTGCTGCTGCCTGCCTGCTGCCTGCTTGCTGCTTGCTGCTGCAGTTTTTGACATTTCGCCCGGCCACGTAATAGACAAAAACCGACACGACACGGCGTAAATATTTCGAAAAATATTTCATTAACCAACCCCGACATCTCATACGACGAGAAGGAGACTGAGGCTGGGGTTATTTTATCTTAGAAAGAGCTTGGCTTGGCCTTTTTTTGAAGCCAGCTCTCTGTCTGTGCCTCTAGAAAACCCTTCGTGCTGCCTGCCTGCCTGCCTGTCATGTGTGTGCCAGCGTGTGTGGTGTGTGTGTGCTTTTAAAGTAAATAATGCAAAGCTGTTTTCCATCAAATTTTAATTAATTATTTAGGGTAAAAGAATTCGAGTTTCGCTGCTGACTGACTGACTGGCTGGCTGCCTGCTGTTGCTGCCTCTGCTTCTGCCTCTACTTCCTACTCTTTTTTAGGGGGGTTTTTTTTGTTTGAAGGGTTCTGGGGGTGATGCGTCAACTTGTCTCTGCCATATAATTAATTAGAAAATATCCCAAAACTGTTCTCTCTCACGTGGGCTTTACCTTTCACTGTTAATTGGTTAATTGTAGATGGAGCCAAATGCCCCACGCCGCATTGCACGGGCCAAGGACATGTCACCGGATTGTATTCCCATCATCGCAGGTACACCCATCCATCGTCCAGCCAGAGAATCCGCCTCATCTCCTCCCTTTTCTCTCTCTCTCTCCCTCTCTCTCTTTGTATTTCCATATGCACTTTCGATCTGGCGTGCGATTTTGACAGTTTGTCGGGTTGTCCGAAGCGCGATAAGGTCACCACGGAATGTAAGTTGGACAAGGAAAACCAAAAAGACATCCATTTTGCATGCCCGTGTATGCATTTGTAGACGTTCTATTCTCTCTCTCTCTCTCTATGTCTCTGTTTCTGTCTCTTTCCAACTGTCTTT
>VNJU01009022.1:56350-121350 GCA_008042675.1 Drosophila seguyi | reverse complement strand
CAACTTTTCTTTATTATTTATTCTTTATATTATTTATTTTTCGGTAGCCTGCACCACGGTGGGCAGCCAGGGCATTAAGAAGCCCAAGTTCGATGAGGTCACGATGGTCTATCCCAAGGGTTATACAGGTGAGTAATGGGATCTCCGATCCCCACAGCCCTTCCCTCGCTCTCTCTCTTTCTATCTGTCTCTCTCTCTGTATCTCTCTCTCTCTTGCGTGTATTTTTCTGTTATGAACTGGGCCCAAGGCCACTATATACCTTCCCCCCTACTAATTTGGCGGGGGGTTGGGGCATAATGGCGTTGTCATCAAGTTAGCAACACACACAAAGAAGATGTAAAAATATTGTAGAGCCTCCGAAGTCTCGAATTGATCCGCAAAATCGTCCTAGTCTTCTCTGTTGTGTTGCTCTCTTCTTGTCTTGAACATTTTCGGTTGGAATTTTGTGTGCGTGTGCTAAAGTCAAACGAAAAATAGAAAGAAACAAAAGAAATATATATATATATATTTATATATTCAACAAGAAAGAACTTTATTTTTGGTTTTGGTTTCGGAAAATGCAACACAACAAATTTTTAAGCAAAAAAACTAGTCATTTTACGTTGAAATTAAAAGTTAAATATATAAAAAAAAAGAAATTCAAAATTCAAAGACGGACACGGGCTTATCCAACTCCAACCTTCTGCAAACCAGTCAACCTTCACCAAGACCACACCACCAAACAACCCCGAACCCCAACCCCCCAGAACCATTAACCATGAACCACTCAATGATCCCCTCTCTTCGAATTGTAAACCCGGTACATAACAAGAACGATCACGAGCAATCCATGCAAAAGCTGATCAAAAGAGAAAGAAAACATGAACAAACTATTAAATTCAATTCCTAGTTTACAAATTCTCATTTTAATTCTGTGTTCTTCTTCTGCTTTTTCGTTTCGTTTCATGTCGATTTTTCGTTGGCGTTTTCTTTTAGATTACGCAACGTTTTGTATCGGTGCCGAGTATCTACTGTAAATAGAAAACCAAAACCACTGAATCGCAGTCGAAAAAAAAACAGAGTCCGAAACTGAAAAACCACAACCAGCAACCAAAAATAAATGCAAACGAAGGCAGACAAGAAAAACCAAACCTAAACCAAGTACAGAACAGAATCCAAACCAAAATGCATAAAAATATATAGAACACCGAAAGACAGCAAAGACCTCTCTCACACACCTCAAATCAGAGAATCCAAAATATACAAACTGTACATACAATAACTATCTGTGTGTCGATCCAAGGTAAGCCCGATGATTCAACTGAACTCAAAGAAACCACCTGCAACTGCAACACTCTCACGATCACGGCACCAAGGCACACTGTTTCCACTGAGTCACATTGGTATCCTCAAAGTAACAAAGTCTCTCCCCAAAGGTGTGGCCAGAGAGTGGAGAGGTCTCTTTCAGTACACTAAAAGCAGACTGTGATTCAACCAAGCTCTGTGATTACTCCTCCTGAGCCTCCTGAGCTGTGCTCCACTCAATGCGACTTCTTTGGGCTGTAATTATTGCAAAAAAAAAAAGAATACAACTGACACTCATTTACACACACACACACCCACACACTCACTAGTGCCAATCGAGTTGCTAGCACACGCGCACATTGACAAACCGTGGAATGCCAGACCCGATCCCACGAAGAGAAAAGACAAACAAAGAAAAGAAATCGTAGATCGCTAGAGATGAGCAAGCATCCACTAACGAATCTCTCTCACCTCTACCTCCTCCTCCCCCCCCCTCCCCCTCGAACAGGCGCCAGCGGCCTGGACATCGTCATGGGCGGCGGCGTGGGCCTGGGTCTCGGCGTCGGCGTCGGCGGCCTTGGAGTGAGCAGCAGCAGCAGCAGCAGCAACAGCAATAATGGTAATCCCCACCATACCAACAGCAACGGCAGCAACAGCGGCGAGAAGACTGGCTCAGCAGGCGGTGGCAATGGGGCCTCATCGGGCGCCACTGGTAGCGATGATCTAAACACACTGGAGGCCGAAATCTCCGAGCTTCAGCGGGAGAATGCGCGCGTGGAGTCGCAGATGATGCGGCTCAAGTCGGACATCAATGCCATGGAGTCGCAGCTGAGCACCAGCGATCGGGTACGTAGGCTCAGGTTCGTTGAAAGGCAACAAATTATGAGAGAAACCACAAGCAGCAAACACCAGACCCTCTTGAATCCGAACTTTGCAGACGCTGGTCATACTGCCAAGTTGCTCGCTCGCAACTTTGCAGACGGCTTAGGCTGGTCACACTGCCAAGTTTTGCCACCAACTGTACCTACCCCCCTCCTGCTCTATTTATTTATTTTCGTGTTTTGTTTTGTTTTTTTTTTCCAGCAAAGTTTCAACTCAAACGAGACTTTGAGTGGAGTTTTCTTTCTTGGCGTGAGCGAGAGTTTCCCTTTGGGTTTGTTTTCCCCGAGTTGTGTCGTCGTCACCTGAGCGAGTCCCTGCCTTCAGCTTTTCAAGGACGTCTCTAAAAACTCGGCGAAAAAACAATGAACAACAAACTTAAGTTGAGCAAAGTGTGGTGAACTTAGGCGGAAAGTTTTATCAGACGTCTTGAAGCTAAGCTGCCGGATATTTATATACATATATGTATATATATATGTATGTATTTACATATGGAAATTAAGCCGGCTTTCTGGCGATGATGGCTTCATTTGCAATCCGCACAACCACCCGGAATGCAACGCCCCCATCTCCTCCTTTGAACGCCCCTCTCTCTCTCTTTGCTTCGACCAATCGCTGGCGTTGCATCCTCGCTGCATCGGGGCAGCGAATCAGGATGCGGCAGGATGCGGCAGGAGGTGTGGCAGCAGCGGCGGCGGCACACACCCCTAAACACGCGTGTGTCCCTAGTGTGCGTGTGTGTTCTGTGTGCCGCCTGTGTGCTGCCTGTGTGTGTGCGCGCTGGTCATGCGCAGGCGACGATGACGACGAGGACGAGGCGCCAACAAATCGCAGGACTCGATTCGATTTGCTCCTAAAAACGTTTTTCGGGGAAAAAGTCGGCTAAAGAAAAAGTGTGCTACGCTACGTGGCGTCGCTGCTCGGGCGCTGCCTTTAACCTTTGTTCCCCCTTCTCCGCTCCCCCAGGAGCTCCACTCCGAAAAAATACAGACAGGGGCCAGCTCGCAGCTCTCGCTCGTGTTCGGGTGGCTTCGTTGGCTTCACTTCGTATCATTCTTTCTTTTTTTTCTCACGAAGAGCACTCCCAACCCCCGGAAATTGGGACAACCCCCAGGCCCCACTCCCCCATTACCTTGCTTCTTTTTTTTTTTTCGTCCTTTCTTGCTGCCTTCTTATTGGGATTCCCATGGACACACATGTGTGTGTATATATTTTATTTTCATATTAATCCCATTTCGGGGGAGCTTGTGGAATTCGATTCCCATTCGTGACCAGCGTCTGTGCCCCATCCCCCCGACCCCCGCCTCGGCGTTCCTGCCTTGCCCACGGCTAACCAATCCTCTGCTCCTTCCAGGAGGCTTCTCCACTGAGCGGCCACCAGCAGCAACAGCAACAGCAACAGCAGCAGCAACAGCAGCAGCACCAGCAACAGCAACGCTCCTCGGTGAGCTCTCTGGCCTCGCCCAGCGGTCAATCGCCATTCGCCAGCGTCAGCTCCACCAGCGGCACAGCCAACGCGGTGAACGGCGGCGGCTCCAGCTCGGCCAACAACGATCTGGTGGGCCATCCGATCAGCAACCTGGCGCCCAGCTCGGGGGGCAGCAACTCGAATCCCCCCATGGACACTGGAGGCGGGGCACCGGCCAATGCCAACCTGAACAACTACTACGAGAGCTTGCGGAACAATGTGATCACGCTGCTGGAGCATGTGCGTCTGCCACCGCCGCCGCCTCCGCCGCCGTCGTCGGACGGCGTGTGTGGCGGTCAGCTGGGCGCAGGAGGAGGAGGAGGAGGAGGCGGATCCTTGGTGGGCAGCACCGAGCATGCCCCGGCCTATTCCACCTTGCTGCCACCGCCACCGCTGCCACCGGGTTCAACATCAAGTGGCGGCAATGGCGGCATGTACGGTCACCAGGGCGCCGGAGCAGGTGCAGGTGCAGGTGGAGGAGGAGGAGGTGGAGGAGGGGTGGGCAATGGTCTGGCACCTGGATCCACGCCGCCAGCTGTGACAGCTGTGCCACCACCGCCGCCGCATCATCATCACCATCACCACCACCATCCGTACACCGTTCACCATCCCGTAAGCTATGCCCATCCGCACTCGCATCCGCATCCGCACGAGCACTTCGACTCGTACATCTCGAAGCTGCAGTCGCTGTGCGTGCCGCCGGATGTGTACGCTTTGCCCGAGGACGCCGAGCGGCCCGTGTACAACTCGGTGAAGCCCAGCATGCACCAGGACTACGGCAAGTTGATGCCCACGCCCATCTAATGAGGCAACTCGCGAACAACTCCAAATAATAATAATCAAAAGTCCCCAAAAGAAGCTCTACTGGTGGCGACCGTGGCGACCCCACACATAGAGCCACAACCCGTCCAGGGCGACGATGCGTGTAAATACTTGTGTGTATGGGGAGCCGGGAGGGGTCCTGGCTCCCTATACAGTTAGCTATATAGACTATACCCATGCCAGGATGTGTCGCAACATCCGGGGACCTAACCAGTAAGTAGTCATACATAAACACATAGGGGTGCCCCGACTTAGTGCTAGAACTACACTCACACACATCCTAGATCCTAGACGCTTTCGTCGTGTATAAAAGAGAGAGAGGGGGGAAATCGAAATTGGATTATAAACTGCAAACACATTTTTTTTTTATGTCTGTATCTGTATCAAATACTAAACTAGAAGTTATTAACTATAAATATATGTAGGAATAGAGGCGGAACTAAATACGTGTTTGGTGTTAATGTGTCTGGTCAATTTTTTGCAAACAAAGAAACCGGGTGTTCCGAACTACTCCCCAGGACCCCGCAGGCTAAGTTTAGTTTAGTGGAAAAACACCAAAAAAAAATAGAAACGTGGGAAGAGAGGATACATCGTAATAACAATAAACGGAGCATATAATCAGTACTAATCTTAGTGGATCGTACATCTTTTTTTTTTGTTTTTTTTTTCGGTGTCGGAGTATATGGTAATATATCAAGTGAATATCGGGGGACATGCCTATATATATATAGATATATATGCATATATCAGAATGTGGTGTGGTGGTGTATATGTTCGTATGCTTCTCTCTGTAGGATCGTAAGTTTTAATGTTATAAATATATATATACCCGGTAACGAGACGGCGACGGTTAGATTAAAATTCAGTGCAATACATTCAACCGAAAGGAAAATAATAATTAATTATACAAATGATAGTAACTGTGTAAGCTTAAGTAAACAAAAACGTAGTTGAACCACAACGTGTCACGTGTTTTTTTTTTTTTTTTGTATTGTCATACGTCTAATCTTAAACCTAATTATAACTCAATAAAATGGAAGAAAAGGAGAGTGAAGGAGGAGCAGGAGGAGGAGAAGGAGAAGGAGCAAGAGCCCCTGTAAATGGGTAATTTAGACGAATTTTAACAAAAAATATATAAAACAAAACTAAACCGATGAAAGCTGGGAGGAGTAAGAAGCGGAGAATAAATTATAAACGATGGAAAACAACACACTACGATGGTTAAATTAAATGCTAAACCAAATAATATAAATCTAAAATAATAGCATATATTTATATATAATATAATATAACATTGTATTGTATGACAAGAAAAACAATTCTGTAATTTACAAGCGACAAAAATATTTTATGTGATCATTGTCTTTTTTTTTTTTAATATTACAAGAATTAAATAATTCGAATACCAAATAAAGGATATACACAATACTGAGCATGTGTTTTCTTAGATACTTTTCAATTTGAATTGGAGGAAAGATCCGTGGCATTACACGGATGGTTCCCTCATTTGAAATTGAATGCAAATATTCGATTGGATGATCAATCATTTGGTTACCTTTCCCAAGGAAGCATTTTAAGGAACTCTGAAGAGCTCCTTAAATTGTATTCCAAGGAATTGAAGAAAAGCTGTCTGAGGAAACTCTCTGGAAGAAAAGTGGCGAAAAACTAAACCTTTTTCCGTTCTTCCGGTGTGTTGAGAGCTTCGGATGAAACCCCTTATGGGTTTACCCATTGCTCATCTTGATTTCGTTTCCTCAATTTGTTTGAAATACTTTTAAATACCTTACTTTTTTTTATGCACAAACATTAGCATGATGAATCAGTGTGGGAAAATCGATTGAAAAATGCCCAGCAAATTTCTTGGCAACGTTTTTAATTTCAATTAGCCACTGGCGCTGACCTCTGACCCCTCTCTCCTTGAGGATGATCGGCCTCTGCTCTGCCACTTGATTTATGTGGCTTCATTAGACATTCCGCACATAGCCCAATAGGGTAGATCCCCGGCTAAGTGATTGCCGGAAAAACTACGGCCACCAAAACACAATTAGAAGCAAGCAGCAGAAGCTCTCTTTGGGGGTTGGGCGGCTCTGACTTTCTGGGGAATTTTGCGTAGTTTTGCGATTGACCAACATGGAATACTTTTGGTTGCCACCTCCAGGGGGGACTTGCAGGAGAGGCAAACAAAAAAATCCAAAGCTGGAGGTAAAAGGGTTGCCGGGTCCGGTCCGGTTTACGGTTTACGGTTTACGGTTTGTGTTTGCTCGTGTGAGCCGCAAAAATATTTGCATAGTTACCTTTAATGTGGTTCGGCAGAGCTTTTGGCTTGAGTTTGAGTTCGGTTCGGTTCGGTTCGGTTTGGTTCGGTTTGGTTCGTCGGGGTCCTCGCTGGAAACTTCTTCAAAAACAAACGAACAAAAGTTCGTCCTGCCTGCGCGCCGGCATGTAATTTAAAATGAAAAATTTCTATTCTTTTGACGCAATCACAGCCACACACACACAAGGGCATACGTCAACGAGCATTGATTTCATTTGCATAAATAAGGAAAAACTCAAAGGGGGGAGCTTGTCTAGCCCCCTTTCACCCCCCTCCTTTCGTAACGGCCCTGATAACGTGCGTGGAACGTGTGTGGAAACTATTGGCAAGAGGCGTAAACTTGCAAAATAAAAAAAAAATATAAAAAGCTAAACAGCTTTAGATTAATGAAAGTTATATTATTTTTTATATGTAATGATCCACGATTTCTATTTTATTTTTATTTTATTATTCTATTTATATATATTATTTTATTTTATTTAGAAATTCGAAATACTTTCTCACAATCAGAGTACCAATTCCCACTTTTATTTGAAAAGAATTAAATTTTTGGGGTAATAAGCCAACCTTCGACGGTGTCAGGCACTGTCACTGGGCTCCAAACCCGTTGCCCCACCCGCGGTGCCACCCCTTCTCATACCCCTTACCTCCTCCACCCCTTACCCCCCCCACGTATGCGTACGCTAAGGGCGACGGCAGTCAAAAATCGCATAAATTAAAAAACTGCACACACTCACGCACAGACAGAGATTGGGACTGGGACTGGATACTGGTACTGGGATCCTGGTACTGGGATCCTGGTGAAAGGGGTAGAAACCCTTTGTGCCACAACACCGCCCCCCCCCCGCCACCCCACCACCTGCCCCCGCACAGCTGTCGCTCACCACCAAGGAAGTAATAAAGTATCTCGAAAGTAACTTATTAACCATGCTGACAACGCTGCCAGCTCCTGGAGCCAGCTCCAGACACACACGCACTCACAGGATGTGTCTGTACACATTCCCTTTTCCCCTCTCCCCCTCTGATGGTGGGACTGGGCTGTGGAGTAGTCATGTTTCATGTTTGCTAATTGCAAGTCGATTTTTCATTCCGCACTTCTCTCCAGAGTGTCGTAGTGGACCTGCTGGGCCTCCTCCCCGCCCGCCCAGCCGCAACCTCGGGTCTCGACCTGGAGCGAAAATGCGAAGCTCAGGTCCAAAATGTGCACTGGAATTAACTTTTAATACAACAAAGTCTTATTTCGTTGCAAAATCAAATGCAAATGGTATTTTATTTAAAAAGTTTTATGGCTTTTTTGAATTCCTCTCTTGGAA
Organism: Drosophila seguyi; assembly: GCA_008042675.1. Lineage (NCBI taxonomy): Eukaryota > Metazoa > Arthropoda > Insecta > Diptera > Drosophilidae > Drosophila > Drosophila seguyi. The sequence continues at coordinate 113,269 of VNJU01009022.1, read as the reverse complement.
GAGAGTCGAGAGAGCCGTTCTGTTGTTAGTTTTCGCACTCTTTGACTGCAAAGACTCAAGGACTGCTTTGATAAGCAATTTTTTAAATATGGAAATAACTGATCAGATCCAAAATGTGCACTGCAATTAACTTTCAATACAACCAAGTTTTATTTCGTTGAAAAATAAAATGCAAATGGTATTCATGGCTTTTTCGAATTCCTCTCCTGGAAGAGAGTCGAGAGAGCCGTTCTTGGTTTTCGCACTCTTTGCCTGCAATGTACAAGCAGCATAAGTAGAGATCCTTAAGAACTTCTTTGATAAGCGATATATAGAAATAACTGAAGACTATGTAATTTTTGGGGGGAATACCTGTGCATTGTTCTCTCTGCGGGACAAGACAAGTTCTGAATGAAGGCGGGGCCTCGGCACCGTGAGTGCAAATTGTTGAGGTTTCCTTGCCGGCTGACCCACTCAACGCCGCATCATCCCGGAAGGGACTCGACTCGACTCGACTCGACTCCCAGCGAAAGGCAAAAATGTTTAATTTAAAGCAACGCAAAAAACAAAGGGACTCTCTCTTGGGGGTGAGGGTGAGGACGCCGGCAAATGGTTAATTTAATTACGAATTCTTTGCTTTCTTCCCAGCATTTCGTATTAAATTTTCATGAGGCCCGCTTGTGGCTGTGTGTGTGGAGGCATATGTGTATATATAAGGATACGAGGACATGTATGAGGAGGCGGCACGGCACCTGCTGTCATTGCCTTCTTCGGCAACAGTTTCGGACGCTTAAATACCCAAGGGACCTCCCAGCCCCATTATGCCGTCGAAAGGGCGACTCGCCGCTGATTGTCCTTTCAATGAAAAATAGCGCTCATTAACGGCGCTCATTAGCAGGGTCCTGGCAGTGACATTCCCTTACGTGTCCCTGCCCCATCGAGTGTCAACTGGCAAATGATTTCCCATTATTTACTAATAAAACTCATCGAGTTTCGGTGGCTGCCCCCTTGCGAATCAAATGTGTGGCACTTGGATCGGCACAAGGACTCAAGCAAACCACCCTCAGGAGGAGCAGGAACTTGTCGCAGTCAAAGGGCAGTGGAAAACTCTTAATTCGAAGCTCGACTCACACGTTTACGCTCGCAAATGGCCTTAATCAAGGAGCTCCTTTAGCAAGGAGCTAAAACTTACAGACCAGTGCTGGGATCAGGACACACTAAAGACTCATTAAACACTTGAAGGAATGCCAAAGTCCGCTGAATTAAAAAAAAAACCTTGAACTTTGTCTTGGGTATTTATTTAAGTATTTAGTTATTTGCTTATTAACATTATTATTAGCTTGCAACGCAGTGCAAGAGTCTTTTCCAACCCTTAAAACCCTATATATCCTTGATCAGTGAGTAACACAAATGCCAATTAAAAGCAAGTCCCAAAATATCTCAAGTTCATGCTGCGAGCTTTGCACTCTTCCCCCTCATTATTTATCCTCAATTTCAATTTGAATAAACAAAAATGAGCAAGAGGGAAGCCAGTTTTTGCAATATTTGTTTCCTTTGTCACAAGTGTCAGATTCCTACATATATATACATATATAGCTTGACTCTCCATTTGTTTGATTATTTTTTATATATTTTTCCCCGAAGCTCTCGGGGCTGTCGGGGCTCTAAATCATAATGACACTGGTCAGAAAGTGTGTGTGTGTGTGTCTGGGGGCGGCATATCGATTCACAGATGGTATCCAGTTCGATTCCGGCTGCTGTCAATCATGTGTGGTGGTCCCACATGGGTTAAGGGGGGAGCCAGGGCTCAACCGGACTTTGACTTCGACTTGGACTTCTAAACCAAACTCTTTCGTTTTGCCCAATTCTTTACATTTAATTTCGTTTATTCATTCGAATGACCACAAAATGACATTTGCATTTGGACGGCGGTCGGGCCCCTGATAACCGCATCCCACATCCCACAACCCACATCCCCCCGGTCTCATGTGCTGCCCTCCAGGGAGTTGCAGCCGACAGCTTTGGAGTCCGGAGGCTGGCTCCTTCCCCTGGGCTTTCCCGGCTCCCGACTCCGGTCAGCGGTCTCCGTACTCCGTAATCCCGTAACAAATGAATGGCACATTTTGCAAAAATTTGTTTTGACATCCAAAGATGCTGGGCCAAAGTGCAAAATTTTGTATAAAGCACAAGAGTGCGAAACTATCTCTCCTTTTTCTCCTTTCCCTTGCTGTGTGTGTGTGTAATTAATTCTCTGCTGAGTCGGCACACACAAATTGTAGGCTGAGCCAAAAAAGCACAATTAAATGGGTAACAAAAAGGGAATGGGTAGGAGATGGGGATGAGCAGCTTGCCTGGACATGGCATCAACCCAAACCCTCTATACATTGGTCCAAAAGCTCAACAAGATCGTCGAGAAATTCTTTTTAGATTCAAAATTTATTGAAAAAACATTACCTTAGGGTAAAGAAACCTCCTGAAAATACCCAAATTTGAAGCTGTTTCGATATTGTTATAAATTTCAAGTGAAAGATATTAAATATTATATAATATTATTACGGTTTGCAGGCCAATGTGCCTGGCAACTGCAAATGGGTAACTACAATTTTTCGAATGCTGCAACTGTGGCAAGGGGCCACTCCGGACTATGGACTATGGACTAAGGACTGCGGACTCCGGAGTGGAGTCATCGCCGTCGTCAACAGCATTTGCAGTAGCCATCGCTGTAGCCGTGGCCAAAAAGCAATTAGCAAAGTTTTTCAGTCTCCAAAAACACTCACTCCCAGCGAAGTGAAGCGGGATTGGGGCAAGGGAACGGGACTGGACCAACGGCCATCATCAATCTGGTAAAGTCCCAGTCGCACTCCCAGTTCCAACCTCCTGGCCAATACCATCCGAAGCCGTACCTCCCATCCATTACAGTTGCAGCACCCAAGTTATCAGCTGCCGGCGACAGGCCGTTGCACCGCCGAAAATGTGATACAAATTTGGCAATATTTCGAAATTCATTTCGAAACGAGAGATCAAAGAGCAAATTGTGTTCGATAAACCTCGAATGGAAGTTGCACAGATTTCCGTTTCGAAATTAAATGCTTTCGAAATTCATTTCGAAACGAGAGATCAAAGAGCAAATTGTGTTCGATAAACCTCGAATGAAAGTTGCACAGAATTGCGTTTCGAAATTAAATGCTTTCGAAATTAATTTCGAAACGAGAGATCGAAGAGCAAATTGTGTTCGATAAACCTCGAATGGAAGTTGCACAGATTTCCGTTTCGAAATTAAATGCTTTCGAAATTAATTTCGAAACGAGAGACCAAAGAGAAAATTATGTGCGATAAACCTCGAATGGAAGTTGCACAGAATTGCGTTTCGAAATTAAATGCTTTCGAAATTCATTTCGAAACGAGAGATCAAAGAGCAAATTATGTTCGATAAACCTCGAATGGAAGTTGCACAGATTTCCGTTTCGAAATTAAATCTGTTTCCTGTTTCCTGTGTCCTGGCGTACTTTCAAACAAAAGTATGCAGAGATTTCAAATACAATTCAAATTTCTGTGGCTTAATGCTCACGAGTTTCTGGAGACTTGAATTAATCAAAGCCCAATTAATAAATTTATGCAATATACCAAGTTGAGCATATTATTGATTGGGTTTTTTCTTGCGGTGCGACGACAGGCGCGACCATCGTCATTCCCAATTATTCATGGATAATCTAACCCAAAATGGGACGTTAATTACTGGCGCATGTCAGTGGCATTCCCCCCTCTGTGTGTGTGTGTGTGTGTGTGTGTGTGTGTGTGGCGTGAATTGCAAAAGTGCGGAACTATTTACTTTTTTGTCCAACTGTAAACAGCACTGCGGCCACAGTCCACACTCCATAGTCCTTAGTCCTTAGTCCGCTCTCCGGCCATTTATCGGATGATTAATTAAGCTGCAAGGACCAGCGAATGCAGCTTTCTGCCGCTGACATCTCCCCGGGAAGCGGGTGTGGCCACGGGATGTGCTACCAGCGACTACTTATAATTTGGTTATTTTAAATGTACGAATATCTTCAAATCTAGCCCACTAAATATTCAGTGAAGTATTTCTCAAGTGTCAAGTTTGCCATTACCAAGCCGGGACATCTGTCCTCGCAGTGCGTCCTCATTATATGGTAGTCATCGCCAAATGAGTAATTTGATTTTCCCTTCACAATTCGCACTTCAATCTATTCGAGGCCCTAAAATGGCTTTGGCCATTTTGTATAATTCTTGAACTTCGGTCTTAATTTTATCAAAATCGCACAACATTTTGGGGTTATATCATCAAAATTTTCGAAAATTGGCAGAAAAAAATAGATATTGAGTTTTGAATGCAGAAAAGTTTGCATTGAAAACTGAGAAGAAAAAAGCAAACCAGAGTGAAATCGGTTGAATTTAAGCCAAGTTATGGCCAAAAAACCATTGATGATGTAGCCAATATTTTTAAAAAAAATTTAAGGGGTTATATCATCAAAATTTTCGAAAATTGGCAAAAAAAAATAGGTTTTTAGTTTTAAATGCAGAAATGTTTGCCTTGAAAAACTAAGAAGAAAAAACCAAACCAGAGTGAAATCGGTTGAGTTTAAGCCAAGTTATGGCCAAAAAACCATTGATGATGTAGCCAAAACTGTGACCCATATTTTTCAAAAAAATTTAAGGGGTTATATCATCAAAATTTTCGAAAATTGGCAAAAAAAAATAGGTTTTTAGTTTTAAATGCAGAAATGTTTGCCTTGAAAAACTAAGAAGAAAAAACCAAACCAGAGTGAAATCAGTTGAGTTTAAGCCAAGTTATGGCCAAAAAACCATTGATGATGTAGCCAAAACTGTGACCCATATTTTTCAAAAAAATTTTAGGGGTTATATCATCAAAATTTTCGAAAATTGTCAAAAAAAAAGGATATTTTCGGACAAATCAAACATAAGTAAGATTAGTTCCATTACTTGCCACCCCTCAACCCTTGATGTCGGCCCGCAAGAAAACGCTAGATAACTTTGGTAGGTTCTTTAGAAATAAAATAATTGCCTTGACAGTTGATGATTAAAAGTAAATGTAAATGTATGTTGTGATCGTCAGACAAACAAAATAGTCCTCGGATTTATCAGTTCCTGCGTCGTAAATACTTAAAACGGTTAAGTAAAAAGCAGGATAAAAAAAAACACACACATAGTTTAGGCTTAAATCTACACTTTCTCGAAAGAAGCGGTTTCCCCCACTAACACTGGCCCAACTTGTGCGCTACAAACTGCACAAAATCGCTGCGGTAGAGAATTTGCGGATCCTCCTCGGTGGCATGCTCGTCCACCTGCCGCAGGTTCGTCCACTTCCAAAACAGGCGTCCAATGTAGCTGTAGCGGAACGAGGCGAAGATCTCGCTGGCCTTGTTGCCGTGTATCTGGTCCGTGAAGTACGCCTCCTTGTTTCTTACGTTGAAGTAGTATAACTGGTTGCGGGAGCGCGAGTGCGCCGACACGTAGTTGGAGGTGAGCTCGCGGAAGAGCAGCAGCCCGCCGGGCACAAAAAACTTGCTGTCGTCGTCGAGGGCATAGCCGAAGCGCTTTGAGTTGTCCTTCAGGACATAGAGTCGCATTTCGGCAAAGAACACATCCAAGTCGCTCAGCGGGAAGAAGGGCTTGCTGCGCAGGGCCCCGAAGGTGCGTTCCTTGCGGTACGGCTTGTTCAGGCTGCGGGCGTACTTGTCGCACATACTGACCCGCTCGCGGAACGGCCGTCGGCGGATGTCGATGCCGCCCAGGCAAATCCCGTCGATGATGTGCAGGGCCGCCACCCGCTGGATGGTCCGCCCTTCGCCGTAGAACTCGTACACGATCTGGCCAAAAAATATGGAGCGTGGCTGCACCTCGAACGGCGTCTCCACGAGCTCCCACTTCTTGTGCTCGGTGTAGCGCAGGAGATTGCCGCGCGAGCGGCACAGGAACAGGGTGCAGGCATTGAGGTTGGTCTCCTCGCGCCCGACCGGCACAAAATACCAGTTGGATACAACCTGCATGGCGTTTTCTAGCATTGCCACGCCGCATAGCTCGGTCGGCCCCCGATTCATCCAGGTGCGGTCTTTTGCCCAGTCGTCTAGCAACTCTTCAAGCAAACGCTCCGTCGGCTTGATTTCGGGTGCCTGGCGCAGCTTGTCGGGCAGACTCCAGCGCTTGAGACACTCCTGCCGCACCTCCGACTGGCGTGTCTCCTTTAGCTCGGGATTCTGGGCGAAGGCGGCGATCTTCTGCAGGCCCACAATCTGTTTCCTGCCAATAGCATTATTTGAATCGATGATATAGCGCAGGAAGTCCTCGTCCTCGGCTAGTTCCTTGGCGCTGAAGATCTCCTGGACGTCGCTAGCATCGTCCTCCTCCTCGTTGAGCATGCGATTCACCGAGTTTAGGTAGGCGACTATGGCCGCCGTCTCCGCATCTGGGCGCTTATACTTGCAGATCAGATAGCGCTCCGAATTGGCCGGTCTGCTGCTGTTCGGCTTGATGATGGCGATCTGGTGGAAGCACTTGTACATCAGATAGACCAGGCCCACGCTAAACGGCGTGAAGAGGTCGAAGACTTTGCACACGAAGCTGCCGTTCTCGCGCAGTATCTTTAGGGCGGTTAGGAACTGGCAGAGATACAGCTGCTTGGAGAGGATCTCCTGGATGTTCTCCTGTCCCTCCACCGAAAAGCCACCGTCGGCCATGGCGAAATGAACGCCCTGCGGAGTATGGCGACGGATGTACTCGTTCAACGAGTCCTGGTTGCTCTCGTCAAATATATTCCCGTCCTCCTTGACCCCGTAGAAGGCATCGAAGGACTCGGGCGATGCGGCAAAAAACTTTTCCAGCTTGAAGTCGTTGGCGCCGCGCAGGGTAAAGCCGAAGCCCTTGGCCTCCCAGGATTTGCGGAACAGCACGTACTCGGAGAAACCGCCAGGGCCTGTAGACAAGATACAAGAAATATTTAAGTCAGAGCGAAAAATCATAATTGCGAAGAATATTAACTTGCTGAAAAATGAAGAAATCACGTTAATTACAATTTAAGTATTCAATCATTTCATTCAAATATTTAAGGTACTAGAGGTCTATAACTTGAATGTTTATTTTTCCTTAAAAATTTGAATTCTATAAATACTGGTAAAGCTCGGCACAAACTTAGCTTGAAAGGGTAGCCTGCGCTGAGTGATATCGATTTGTATAAACAATATGCACAAATTCTTAGACCAATTCGAGACCTCATGTTTACATTGGTGCGGTCCGTGGAAAATAAACAAAAGCCTAGCTCGGAAAGCGCGATAAGGGGTTCAATCGCGAAAGACGGAAATGGAGGATTCAGTAATTTTAGACAGGGAGAGAGGGGGAGGGAGACACTTAGCTCGAACAAGGAGATAGGCTTCACCTGCACACATATCCGTAAAGTAGAGCAGCTCGTCGGCTGCCACCAGCGATTGCCCGTTTTCGTCGCGAGGATTGGTGAACATGTAGTCGCACATGGAGTCTATGTTGGCCATCTTTACAGCGGCGCGATTGAGGAAGATGGAGCTGCGTATGGTCTCGAAAGGATTGCAGCGCGATCGCGCCCGCCTCTTTTCGCTATCGTTGAGATCATCGAAGACCGTCTTGGCATCGAGGATGTGATGCAGGATTGTGGGATCGCAGTAAAGGGTCTCGCCGTCGAGGGTACGCTTCTTGGGGCCAAGCACAACGTGGCCCTGCAACTGTTCGGTGGTATAGGCCAGGGCACCGCCCCCCAGATTGGTCAGCCAGAGCACTGACTCTGGTATGTCCAGCTCCTCGCGGCTTGGATCCCACTGGCCGCCGGCCAACGATGCGATTCCGTCTAGCTTGAGGCCAAAGCCGCGACGGCCGTCCTGCTGCACGGCGATGATCGGCTCGAGGCGACCCTGGTTGCTCTTGCCCAGACCCTTGTCGTTCTCGTAGCCCATCTTTTTCATCATCTCCATGGCCTTGTTCGAGTAGCTCTTCGACCACTCCCGCTTGATCTTTTTGGGCGTGGGCTCCGAGTTCTCATCGTCGGAGGGTTCGTCCACCATCTTGGCTGCTGTCTGTTGCTTTTCCTCCTCCGTCTCCGTGTTTGTTTTGATGGCACTCAGCTCGGTGCTTCTTGCCCGGTGTGGAACTCTAGCAACGGCGCTGACTGTTTATGGGGTTAATTTTGTTTATGATTTTTGGTATATGCACCTCGCGTGTGACCGTTCGACAAAGGCCGTAAAATACCGAAGCGTGCCAGGGGTCCTAGGGGAGGAAAATATCGATTAAATAGAATGCTTTCGGCCCTTATTTCCGATAAATAACGCACTAAATTCTCAGATGCCAAAATACCAAAACAAAAAAAAAGCACACATTATTTGAACGAATTCAAATTAATTTTATGAAATAATAAGCCCAAGTAAATTCTTTGTGGAATTATTTCTTCAAAGACAAACCAAGTCTTTTCTGTAACTCATAATTCATTTATGTATATTAAGGACAAAAATTAAATACACTCGAAATTCTATAAGGTTGCAACCTAAGAAAACAGTGTGCCTATTAAATAACTATAAATATTTGTAGTTTCCAACTCAAATTAATTTTAGATTACATGTTTGTAGCCGAAAGATAGAATGGAAAACCTTAAAATGGGAAATGCGATGATAATTACTCCAATTACGCCAGGGACTTCCTCCTACATCTTCTCGTAAGTCTCGCTGTACGGACAGGTGAGGCAGGTGTGCGTGTAAGTGTCCTCTTCCTCGTTGTAGGTGTCCGGACCAAACTCGTGCTCGTGGATGGCGTGCGTCTTCTTGGTGTAGACGCTACTGCGCACCTCCATGCGCAGCTGCTTCATCTGCTTGTTGTACTTGCGGGCCTTGCCCACCTCGCGCTTCTCCTCGCGGCCCTCATGCTGGCGCACCAGCTCCTCTTCGCTGCCCCACACCTCCAAGGCACGCTTGAGGACCTGCAGGTGCAGGTACAGCTTCATCTCGCCCCAGCGCACGTTGTGCGGATTCTTGCGGCTGATGTAGCGCAGAGGCGGCTCACGCTTATCGAAGTCACAGTCCTTTAGCAAGTACTCCGCCTTGGCCTCCGTGCGGGTGATAAGAGCGTGTCGCTCCTCGTTGTCCCGACATTTGTCGCACACGGGATGACCGAAGTTGTTGAACAAATAAGAGTCTGCAAACTGGTCACCGCAATCGGCACACTCCTCATAATGCACCGGAATGGCAATGGCATCGTCTTCGATAACGATCCCATCGTTTCCAGATGGCTTCTCTCCTGCTGCTGCTGTTGCACCCAGTGCGGCCGGCAGGACAGGCTGCTCCAGCAGAAAGCCACCGCCGCTGTCGATATACTTGGTGCCCTGCACCTTGATCACGGCGGATTGTCCCTTGGCCAACATGGCCTCCGGATGAGCGCCATCCTTGTTGCTGCACGGGGGTTATGGTTCTGATCAGGCACACACAGTATTTATTATACGCCTGTACTCACCTGGCCAGATCCTTGTAGGGATGCGCCACCAGCTTGGCTTCCCGTAACTTTTGTGCCTTTGCCTGATTTCTCTCGATTCGGGCTTTCTGTGCATTGGTTAGCTTGGAGCTACTGGCAGCTTGCGGAGCGGCTGTAGCTGCCACCTCCTGGGACATTTTGTGAATTTCACAAGTGTTTTTAAATTATTAAGAAGAAGAAAGAGCGGTAATTCCAATTTGTAAACGATTTCTTCCTCTTTCCTATTATAATATAATATAATAAAAATATCAATATATCGATATTTTTTCTAAGGATGATATACTTATATCGTGATTTTTTGTTTGCCCAAATATCGATATATAAATATATCATCCTTAGAAAGAATATCGATATATTGATATTTATCAACAAAATGCAAAATAAACACTTGCGACTGCTGCTGCGATGTCTCCTGGCCCTGCCCCTCATCCTGCTTGTGGACTATTGCGGTGTGCTGACCCACATGTACGAGCTTGACTTTGAGCGTCACTTCCACTACCCGCTGCAGGATGACCACGCAGCTGCCACCTCGGGCGTGGACAAGTACTCCTATTTGCGGTTGCCCGCATTCACGTCAGAAGTCCAAGTGGAACCGCCCCGCCTAACGCTGCTGATAAAGAGCGCAGTGGGAAATATAAGGCGACGCGAGGCCATCCGGCGAACGTGGGGCTACGAGGGCCGCTTCTCAGATGTCCATCTGCGACGCGTGTTCGTGCTGGGCAGCGCCGCCGAGAGCGAAAAGGACGTGGCCTGGGAGTCGCGCGAACACGGTGACATTCTGCAGGCGAACTTCGTAGACGCCTACTTCAACAACACGCTGAAAACAATGCTGGGCATGCGCTGGGCCAGCGAACAGTTCAATCGCAGCGACTTCTACCTGTTCGTGGACGATGACTACTACGTTTCGGCCAAGAATATGCTGCGGTTCCTGGGCCAAGGGCGCAAGAGCCATCAGCCGGATGTGCTCTTTGCAGGCCATGTGTTTCAGACAGCGCCGCTGCGGCACAAGTTCAGTAAGTGGTACGTCTCGCTGGAGGAGTATCCATTCGATCGCTGGCCCCCCTACGTCACTGCCGGCGCCTTTATGCTCTCCCGCCAGGCCCTGATCCGCCTGTACGCAACTAGTGTCCACATACCGCTATTCCGCTTCGACGACGTCTACTTGGGCATTGTGGCGCTGAAGGCGGGCATTCCCCTGCAGCACTGCGAGGATTTCCGCTTCTACCGGCCCAAGTACAAGGGTCCGGACAGCTACAGTGCGGTGATGGCCTCCCACGAGTTCGGCGACTCGGCGGAAATGGAGCGGGTGTGGAACGAGTGCCGGTCGGCCAACTACGCGTAGTAGAGGATCCGAGAGCGGGAGTGTACATATGGATGAGTCATGAGTGCTGACCGATGTCCCGCCTTATCAACTGAAATTATATGTAGATCAGTTAGTGACAGTGTCTTGATTTAATTTAAGCCATATATCGTAAGCTTGCATCGCTCTAAATTTAACTTTAGTTCACAAAAGTAACGAGATAGGAAAGGCAGCTATACTTGGCCTACCAAAGATTGCAAAGATCAGAGGCCGAATTTTAAAGAAAAAATTGAATTAATTTTAATACTGAAAGCTGTTCTGTTCTGTTCTGGACTTAATTTTTGTTATAAACTATTTACAGTTTTAGTGATGTAAACTGATTAAATTTTTTTAAATTACCAAAATTGTTTTCAAAAGTTTTATTATTTATATCGCGAATCGATATCTATATGACTTAAAAATTAATCGCATTTGGCCTTCATATACCAGTGCGCATTTTATAAAACTTTTTTTGGGCAAATCAGAGTTTTACATGTCTAAATGCATATATTTCATTTCAAAAGATTTACCTTTTTAGCATGCCAAATATAATATATATAATTTTTTTTTAATTTTGGTCAATTTTTTCGAAGCTTTTAATGCTGATCAAGAAGATATTTTTATAGGGTCAAAAATTACACCTGAGATATTCTTGAGTACAATATAAATACAAACAATTGTAAAAAAGCTAAATGTTTTTAAGCTTTAATTCAAAATAAAACGGAATGTGTTCGATAGTTCGGAACTACTAGTCGATGGGGGCCGGGCCCCACTGAATCGATAGTCCTAGACAACCATGATATCGATGCATCGAATGCGAAATCGATTTTATTTCCAGCTCTACCCCAGCGTAAATTACTATAAATTTCGGTTCGGGTTGTTGTTCTTTTTTTCGTTCGTTAATAGCACGCTAAAACAAATAACCGAAGGTAAATACCGATCAGCTGAACAGCAGGTGATAATGCGAAAGGAGCCCGGGTCGATGCAGAAGGCAGCGCATGGCTGAGAAAAATCTGGGCCAACGATCAAAAAGTTACGGCCAGCGATAACAAGATAAAAAAACCTTCCTCACGTACTGCGGCGGAGGTACAGTGAAGACCGAAAAGTAGGAAATACTAGTTAACAGTGAGAAAACATGACGCATTGTTTGCATTTGTGAATGAGTATGTGTGCAAATGCGCGGCTCGCCGAGTGCACTTGTGTATGTGGACAGTAAAATACGTGTTAATTATCAAGTTTTACAGGAGAAAATGTTTCACAAAACTGAAGCATTTTCGGCAATGCGTAATGTGCTCGAAATAAACAAAAACAATCGGGAGGGGGGAGCAGTAATTTCACCAGCGAACACACACACACACACAAACGCACACAGCATATCGAACATTGCCCGCCCAGCCCGCCGCCTCCGCCCTTCTAGCTGCGGCTATCGATATTGGCGATAGCCGATAGAGCGTCAAGTCGAACATATGCAATTACCACCGTTCTTCGCTTTCCTGCCAGCCTGTTTCCCCGTAAAAATATTGTGTAATATCCCTTTCGATTTTCCGTCAACGGAAAACATGGCATTATGCAGCGAGTGTGGGTTTAATTAGGGACCGACCGCATTTTTTCTTTTTCACCGCTTTTCTGTCTGTAAGTCAATTTACATGCAATTTGAATGCGAGAGATCGATCGGTAGGCCGAGGTTTTGGATCTGCATATATTTTGTAGATAAAGCCTATACACAGCTAGAGCCATACGCTACACTTGCCGAAATCAAATAACTTTATTGTTGTGGAGTTTAATCATTTTATTGAAATTTTATTTTTATTTTTCGGGCTCTTACATTAAATGCATAAAACACTACATTTATACTTCACACATAGATCTTTAATTTCTTTACACAGAATCACAGAATACAAGACACGAGTTTTCGTATTGTTTCTCCGTGCTTATTTTAACTTCCGCTACGGTTTTTTCCGTTCTTTATCTCGTTTCCACCTTTCTTTTTATTTTCCTGCTTTTTTTGCTGCCGCAGCAAATGATTTATGGCAAAAAAAAGCTTGTTTAAGCGTAGGTGCGGGCTTAAAACTCTGAATTCTGATGTCATTCGTGTAAAAAAAAATTTAAAAAAAAAGGAAATTTTCTGAGGCAAAGGGAAGGGAAAATCCCCAAATGAATTAAATTTTCGTTAAACAATTTAACGGCAATTATGATAATGCCATAATGCCTACAAATTATTCGAATTTGTTTGTTGTTCTTATACGGCTGTTACGGCTAAAATGATTTATAAATAATTATATCAGGCATTTAATTAATCCATAATAACCGCAGCAATGGTATAGACAAGAAATGATAGTTTGTTGCATTACATTAAACAAACAATAATTATTTTTAGTGCTTCAAATATTAACAATATTTCTCGTAGCTTGGCAGTCATTAAAGTATTTAATGCGTATATTTAAGGGAAGGACTAACACCTATTAAATCATTTAGTCATAAGAAATACATATGCTGAAATAATATTAATTCAGTTAGAGATCCCTCCATTCATTCAGCATTCAGACACCAAAATGCTTTCGCTGCAAAACCAACGGCAACCGAAGACCACTCCCTTGGTGGACGAATACGAGATCTCGGACACGGTGCTGGGCCTGGGCATCAATGGCAAGGTGGTGCAGTGCATCAACCGCCGCACCAAACAGAACTTTGCCCTCAAGGTGCTCCTGGACAACGAGAAGGCGCGCCGCGAGGTCGACCTGCACTGGCGCGTCAGCGGCTGCCGGCACATTGTCAATATCATCGATGTGTACGAGAATACGTACAGCGGCCGCAGGTGCCTGCTGGTCGTCATGGAGTGCATGGAGGGCGGCGAACTATTCCAGCGCATTCAGGACAAGGCGGACGGTGCCTTCACGGAGCGCGAGGCGGCCCAGATAATGCATGAGATCTGCGAGGCGATAGACTACCTGCACAGCCGGGATATCGCGCATCGCGACCTCAAGCCGGAGAACATGCTATACAGCACCTCGGAGCCCAACGCGATTCTCAAGCTGACGGACTTTGGCTTTGCCAAGGAGACTTCCACTACTTACACGCTGCAGACCCCCTGCTACACGCCCTACTACGTCGGTGAGTGACCAACTGGAAATGTAAAAAGACATCGCCCTAACTGAGCACAATTTGCAATCTTTAAATAGTTAGTTTCCCAAACAAAAGGGTGATTCAAACTTCAACTTAAATTTAGAACAATTTCTTGCTGACGCACACTCTGTTTTGTTTTTTTGTGCTTTTATTTTTCTTAATTGTATTCATCCTTGTGCCGCTTAGGGAAAGTGCCATATAACATTTCTGCACTAAGCAGGCACAATCTTTGAAAACAAAGGCTTTATTTTAACTTTCGCATATTTTTAATTGGATTTGGATCACAGCTCCCGAAGTCCTCGGTCCGGAGAAGTACGACAAGAGCTGCGACATCTGGTCGCTGGGCGTGGTCATGTACATAATCATGTGCGGCTTTCCGCCGTTTTATAGCAACCACGGCCTGGCCATATCGCCGGGCATGAAGAAGCGCATACGCACCGGTCAGTACGATTTTCCCGATCCGGAATGGACGAACGTCAGCCAGGCCGCCAAGGATCTGATCAAAGGGATGCTGAATGTGGACCCCAGCAAGCGATTGCGCATTCAGGACGTGATGCGCAACTCGTGGATTGCCCAGTACAATGCCGTTCCACAGACGCCACTCTGCACAGGCCGGATGCTGAAGGAGGGCGAGGAGACCTGGCCGGAGGTGCAGGAGGAGATGATGCGCTCGTTGGCCACCATGCGCGTGGACTACGATCAGGTGGGTCTTCGCTCCGTTCGAATGAGTGTTTCTAGTTGAACAAGCTACAAATGTACACTCTTCGAATTAAACGAACTTGATTTAATGCTATTTCGCACCTTTGTTCAGATGCGAATCAAGGCGCTGGACAAGTCGGACAACCCGCTGCTGACGAAGCGCAGAAAAAAGCTCGAGGAGCTGTGTGCGGCCAATGCGACACGGAACTAGGGTGATAGCCAGCGACAGAGAGAGTTTTAACACTTGAGCGGATAAGCGTTGTACAATTGCTTTACACAAAAAACAAAAACGATCCTACTTATACTTAACTTACTACTTCAACGACGACAGCAGCAGGGAGGCCAGGAGGCGGCACCCGCTGTTACCACTGTTAATGCAACAACCTCTGCGAACTCTGCTCTGGGCTATATTAAATTCCTTTTTCCTTTTCGGCCCCATTATCTCTATGTGTAATCCATATTTCCAAGTTAAAGGTTCTTAGGGTATTTTGTAGTCTGAAAAGTGCTCTAACTTGAAGCCAAGAGCAGGAAGCCTAGCTAGCCAGCCCCCAGTTGCAGCTGGAAAAGTGCAGAATTATCGATTGTTTATTTGCCTTAATTTTTTTTTTGTCTTTGTAAAACATTATTAATAATGTCAATTTTTTTGTGTATGTGACTATAAAAATGTATATTCATGTATATCCGTGTGTATATGTTTGTATGTATGATGGCATGTATTCCAGGATAAAGAAAAAAACAAGAACTAATCAAAACAAGAAACCATTAAACCATAAATTAAATATTGCAGCAAGGAACTTCTGTGTTGGTTACAATAACATTTATTTTAGCTAACTCTGCAAGCGATATACCATTTTACCGTATAGCGTATTTTGTAGTCTAAAAACGAAACAACAAATAAATAAATAATTATAAAAAACAAGCTTATTGTACTATGATTAAAATTGAAAGGAATTTGTTTTATTTCGGGCAACGTCTTCTTTTTCATGCTTTAAAAAGAGACGGAAATAATGGAGTTCACAGGAAAAAACCAAATTAAGATGTAGGAACATCGTACATAAAAATAATTCAAAACGGAATATAGATATATATTTGGAACATATTCTCAATGTTCAATTATATTTATGTTTCGTTTCCGATTCCCGAAAACGCTGCCCCCGAGAGTGTTAAGAAAAAGGCTTTTAAGTACGCACAGTGTTATTTATTTATTATTCATAATCCATGATCAACAGTGGTGCAGTGCCTGAGCATGCATATACATGTGTAAGCTTGGGATCTGGAACCGGGATTGGGGAATGGACGGGACTTGGGGTTGGAGTGCAGTTGCAAATAACAGTTTGTTAACAGACTCGCGCCTCTGACCGACCTTGCGGTGGTGCCGAATGAGAGCTCCTCTCGGACCTGGCTTCGAGTTGGCGGCTTAAATAACAATACCAGCTAAAGGCTACGACTAAGACAATAGTTAACATTTCACGTACATTCATCACCTCTTCTCATGTCTATATATTTATGTATATGTGTAGCAAGGACTTTTCTATTGAGAGGAAAATTCCCGAATGATATATTGACATGAAAATCACACTCTTTTTTCAAATATCGCAATATATTGAATGTAACAAGAGTGTGGACTTATTTGTGCAATATATCAAACAGGATATCTATCGAATTTTTAAATAAAAAAAGCAAATTTTACATAAAAACTTCGATAGTACCAAAAGAAAAAAACCTAATTTATTTGCTTCTCTGTTCGCTTATATTGGGGCTATTTATCCAAGCAGAATACCGAATCAACGCATTCTATACTATATATTTATCTTGATATCTATGCTTTCGATATCGATATTCCCCGACATCCCCAATGCGTAAGCCACAGAGATTCGTTATTCATTTTGTCTCTCAAAGGTTCCTAATGTGGTTTTTCTCTGGCTCATCATTGATCATCCATCCGTTTCTCGTTTATCATTTGTTTAACTTTAGATTTGCGTTTTGTTGCATTGGCTATCAATTTACAAAAAGAGTGTGAGAGAAAATTCGCTTAGAAAAATACATTTGGTTTGTGTTTGTGTCTCTCTTGCTGTCTCCGTCTTGGATTTTCTTCTGCTTCTCTGTTCGCTAGCCCTAATTTTAGTCTAATGGCAGATATCGAGATTCACCGTATGTGTGTTTGTGTTTGTGTTTGTGTGTGTGTATGTGGTGTGGGGCTCCTTTCCCGCTAATAGTTGAACTTTAAATTCCTGCATTCGTTTCAAATCATCTCTCCCGGATGTCCATTTGTCCGTCCTTCTTTCTCGTTCCATTCGCTCGCCTCCCTTTCTTCTCTCTTTTAGCTATAGTTTTGTAAACTGAAGGTACATTTTTTTGTATCAATTTCATGATCCTCCTCATTATCCCTCGAGGTCCTGCTCTCTCTCTCTCGTTCTCTAGAGGAAGCTATCGCAACTGTTCTCCGCCTCGCTGTTGGAGCAATCCATGGCGGGCAGCGAGACGCCGCGCCGATACACCCATTGCCGCTGCTGCTGCTGGTGCTGGTATCCATGTGAAGTGGCCGCCGGCTCACAGCTGGCGCTTGAGCTGGTGCTCCCGTTGCTGCTGCTCCCGCTGCCGCTGCCACTGCCGCTACTCCCACCGACGACGCTGCTGCTCATGTGACTGCCGCGACGTCGGGATGTGGACGGAGTGTCGGGCGGAGCGACGGCGTTGAGGCGCGGAAAGTACTTGTACATATCCAGGAGGTTGCCCAGCTTGATGTGCGGCTTGTACTCGACATCCTCCAGCGACTGGGCGGCCGAGCTGCTGCTGCTCAGCGGCGTCCAGAAGGTGAGGCCCAGCTGCGCCAGGTGACCACCCTGCAAAGTGATTCATATGCAGTTAGCTTAGCCTCGAACAGATTGAATTAGCATATTGAATGACACTCACCTTGATGTCCGTCTCCAGTTTGTCGCCAATCATGGCGCACTGATGCGGCTTGACGTTGAGGAAATTGCAGGCTGCATAGAAGATCTCCGGATGGGGCTTCTCCCAGGGCAGATCGGAGGAGACCAGCACGCAATCAAAGTAGCCGCGCACGTGCAGCTTGGCCACCTTCTCCCACTGCGCATTCGAGGGCCCGTTGGTGATGAGGGCCAGGGCATAGCCCGCCTGGCGCATGCGCAGCAGCAACTGGACATAGTCGGCCGGAACGGCCAGATAACGATAGCGCAGGCGCAGCCACTGCGGATATATCTGCTCGGCGAGGTGCTTGTGCCGCGGCGGCAGCGATTCGCGCCACAGGTGCGTCCGCCACGAGTCCAGCGATGTCTGCGAGTTGTCCGGACAGCGGCGAAAGGCCTTGAGGAAGTTTTGCGTGGACAGGCTGGCGTCATCCTTGCTGAACTGGTACTGCGACTCCAGAACATCGCCGAGCTGCAATCGAAGATCAGACACAGAGAGGGTGAGAGCGGAAGCAGTTAATCAGCGGTTGTTCAATGTCACGAGAGACTAAGCAGTTGTAATGCACTATCAGGGCTTTGATCGGCACACAGCCGCCGATACCTGGCATACACTGCATATACATATAGTACAATATAATGGGATATGAATGTACTATATCAGAGGTTTCGAATATCTGAATATTGTCCTAACTAGTGCTAAGATATTGGGATCCATCCTACAAACTGTTTAAAAATAAGCTTGCTCTACCGAAAACACTATATAGAAACCAATATAGCAACCTGTAACTGCCACAGGGAGTTTCAATCTATTTCAAGGGCCTTTACCCGTACATTTCCGCCAATTGCTGACTTGATTTTCTCCCCATATCATTGCCAGTTTACGTAAACATAGCCAAGTACAAGTGCAAGTTTATCAGGATTATTGAAAAATTTCACTGGTCTCTCTCTATGTCTCCGATAACAATGAAACCAACTGAATAAAGATACCGACAAGCTGGCGGCGGGGCAGTGACAATATTTGGTGTCTAAACATAGCAGTATCTGGGCTTTAAATTCGATAACGAACTCAAGTGATTAAATTGCCAGAGAACTATAAAAAAGTTGAAAACTTGCACAAAATATGAATTAAAAGAGGGATTGGATTATATATTTAAATAAAGCAGTAAATCGATTCAATAAATAACAACTTTCCCAAGCCCCTCTATAGAGTGTGTTAATTAACATCTCTGAATAGAAAATCAGGTTTAGTTATTGTTGGATTCTATGAATAAATTATTATTAATTTCTTTGATGTATTCTATGGGTAATTTTGTGAACCATTCAAATATATATATTATTTGTTTTATTTATTAAATTTGGGGCTTGACAACGAAATGGGGGTCAATGTCTGATAGGATTTGGAGCAATAGCACACAGAATAAGAGTAATCATTTCTTATTTGATTTAAAGCGTTTATTTAAGATTCTTGATATTTATTTTTCATTAAAAAAAGCGCAAGTTAAGACCTTGAAAAGTGCATTTACGAATTAATGTACACATATAAATATATATATTATCTATTACCTATTATCTATTATTATTTTCAATAATATTCATATTTTTATGTCTAATACATTTTTTTGTATTCAAAAATTTAAAATTATATTAAGCGGTGGGATGGACCCTGAGCCCCCAGTAAAGTGCATTTTGTATGTTAACAAATGCGTTTCCCGCAAATAAACCGATTTATTTATAAGTCTGTGAAATCATTTATGTATTTTTGGGTATACATAATAACAAACGACTTCCCCAAGTGCACTTTCATTGATAAATTAAGGCTATACGCGCTGTAGCACATAATCATTAAAGTAAGCAAACTATTTTTGGATTCTGGAGACCTTGCAAAGTGCATGTCTTGAAAATTACAAATTATTTCACTTTCGGGCGCGTGCTATCAGCTGGGAACCCAGTGGAACGGACCGACAGAGCGCGGGAGGAGTGACGTCCGGGGTTTTTCGACTACGTAACAGCGACAGCGGCGGCGGGTTGCAGTGGAAAATTTTCTAGCTGCCTGCTGCGCACTTTCACCCCCGAATTCGTGGGTGCCAGCGGAGAGTGGAGAGTCGAGAGTGGACCGTGGAGCGTTGAGCGTGGACTAACTCACCTTGCGGATGGCCTTCAGGTCGCCGGCCCGCGTTGGGATTAGGGTATTGTCCAGGTCAAAGTAGAAGGCGCTGATTTTCGCACATGTCGCCTCGAAATGTGTTGACTGCTTGGCGGAACTGGAACTGAATTTGCTAGCTGCCATCGGGGCATCGGCCAATAGGAGGCAAATGTGTGGTACGGGCACGCGGCGGGAAAGCGAAAGGAAATGCGAACGGGAAGTGGGAAGGAAGCCAACGACGACGAGTGCAACTAAGATGCAGTTTCGAAATTGGCGCCACGGCACAGCTTGTTCTGCCAACTGAAAAGAAAAAAAACTGTCCGCTCGCTTCGGCGGAGTTTAGCAGTTTTCTTTAGAGGTGCAAGAACATCGATGAGAACATCGATGCATCGATGTTTTTCGATTTTTCTAAAACATTGATACGATATTGATACGATATTTTTTGAAATATTCCACAACTCTAAAAGCTAGCGGACTAATTATTATATCGATATTTTATCTAAAGATAGTATACTGATATCACCATTTTTGTACGAATATCGAAACTGCGATATTTTTATTTGATATTGTTTGATATTTTTTGCGATAATGTTGTTGCGGTCGTTGTTCAGCACTGCACTATCGGTAGTTCCGAGCGATAGGTTTTAGCAAAAGAGTGGCATCACCGCCTTTGCGTCTCAAACATTTTCTCCACTCTGTTTGATTTTCGTGTTTGTAGTTTTATTATTTTTAAAAAAGATGGACAAAAAGGAATCAGGCGTAGAGGCATTTGCGCCAGGTAAGTGCAAAAAGTACACAAAGAACGCACTTGAAAGATGCATCCCTTGTTCATAGAAACTATACAGAAAATGGACGAGGATGCTGCTGCAGCGGCGGCGGCCGTTGATACTGATGTGTCGCCCAGCAAGAAAATGTTGATTTCTGCCGCGGAGGCACCGGAGGAAAACAAGGAAGCCCTGGGGATCCAAGAGGATGAGCTTATCTCGCAGGAGACACTGCGGGCGTCGCCCATTCAGTGGCCGGAGCGCTGTGAGTGTAGAAAACGTGACCACTTTCGCACTTTGGCGCCATGTTTAACGTTCTTTCTCGTCTCAAGTCCCGGGAATGGAGGAATTTCTTACCATGAGCGACACGCCCATCTACACGCCCACCATGGATCGTAGCAATAATCTAACCAGCGAAGACATAGCTCAAATGAATCGTAAGTGGAGACCTGACCGTGGTGCAGCCTCAAGTGGGACTAATGTTAGTTTCCCGAGTTAATTTCTGTTTTTCGGTTGTTCGCCCACTGTATTTTGATAATTTCAACTGAAAAGTTCATGTTTTTCTGCGGCTAGTCAGGAAGTTTCAAATGAAATGTTACAAATACTTGTTATTTTTTACGCAGAGCTGTCCCAACTGGAGCCCGATCAGTTAGTGGAGAAAATCAAGTCGCTGCAGGACGAGATATACCAGCTGGGACTGCGCGAGGCCAAGGAAATGACCCGCGGCAAGCTGCTGGGGATCTTCGACCGCGACCAGCTGCCCAAGCGTCAGGCGTAGGACGATCCCTTCCTTAGGGAAGAGATTTTGTAATAGTTTTAGTGTAAATAGACGTTATGCGTTTTCTAGTATGTAATCAGAAAAGAAACAAGGAACCCAAACGAATCACAGAACCATTAACTAACGTTTATTTTTGTCCACTAAAGCATTTTGCGGGTCCTACAGATACACATGCGAGGAGGAGTCGTGGTGGAGGAGCGGAAAGGCACAGTTTGTTGGGCGATTCTCTCTCTAACGCAACAATAAACTCTGTGGGGGATGTATATATATATATATATATGATTTCCTGCTACCCTTGCTACTCCTGCCACTGCATCCCGAATCGTTGCTCAAATGTGATCCTATTGTACACCCCAGCATCGGCCAGCTGCATCGGATCGGTGTAATAGGCAAAGCGCCGTATGTCCAGCATTGCCACATCGAACATCTGCTTCCAGCTGGTCAAATCCGTGACGCTCATGTGGATCGGCAGCTGCGGATCCGGTATATCAATGGCTGCCTGTAGCCGGTCAAAGGCCTCCGCTATGGGTCCCACCGACAGATTCACCCAGTATTCGGCCGGAAAACGCTTATTCTCGCAGAACGGCGCCCCCTTGCGCATGATGAAGACCAGCATGAGGATCTCGTACCGCTCGGAGCTCTCGTAGAAGCGCTTGGTGCGTGTCTTCTCCACGAAATCGATGAGCAGGATCAGCGGCGTGTAGTTCTGCAGGTGCATAAGCAGCTCCCTGTCCGTCCACAAGTAACGCCCGCCTGCGCCCCCACCGCCGCTTCCCTTCATGCTAAGCATGCTCATGTGGCCAGGCAGTTGCTGATGTTGTTGGTGGAGCTGCTGCTGTTGCTGTTGCTGCTGCTGCTGCTGCTGCTGATGTTGCTGCTGCGACTGCTGGTGCTGTTGGTGTTGCTGGTGTTGCTGAAGCTGCTGCTGCTGATGATGATGATGAATGCCTGCTGCGGCTGTGACCGATGCTACTGCCACTGGTGGTCCACTACTCGTTGGCACCTGGTTGGGCATGGCGACCACAATGCCCGTCTGTCTCTGGCACCCGACCTCCTCGACCATGTGCTGTCCTCTGCTGCAATGGCGACGAAATGCAATTAAGGCAAAATGCCCAGTTGGCCAGTAGACGTAACTAGGCCAAGGTCAGAGCGCGGAAGGTGGTGGTGGGTGTTGTTACTTGTTGCAAATGCCAAAGCAAATGCAATCAACTTACGGCGGAAATTAAATGAGCAATAAGCGGCAGCCTGGAGCGGACTGGAAAAGGCGGTAGGCGGCGGTACTTCAGGCTATAGCTGTGGCTATACCTTCAAGCTATAGCTTTTCAGCTTTCCCAGCAGCTGCTGCTGCTGCTGCTGCTGCGAGGGCCGTGTGTGTCCTGGACGATTGTTGCCACGCGAGTGCCAAGTCGCAGCAGCTCGTTGCCATTCGGGCTACTCACGGGCGTTACTCGGCTTACTCGGGACTCGGATTCGGACTCTCGGCTCCCAGTTTGGCAATGAACTTATTGGATGCGGCTCGCACTTGGCAGATTGGCTTCGCTTGGCAACAACCAACAAGAAAAACTGGCAAATTGTTGCCTTTTCATTGAAAAAAAAGGGAACAAATTACAGAAACAATTGTGGAATAATTATTAAACTTTAAATATATATTTATTTTCTTAAAAAAAAAACAAAAAAACACACATTTCTTATACAGACTTTATTGAAAAGTTCTGTTCCGCTCAATACAAAACGCTTAAATTATAGGTCTATAGAAATATACACACAGGAGTGGACTTAGCAGGACTCTAACTTGGATAGCCGCCTATCGAACTCGGCCTTGTGCTCGTTCTTGAGAAAGCGCCGCATCCCGACAAACAGATAGCGCAGCTGGGGACACGCAAGTGCCTCGAGGAGCACCCGCATCAGCTGCTCGAAGCTGTCTTCGCTGCCTTTCCTGTATTCGAGCAGAGCCTTGCCCAGGTCCCGGAACTGGTCGGAACTAACCCCGCTGCGCACCTGTAAATAATTCTATATATTTTCCGACAATATTTTATATATATATTTCCCAACTCACCGCCCGCAAAAACTCCGCTCTGTCTTCGGGCGCCACCTTCACTTGAGAACTAACAGGTTTCGGCTCGGTTTTGACCTTAATGTGGGGAAGTTTTATGATGGGAAAGATATCGCACTCATTAGCATATCGAAAATATCGTACAGTGTTATATGTCGAATTATTAAATATTTAAAAATCTTAAAGTTAATGTTATGTTTATGTTACCTTGATGTTCTCCACCAGCTTGTAGCGCTTTTTGGGTGCCTGCGAAGAACTGCCCCCCGTCTCCGGGGGTGTGGGCGAGCTGCGCTCTCGCTTGTGGATCTTTACCAGGCCGCTGCTTTTGCCGCTGCCGTTGCTGTTGTCCGAGCAGCAATTGAAATCGATACTCTGGTCAGGCAAATAGATAAATAAGAAGCAAAGGTAAATTAATTAAAACCCGATACTCACCGAGACATTCGAGTCAAGACGGCTCATGAAGTCCATGGCGTTGGGTGTCGCTGCTCCGCCTGTTCCCAGCTTTCGCCCAACTGCCTGGGCATAGTCATCGGGTGTCCAGGTCTTGATGGAATTGGCCATCTCCACTTTTCTAAAGGGATAATAATGAACCCAAGTAGTCGTTAGCGTTAAGTCTTCCTGTCTCTCTCCTTCGAAATACCCACACTGCCGTCTCGTTGGCTGCCTTAAAGGAATACCCTGAGCTCGGCTCTCGCTTGATCTTGGGAATACTGCCCACCAGGGGCTCATCCCTCTCCGGCTTGCAAACCGTCTGCAAAGGTGGTTCCGACTCGCGTTCATCTGGCTGCTTCATCTGGTTTTAAGGAGAAAAAAAGGAGGAATTAAGAGAGAGCGAGAGAAATAAGAGGAGATCGGCCCACTCACTGTGGCCTCGGCGTTCTTAAAGAACTGACGCAGCTCCCGGACAATGGGACCAAAGGGCGAACACTGCGGCCGATCGCCCAGGTGACCCCGAATCCATTTGGACAGCTGCTGCACCTGGAATTTCGGATATTAAAAATAAGTTGAAACAAGTTGCGCTTTTCTTGTTAACTAAAATAACTTAAAAAATACCTGAGAAGCGTCTTTAAAGCGCGAATCGCAGAGCAGAATGGCGCCATAGTCGTTCCGGTGACGGATGACTCTCCCAATGGCCTGGTTGACGGCCCGCGTGGCATCCAGATTATACCATTCCTGGCCGCTCAGTAGCTGGTTTTCCCTCGTTCGATTCGTCTCCAGATAGCGTCGCTTCAGTATCACCTTGGGATCTTTCAGCGGCGGAAAGGGCAGTCCCGTAATGATGACCGCCCGCCCGTTGCGATCGGCAAAGTCCAGACCCTCGGACACCTTGCCGCGGCAAACGGCCATAAAGACGGCGCCTTTGGAGTCGCGTATGGCCTGATAGAACTCCTCCATTGTGCTGGTGAACTGATCCTTGCTCCGCGGCTCCAAAAAGATGGGCTTCTTGGCCGCAATGTCCGCCCACAGACCACTCGCCTGCCACGAGTCCACGCACTTGTTGAGCATGGGATACGAGGGGAAGAAGACCAGCAGGCCGTCGGGCACGATGCGCGACACATTCAAGATAGTCTGGCCCAGGGAGCTGATGTACTTGGGATTGTCCCTGGAAAAGAGCAAACTGGTTGTTTAGAGATGTTACCGCAAGCATTGGACTCTGAAAGCTCACCGATTGGTGTAGTTTGATATGAGCTGCTGGCGATCGGGACCGGTGCCAATGATCTTGACATACACCTGAGACTGATCGACTATGTGGGGATTCTCCAGATACTGGGCCACTGGAATGGCCAGTTCGGCGATCAGCGGCTTGAGCGGCGCCAGGGTGCCGCTGGTGAGGATCACACTGCGCACTTGGGTATTGAGCAGCTGCTCCATGCCGAAGCCGGGATTGAAACACCAGAAATTGACAATCTTGGCCTGCTTGGCGCTGCTGGTGGTCAGTGTGCCCTTGCTGAGCCAGCCCCCCTGTTGCTGCTGCTTGTTTCCGGGCTTACCCTGCCCCTGCTGCTTGGTCTCCTCCAGCTGGACATGCACTTTGAAGCTGGCATACACCTTGCTCATCACATCCTCCTTGTTGGCAAACACGATGGTCAGGAGATCGCTGAGCAGGGTGAAGGTGCCGCCTTTCCTAATGCTCATCTGCTGCGAGGCCACCATCAGGTACTGCACGAGCTTGTCCAGCAACGTCACTATGGTGGCCACATTGCCATAGCTGAACTGGGGGAGTAGCTTATAAGACGAGGGGAAAGGAGCAGGGATGAGACGGTGCCACTCACATTCGCTTTTCCCAGTAGCTCGTACATCATGGTGGCCGGATAGGTGGTGCCCTCGGTTACATTGTCCACCACCAAGGCATCGATGGCCTTTTCCAGCTCCAGCAGCATCTCCTTGAGCAGCGTCAGGTCGTCCAGCGTAAAATCCTTTGGCTCATCGGCGCCCATATCTTGGGCCTCGCCACTGGTGAAGATCTTCATGATGTGCGTGATGTCTTCAATGGCCATGGCCACGTCCGAGGAGCGAATCTGCACAGAGGCGGACTCCTCGCAGATTTTCTCGATATTGTGTGCCTCGTCGAGGATTACAATCGTGTTGCCCAGCTCGATCTTGTTGGCTTTTCGTGCCTTGGGATCCAGCAGATAGTTGTACGGCATAAAGGTGATGTCGGCCTGGGCCACCAGCTCCTTGGAGGCAAAGTACGGACACATCTTGAGGCGCTGGCCGACCTTCACGAGATCCTCGATGTCCATGATGCTCGGCCCGCAAAAGTCCGGATGATCCTTCTTTGATTCGACGCGCAGCTGGAAGGTGCAGTTCTTGGAGTGGACGCGCAGCTTGCACATGTTCGTCTTGTTCGAGTTTCCCTGCTCACGCATCACCTCCGGATGGATGCACAACTGGTCGCGGGAGCCCAGCACCACGGACCGCATGTTGGCATACGCCGTCCGCTTTAGCTCCCGCATTGCCTGCGTCAGTTGGGAGTGAGTCCGCGACGCGTAGATCACCTTGGGCACGCCCCAATTGTTTATCTTGCCCACGGTTCTCGCCAGATCCGAGAGCTCCCCGCCCGCCCCCACTCCCGCTCCATTGTCGCCAGCCTTGTCCAGCTTGAGCATCTGCTGCTGGTGCTCCGACTGGCGGGTGCGAATCCAGGCAAGGGAGGAGCAGAGCAGGCTCAGCGTCTTGCCGGTGCCCGTGGGTGACTCGAGCACGCCGTTTGTGCCGTCGCGCAAGCACTGGATCACCTTCTCCATGTACGCCCGCTGCACCGGGTACGGCTCGAAGGGGAAGTGCACCGGGATGCCGGCGATTAGACTCTCCGGCATTTTGAGTTCGCCGGTGCTTTATTTACCAATTCACCTTGTCGTTGTTGTCGTCGCTGCCTCTTTTTGCTTGCGCGCCAAAACGGGGGCGCTAAACTTGTGATTATCGCCGATAAACAGCTGTTTCGTCACTTGTGTCACGGTTTTAGTGCGAAAATGGATATTTCTGGCTGAAAAAAATATTTGAGACATATTTAAAAAAAAAAAACCTTGCAGTTACGTTAAATAAATATGCATTTCTTTATTTGGTAAATATTTGCAGTATTTAGCGTGACTTGTACCTTTTATTATTTTGATCTTTTGAAAATAGCCGCATTGAACTAAATATATTATTCTCGGCAAATGTTAAAATAGCTATAAAATAGGTGAGGCTGCAGCACTAACCGACGGGAAAAATCGATAACCGGGTTTACGCCACAGCTAAAAAATAAGGCAGAGACACACATTAATTGGCTACATGTACGGTCTAGCTTAAATGTTATTATTATTGATAATTTATCAAAATTATAGCTTGCCGCAAGTAAAGGGAAGGCCAACTCTCCTTTTTTTCAGCGCAGTTCTGAACCACGAATTGGTTCGTGTTCAAGCGTCTTATTGATATTTGGGCAAGCTAAATATCACGATATAAATATACCATCCATAGAAAATAATATCGATATAATGATATTTTGATGTTTTATCAACATCCCTAGTAGAGGTGCAAAAGCATCGATGTATGGAGACATAGATGTTTTCGATGTTTTTTCCCAAAACATCGATGTTTTAATTTTTTTTTTTAATTTTTTAAATAAGTGAAAATTACTTTCATTGTTTAATTAAAAATGAAGAAACAAATATTAATTCTTTTATGAATTTAAAAAACTAACAAATTAACTCTAAAAGGAAACTGCATGAACTTAAAAAACAAGTAAAGTGATATTAAGAAACTAATAAATAAGATCAAGCTTAACAGAACTTTCTTCTTTACAGAAACTTGCGGATGAATTCTTTACAGAATATTGCACATGAAATCCAACAGAATTATGTGAATTTAACTGAATGATAGTGACGACACAGAAACATCGATGGTCAAAGGAAAACATCGATGTTTCAGAAAATTGGAAAAACATCGACGCATCGATGTTTCCATCGATGTTTTTGCACCTCTAATCCCTAGCTCAAACTGTTTTTTTAGTCGAATCGAACGGTTGGCGGAGCTGCCAGAAGAAGAACAAGAATAAGAAGAAGAAGCAGGCACAGCCGGAACGCAGGCGTGTGTGTGTGTAAGCAGCCCCACCAATACCTAGGCGAGCGAACGATTGCGGAGACGACGACAACACGACGGCCGTCCCATTGTTGTTATTGCGGTGGCGGGCGGTCGGACGTTCCGTCGCTCGGGTAGGTCGGTACGACCGTTAGTCGCGTCGTCGGTCGTTCTCGCCCGTGCACCTTAAGCAGAGCCACATACACGTAGTAATACGCGCTGCCCCGCTCCGTTAGTCGTCCATCGTTCTCTCTTGCTCTCGCGCTTGCTCGCTCACTCCCCTGCTCCCCAGCTCCCCTTCCTCTGCGTGTGTCTGTGTGCTCGCTCGCTCGCGGTGGTGATAAATTTTTTTTGTTGGCACAAAGTAAAAATATAACAGAATAAAAAATCGTGGCGCGGATAGAAGCTAATCGAAAATTATTGCAAGTATTGGCGATTTGAGAGGAGTAGGAGGAGCGAGAGCCGCTACCGCCGCCACTGTGCTGTGCATTTTTCGGTGCTCGTTTATATTTTTTGTTTTGCGTTCGTTGGTTGTTTGTGATTTTTTTATCGCAGAAGCATTTGTTGTTTGCTTAATTGGCAGCGTGTGTGAGTGCTATTCGAAACTCTCACTCGACGAAGTACTTGTGCCAGTTGATGCTGCCTAGTCCGCCAGCTCGCGTGCGTGTGTGTGCCCATCCAGTGCCTAGTAGTAGTTGAGTGCAGTGTTCCAAAAAATTAAAAGAGCTTTTGTCTGAGTGCTGTTTTTGTCCCAAGATGGGCTTATCCGGTGAATTGCAGCGAAATACATATAAATGATATGCTTAAATTGTGCATGCGATCTGCAGTTTGAAATTCGAAAGCTTTGGCGGCTACGCGACCGGTTAATCGATAAGCCGGCGGCAGCAACTCTGGCAATAGGCGATAGGCGGCAACGATGACACGGTTTCCCACTTCTAATCCCAGCATTATTATCACATGCAAATTAAGGTCAGCCAAACTGCGTGTGCGTTCGTCAATTGGAGAAATGACCCGACAAGCAGGTTTGCCCTCACCGCCCGTGGTCCCTACCCTCCCCATATTTGCGAATGCAATAACTTATCTAGTTGTGTGTTTATCGCCTCGCACTTTCGGCCGGCACTGGCAACCCTGGTACGCTACGACTGCGGCTGCATAAGTGAATTCCGACGAAGAGCCGTGTCATTATAACTATCGCCCCTTTGCCGTCCCCAACCTTCGGTGCGATTAACTGGCCACAAAAACTCGATTACCAAAAGCGGCGGTCGCCCTAAATCATTTGTTTTAAGTGTGTGTTTGTGTGTGTGAGTTTGGATTGCCAGCGTCGAACACAATAGGGCAACCGCCTCCGCCACCTCGTCACCCCACCACCACTGTGCGGGTGGCTCCCACACTGGCGCACAGAGTTGCCAGACGGCCGGCGGCAACAATTGCTTAACTCAAAGTTTGCATTATCATATCGAGTTTTACACACACACCATTTCGGTCGTATGTCTGCGAATGGATCCTCGGTGGGGATGATGGTCAGTGCAGCCAGCTCAAACTTTGCGTCTGGTGGTGTGCTCCCGTCGAGCATCTGGCAACCTTGCCTCCGCGTGTGTGTGTGCTCTAGTGTGCGTGCGTGTGTTTGCGCTCTTATTCAAATAGAAATTGAATGTTTTGCACTCGGATTCCGTCAATTACCGCCGCAGCGTTAGCAGTGATAACGCGATATAACTGGACGGTGGCTTGTGGCAGCACCGGCAGCTATTAGGCGCGCCTTAAGGAAAGGGGAACATTGTAGAGATTGTCGTATTAGAGATTGTCGTCTTGGCGATCGTAACTCCCGGCGTTGGGTTATGTACATATCTTCCTCGCTCTTTTGGCCCGTGAATCCTCTTGCTCGGCCGTCAGAGATGCGTAGGTCGTGCACTCACGATCGTAAGCGACGGGTCGGCGGCGGCATTGTGTAATCGATTTCGGCTGTTTCTTAATTTTTTATACTACCTGCACACGACTCAGTTAAAGCAAGAGGTGACAGACCGATCCCAAAAGGCTCCACTAAATGTGATTTTTTTATTAAAGATTTGCAAGATGTTCAAAAGCAGAGAAAGGTAAAGATGCTGATCGAGAAAGTGATAGTGAGTCTCAAATTAATAATTGTTGCTCAGATTGACAAAAGGTTTTACCATAGACCGGGAAGTATAGTAGTTTTATTTTGTTTGCTGGCGGTTACACATTTACAACGTAGACCTATAAAATACTGGCAATTTGAGATGAATATGTAGAGCGAACTTTATTTCAGGACTTCAAGCTTAAATAATCTAATATTCCAATTCTTGGTGATAATTCGTACTCACGACCCGCGATGCCTACCTGGCCTCCAATTCATGCGGTCATCTCTAGGCTAACGCCAACAGAGCGTACTAGCTGGCGTCGAATGAATCATGGTGCAGATGCATAAGGTGGTCTCTTGAGCTTCGCTGGGTACGAAACATAAAACATTTGTGGAGGCAAGAGCTAGAAAGAGATAACAAGCAAATCACTGTCCCAAGAGTGAGCAGATCTCGTAAAGAAACCACCTTGTGGTAGTTACACCATGAAGTGAACGACTCCGTAGTGGGGCATCAAGCCAGAGCAGCAGGGGAATAGGAACAGATAGAGATAGAGCAGCAGAAGTACACGAAGCAGAAGCCGAAGGTGGAAGAGTAAAATAAGGGCGAATATGAGAGGAAAGGAAGTGTGGAGTAAAGTGAATTGGAGTGGAGTGGATTCGGATTTGTGTCAAAGCGTTTTCGTCTCCCCCGTATGCAAAAGCATCTCGAGCACCAAACAACTTACGGACCCCCTGGGATTTCGTTGTTTAATTAGCACATGATGTATTTCGTTCAGTGTGGGTGTGTGCGTGTGTGGGAATGTTGGCGATTACGCAGTTTGCCGTAAAGTATGAAGCGCACCTGAATATCTTTGTCGCTCAATCGATTGATTGGCACACACTGCGTATGCGCAACGTTTGATAATATATTTAATTTATAGAAAGTGCACAAGTTGCAGCCCCGTTTCATTACCATTGCGTACCGATTTTCTCACTCGTTTCAGTGCAGTTCGTCGTTGTTGTTGTTTGTTATCCAGTCCAAATGTCAGCTGTTTCACGCAACATGTACCATAAAAGCGGAACAGCGAAGCGCAGAAAAAGAGCTAACCGATCAAGCCCAGGACAGCAGCAGCAGCAACAGCAGCAGGAGAGAGAGCGCTGCTAACAACGTAAACAAAACAAAAAGAAATCAATGAACACACATATGCCTTGGCGAAATACCAACAACAAATACCACTGGAAAAGCAACAATAAGAATTAAAGAGCAGGAGGAAGGAGAAGGGAGTGAGCCTAGCTGCTAAGAGTACGACAAAGAAAGTGCATTTGAGCTCAGTTAAGAACGACAGAGATAAAGAGAGGTAAGCGTCTAACTGCAATGCATTCCGGTTCCGTCGTTTCCAAGACCGTAAAATGACAAAACTGTTTTAGAAATTGAATGAAATTTTACAAAATTATAAAGCTGTCTTAAATGAAAGCTAGTAAAGAAACCGAAAAAATTAAGCGCTTAAATTTTGAACATTTGGATTTAAGTGAGAAACGACCTTAAAGCTCGACAACAATCCCAATGTGAATCTAGTAGGAGTAATAATATCATTTCTCTCTTTTTTTGTTATTTTTATAATATTTCTTTTTAAGGAGGAAATCAATATATCAAGTATATGTATTTTTCCCCTTATTTAAATGTTTACTATTAAGTTATTTGACAAACTCTGGAATCAGTCCCCGGTATGATTTCATAATGTCTTTAAATTCAAAATGATGTCACATTATTTGTTTCTTTTTTTTTATATTTAATTTACCATAATGGTAGCAACAAGATTTACTTGCTATTGTATATTTGTTTAAATTATAATTATATTATTTGTGTTTTACTTATACAATACAGCAATATATGTAAAATTTTGCGATGTGCTGGGGAATATAGTGGATATGATGCTTAGAAATTATAATCAGAAAATGAATAAAATTGTGAGTGAACTATTTCTGGTATCTTGCTTCTCAATCCCACTTTGTAGAATTCGAATCTCCGGAATATGGTTTATATGACTGAATTCCTTTAATATTTAAAAAGCCATTGCTTAAGTAATAAGTATGGCTAAACCTAATTAGCATCGAGCAAGATAATACCTAATACTAACTGCTTTTAAGTATTTTGCTGTAGTATCTGTAGTAATTTGTACCCAAAGCAGCCAGTTTGGGTCCTAAAACATTGATAACAAGAACTGGCTTCAAAGTAGTTTAAAATGTATACTATTCGTACTTAAAATAACACAACTGCATACTTAAGCGGGTATCCTATATAATTTAAGTTATATTTAAACAAATTCCAATTAAATATTAATCACCTCTTTTTTTCCTTTATTTTTTAAGCCTAAAACAAGAGCAAAAGCTACTTGAAATAGGGGCTAGGCTTAGGCCTGAGCCAAGATCAGGAGCGACGAGTGAACACAGAACAGAGGCAGTGGATCGTATAGCGTAGTCGGAGGAGGAGGAACCCCCCGCCATGACAATCATACTCTTCCTGGTGGACACTTCGTCGTCCATGTGCCAGAAGGCGTATGTAAATGGGGTGCAAAAGACGTATCTGGACATTGCCAAGGGCGCTGTGGAGACGTTCCTCAAGTACCGCCAACGGACCCAGGACTGCCTCGGCGATCGCTACATGTTGCTCACGTTCGAGGAGCCGCCGGCCAATGTGAAGGCCGGCTGGAAGGAGAATCATGCCACTTTCATGAACGAACTCAAGAACCTACAGAGTCACGGCCTCACCTCAATGGGCGAATCGCTGCGCAACGCCTTCGATCTGCTCAATCTGAACCGAATGCAGTCGGGCATCGATACGTATGGCCAGGGCCGGTGTCCCTTCTACCTGGAGCCCTCGGTCATCATTGTGATTACGGACGGCGGCAGGTACTCTTACCGCAACGGTGTCCATCAGGAGATCATACTGCCGCTGAGCAACCAAATACCAGGAACCAAGTTCACCAAGGAACCGTTCCGCTGGGACCAGCGCCTCTTCTCCTTGGTTCTTCGGATGCCCGGCAACAAGATTGACGAGCGGGTGGACGGCAAGGTGCCGCACGATGACTCCCCGATCGAGCGAATGTGCGAGGTGACAGGCGGACGGTCCTATCGCGTCCGCAGCCACTATGTGCTTAACCAGTGCATCGAGAGTCTCGTGCAAAAGGTGCAGCCAGGTGTGGTATTGCAGTTTGAGCCGCTGCTCCTGCCCAAGGAGACGTCGACGGGCCAAGCCGGGTCCAGCGGTAATGCTGGCGCCGGTGGCATTCAAGGTGCAGCTGGTGGAGGGACGGGCGGAGGTGGTTCAGGCTCGGTAACGGCTACCTCTTCGTCCTCGTCCACATCCTCGTCCTCCTCTTCGTCGGCGGCGGCAGCATCGGGAGGCGCAGGCGGCGGATCAGCAGCAGGCGAAGCCCCTACGGACATTGTCTTCCAGCCGGTAAAAAAGATGATTTACGTGCAGAAGCACATCACACAAAAGACCTTCCCCATCGGCTACTGGCCGCTGCCGGAACCCTATTGGCCGGACTCCAAGGCCATCACCCTGCCGCCCCGTGACGCCCATCCCAAGCTGAAGATCCTAACGCCGGCAGTGGATGAGCCGCAGCTGGTGCGCAGCTTCCCGGTGGACAAATACGAGATCGAGGGCTGTCCCCTTACGCTGCAGATCCTCAACAAGCGTGAGATGAACAAGTGCTGGCAGGTGATCGTGACGAACGGAATGCACGGCTTTGAGCTGCCCTTTGGCTACCTGAAGGCCTCGCCGAACTTCACCCAGGTTCACCTGTACGTCCTGGCCTACAACTACCCGGCGCTACTGCCCCTCCTGCACGACCTCATCCACAAGTACAACATGAGTCCGCCGAACGACCTCATGTACAAGTTCAACGCCTACGTCCGCTCCATACCGCCCTACTATTGCCCGTTCCTGCGCAAGGCCCTGGTCAACATCAATGTGCCGTACCAGCTGCTGCAGTTCCTGCTGCCGGAGAACGTCGACAACTACCTGTCGCCCACCATTGCCAACCAGCTGAAGCACATCAAGAACACGGCCAAGCAGGACCAGGAGAACCTCTGCCTGAAGGTCTACAAGCAGCTGAAGCAGCCGAAGCCCCCCTATCGCCAGGTGGAGACGGCCAAGCTGTGCACGGGCGCCGCCCTGCGCCGGGATCTGGTGCGGCACCCGCTGCTGAGGGACACGTTTGCCAAGCTCCATGCCGAGATTGAGCCCGTGGAGAACTACACGATTGTGGTGCCGCAATTGACGCACCAGCTGTCGGCGAAAACATATCGGAATCCGTTTGATATACCGCGACGGGACCTGATCGAGGAAATCGCGCGGATGCGCGAGACCTTCCTGCGACCCGCCTCGCTGGTGGCCAAGGATTCGGGCCACTGCCTGCCCATTGCCGAGATGGGCAACTACCAGGAGTACCTCAAGAACAAGGACAATCCGCTGCGCGAAATCGAGCCCACCAACGTGCGGCAGCACATGTTCGGCAATCCGTACAAGAAGGACAAGCACATGGTCATGGTGGACGAGGCGGATCTCAGTGATGTGGCGCCCATGAAGTCGCCCAATGGCAACGGGCCGGGCGGTGCGCCGCCACCGGGCTCCGGTTCGGGGTCTGCTTCGGGCTCGCCCACAGGACCGGGACAATCGTCGCCGTCTGCGGGCGGACCGGGTGTGGGCCCCAGTATGTCCGGCCTAATGATGGGTGGCGGTGGAAGCGGAGGCGGTGGTCTCTCCAAAAAGCTGGACGGCACGGCCCGGGGGCGCAAACGAAAAGCAGGACCTCTGCCGCGAGCGTTTGAATTCCGTCGCGTGTCAACGGACTCGCGATCCGCCTGCTCCAGTCCCTTGCCTTCGCCAACGACGACGAACAGCAGTGCCCCAGCGGCCGCACCGCTACCCGGGGCCTTGCCATTGATATTGGGACTAGCATGTGATTCCCTGACGCCGGCCGACAACAGTCCCGGTGCCAGTTGCTTTGACGAGGACAGCAACAGCAGCTGCAGCAGCTCGACCAGCAGCAGCAGCTTTGTTAGCTCCTCCTCCTCCACGGCCTCGGAGCAGCGGGAGTCGCCGAACGACTCGGGCTTGTCGCTGGTGCACCCGGATCGCCTGAGCATCGGCTTTGATTTCAACGAGGAGGAGACCAGCGACCAGGACACGCCACTCAACGGTTATGTGCACAACTTTATCAATGGGATCAGCGAGGATGCGATGGGTGCCGTGGATGCGGACGCCGTGACGGAGGTCGCGACCAGTGCGAGTTCCAGTCCCGCGACGGCGACGGCAACGACTGCGACTGCAACTGCAGTGCCAGCGACGAGCTCTGCCCCCGCCGCTGTTGTAGTCATCGCGCCCGTAGAGCCCCAACAGGAAGCCACGCTAACCCCAGCGGCAGCGGGAGCGGCAACGACCAGCAATGGCAACGATGCCTCCTGTCCCGCCGTCATCGCCAGCAGCAGCAGCAGCGGCAGCGGCAGCGGCAGCGGAAATTTTGGAATTGGAAGTAGCAGCAGCAGCAGCAGCAGCAGCATTAGTTCCAGCTCCTCGGGAGTCCTCTATGTCCCACTGAACGGACTGACCACCCATGCCGCGTACAGCAGCAATCTGGGCGGACTCAGCTCCTCGCCGCTGGATAGCCTCAGCTCACTGAGCAGCTCGAGACCAGGCCTACTGCCCTTGGCCAATGGCTACGGGCATGGCCATGGAGCAGTGGCCATCTCACCACCCTCGCCACTATCGCCGCCCGCCAGCATCAGCTCCTCGTTGTCAG
Source organism: Drosophila seguyi (assembly GCA_008042675.1). Classification (NCBI taxonomy): domain Eukaryota; kingdom Metazoa; phylum Arthropoda; class Insecta; order Diptera; family Drosophilidae; genus Drosophila; species Drosophila seguyi. The sequence goes on along the minus strand of VNJU01009022.1, from coordinate 77,507 downwards.
CCACATCCACATCCTCATCCACCCCCAGCTCCAGTTCCAGCAGTTCCGCCTTCAGTCACTTTAGCCACAATGACATCAACGATGCCTCCGAGATATCGCGCATTCTGCAGACTTGCCACAATGGCACCAGCTCCTCCTCCTCGGGAGCGGGAGCCAACAGCAGTGGTAGCAACAGCAGCGGCAGCAGCAGCAGCAACCTAAATGGCAATGGCAGCAGCAGCAGCAGCAGTGGCAGCAGCACCTCGTCTTCCGCGGACAGTGGCCTGGCCGATGATCACTATTCGCTGGGCGCCAATAGCTTCGATGCCTTGAAGCGAGCGGCGGGTGTAGGCGGGAATCCGCACTATTACTGGGCCAGTGGCCTCAACCATCACAACAACAGCAACAGCAACAGCAACAGCACCAGCAATAACAGCAGCAGCAGCAACAACCATCGCAGCCACAACAACAGCAGTCCCAGCAAGCTAATGGATTCTCCGGGAAGCGGAATCAAGAGCGGCAGCTGCGGCTCCTCGCCCACGCACAACAACGGCGGCGAGGTGAGTCCGCCGCCAGCCCTGACCCTCAGCGAGGAGCAACGGGAGGCGGCCCGTCGCCACAACATTGACTTGCGTCTGCAAATCTTTCGGGATATCCGTCGGCCCGGACGCGACTATAGCCAGCTGCTGGAGCACTTGAATCTGGTCAAAGGCGACTACGACATGCAGTCGGAGTTTGTGGATATGTGCATTGGGGAGTCGTTGCGCTTCCGCCGGCATCGGATGGTGTGCAGCATCCAGGACTGGTGGGAGGAGAAGCAGCAGCTAACGGCGACGGTAGCCGCTGAGCCGGCCGAGCAGGCCGTCGCCAAGAGTTAACGATGGCTGATGTGGCATCACTGAGCCCACAGGGTCATCATCCAAGCCATCTGTCTGTGAGTGTGTCGGAGGGATATCCGGGAGAGCCTTCTCCCGCTGTAAATATTGTTGCCAGAGGACAGCCAGAGGTATTTTGGATGGGACACGGGGCTATAGCCACCACTAGATATCAGAGATATAGATATATACCAAACAAGCACGAACACAACAACAACCAAGATGAGAAAGTGAACACGGAACACGGAAAACTTGAAATGGAGCGAGAGAGAGAGAGAGAGAGTATCTGGGATCAGGAGCAGGTCTGAGCCGCAGATATTTGTAATTAGGATGATCTATTATTATTTATGTATTTGTAGCTAATCTAAGCCTAAGCTAAGCAATTCTAATGCGGGAAATAGCGTAAGAATCCGCAATATACACAGGATTTGTAGCCGCCGTTTCATTTATACATTTATAGTTCTATACAAAAATATATATTTAAATGTAGGCTTAAATTCTCTTTTTTTTCCCCTGATCCTAGAAGTTAGTGTAGAGTAGTTATATATATATATATATATATCGAAATGATCGATCTAAAGTGTAAATTGTATGTAAAAGCCGCTAAGGGAGAGTCTTAGGAAAAAGCCCACACACATTTTAGCCAATTTTTGTTGGAAACCCAGAGTAGGATGCCAGAACCAAGCCCTAAATAAATCTACACGGTATTTACATATTTATATTTCATAAAGCATATTTTTTAATACTTTATATTTATTGCGTATTAATTTTTATCATCCTTTGGGCAGCCTTCCCAAACCTTCCCCATTTGTTTTTTTTTTAGCTCGATAATAGTTGTATATTTTTAATTAGATATACAACACCCCCCCACACACACACACGCAATAATGATGAGCAACAAATGAATAAGAGGGCGTACCGTTTGTTATATAAATACATACAAAATTAGAAGACATTAAAACTAATAAAATATATATGAGAAAAGTAATAACTAAAAACTAAAAAGTATACATTTTGCACTATTTTTTTACGTGTATATCTGTGTGTGCGAGTGTGTGTGCGAGTGCGTAACGCAATACATGAATAATTAATTGAGTAATTGAGAGTAACAATTACCAAGGAAAAACGTTTGCTAATAATTAGCTAGGCGGCTGGCAGTGATTTTACGACTGCTTCAGGATTAATAATCAATTATGTACACTCGCAGAAAGTGCGTAAATATATATTTAACAAGTTTCATACATACAACAAAAAAATAAAAAAAGAAAAGAAAAGAAAACAAGATCAACAAACAACAGAGCAAAAAACAAAAACAAACGAAATCAAAGAAAGAAATAAAAAAGAAAGCATTGCATTAAGTTTAATCGCTTTTTGGGGTTGGGGCACTTCTATCCTTTAAGGGTCCTTCCCAGACATCAATGGCGTTGCCGATGATGACCATATGAATGCTTATGCTCCATGTATGAATGATCCCCTTTTATGGTCACAGTCAACGCCCCCTCCTTAAGCATTTGTTGTTGTCATCCTTAACTATTCAAGAACAATGCAATCCCCACGTTTCTTTATCGGTTTCCTTGGGTAACTTCTGAAATGTTTGAAAATGGTTTTTGAAAATTTGAAGGGCTGTTGATAATATATCAAAATATCAATATATCGATATTTTTTCTGAAAATTATATATTTATATCGTGATATTTTTTTGCCCAATTATTGAAAATGCGATGATTGGTTGTGATAATTTTTCGATATTTTTCAGTGATATTTTAAATTTATCATAATTTTTTTTTTTATAAAAAAAATATAGATACGATATTTTTTTAAATATCCGACAACCCTAAAAATTTGTTACAGATGCATGCGCCATCGATAGCTCTCGGCTATCGATGACGGCCGCCGCCTAGTACGATTGGCGCTGACAATCGAATCTGAAATGGTCGACATTTTCTTTTAATTCCGTTTTTAAAAAAATATGGATTCTTCGACGCCTCCTACCCCGACGAGTGTGCCACGAGCGACGACCACCACCAGAGCCGGCGGTAGCGGCATAGAGGACATCCAGCGCCTGCTGAACCTGGAGGCGATGTGCCGCTTCCAGGAGGACGCCCAGAATGTAAAGCGTCAGGTGCAGGACAAGGCGTGCGAATGGCTGGACGCCAAGTACGAATACCAGCAGGAGTACGCACGCCTGGCGCGCCTCATCAATTGCATCGGCATGCGCGTGGCCGTGGACACAAGGTCCTCCAGTGTGGACGAAGAGACACTGAAACAAACCCTCAAAATGCTGAACAACCTGCGAACGAAGATAGCCAGCGATGTCCGTCCCGCTAGCCTGGATGCGGCCGTTGTGGAACAGTGTCAACAGCAGCTGGACACTGTCCACAAGCCGCGCTCGCAGCTCAGCCGGCAGAAGCGGGAGTTTGCCGAGATTCAGGGGGCGTTGCAGGATCTGCGCACCTCGGTGGACGGCCTGGAGAACGGACTGGAGCTGCACACAATGCAGGCGATGGACCAAATGGTGGCCGAACTGCTGCCCGCACGTACCACCGACTAATAGCGGTCAAGGAGGAATCATTATTATACACATTTATTAAAACTTGCATTTACACAATTATAAAACACCAAGTCAGCGAATGTGATTCCAGGTCCATCCTGGACGGGCTCAAGCGGGTTAATAGCGATAGCATTCTACGAAAAAAGTGGGAGTTGGTTATAATTAGTTGGGGTTGATGGGGTTGCTAGGAGCGGGCTAAATTTTACCACTTGGAGCGCTTGGACCAGTCCTTGGGCGTCCAGTGCAGACACTTGGAGTCAATGCGGATCTTGCGCTTGTCCATCGCCCGGCGGTGCTGCTCTATGGTGTCTCGGTTAATGCACACTATGTACTGGCCCTTGTAGTAGTTGATCAGATTCAGGTTCTGCAGCGTCGAGATCACGTCCTCCTTCTTGATTGAGGTGCACTCGCAGATGTCGCTGAATAAGTGAGATATTAGATCAGATTAAAGCCCCATCAAGACAAGGTCTCCTTACTTAATCGTTATCGTTGGTTTCTCGCCATCGGTGCTCGGGTTCTGGCTGATAAAGATCTCTAGTATCGTCTGCGCCCAGTAGGATCGGTACGAGAGCAGGCCCAGATCCGACAGCGGCTTCTCCGGCGAGCCCGTCTTACCCTCAAACTTGGACAGCTCGTAGCTGAACTCGATGAGCAGCTTTCCGTAGCCCTTGCGCTGATACGGCGGCATGGTGAGGATGCAGGCCACGTTATAATCCTCGGTGCTCTCTTTCTCCTTGGAGAAGTACCCCACGATGTGGAAGCCACGCGAATCGAACTCGGTCATCACGTAAAACAAGAACGGGTCGGTGTCGTAGTAGAGGGTCTTGTGGTCGAGGAAGAGCTTGGCCAGCAGGCAGAGATTCTGGGCGTACACCTTGTTTTTTCGCCCGTCGATCTCGAAGAAAGAGATGGTGTGCTTGCGATAAATCTCGTTGCCCGGCGGATGCCTCAAATTGCACTTGGACAGATGTCGTTCCAGGCACTTTCTGCTCTTCCGGTACTTCAAACAGAACTCGCAGATGTAGATGCACGGCATTTGGCACAGCTCCTGGGGGTATGGCGAGAAGTACCAGGGCTTTATGCGGTGCCGGCCCAGCTCGATCATCTCCACGTTCTTCATGCGCGTAACCACATCGTCCTGGTGCGTCACCATGCTGCCCGACTGCCTGGGTGTTGGTATCTTGCCGTCCTGCGATCCATCGCCGTCCTCAGCGGCCGCGCTGATCAGTCCGTCCCCGGTGACGTGTGTCACTACGGGTGTGGCTGTTGGTGTTTGCGCGGCTCCTGAATGCGGATGCTGTGACTGGGCCTGCGGTGTATGGTGTCCGTGTGCAGAACCGCCATGCACCTTTCGTTTCCGATTGATGCGCTTCTGCAAGGCAGCCGCCAGGTTGTTGCCGTTGACCAGATCGCCGCTACCGCCGCCGGGCGTACTGGGTGTTGGCGTTACAGGGCCGCCGCTGATGCCACTGCCACCACCTCCGTGTGTGACTGGTGGCCCACCGGGAGTAATTGCACCGCCGGCTGAAAGGGCGCCAGAAGCTCCAACACCAGAAGCGGGATGCTGTGGCGACGTGGGACGGGATACGCTGCCCGCCAGCGAGTGGTGACGCTGAGGCGTGGTCACACCCGTGCTGGTCCCAGTCTGCGAGCCATCTCGTCGCGGAAACTGTACCTTGCGGGTGTATAGGTCCTCCTCGTTGACCCACTCGTCCAGGCGCTTGTTGACTGCCAGCAAAGATGAGTGAATATGAGAGTTCTTGTAAAGTATTAAGGCCCGCAGTATACTCACAGTCCACATAATGTACATAGAACTGACGCCGCCCATCCAGCTCCTTAATGCTCACAATCTCCGCCAGCGGCCAGTCGTCCGTTTTGTGCATCCTTACGGGCAGACGACAGCCCTCGGTCAGGGCGGCCTGCGAAAACAAACAAAACAAAGCAAACAATGTGAAACGACCACGCAAACTTCCATCCAAGGGATATGCACACACCGTCGACTCGCAGATGGAGGCCACATCGTCGTCGAACTCATATTTGTGGTTGATTTTCATTTGTTTGCACTGAATTTGTTTTTTATTTAGGTTTTTCCCTCTGAAAACGTAGTTGTTAGTTATTTACAGAAAATATGTCGATAACTTCCAGCTGATTGCAGGGAGTGTTGCCATACCGATACAAAAGGTATAACTTCATTAGCTGGGCTATCGATTAAAAAATGTGAAAATATATTATTAATTATCGATAGCGACATTGATATCGAAACTACCCTTTCGAAAATAATATCGATATTTTGATATATTATCAACAACCTTATCGGCAAGCTCGTCTTCCGTTTACCCGATTGTCAATTCGATCCCATGGAATTTGTTGTTGTGAGCGTGTAGAATACTTTTGACATTTCAACAACCCTGGTATATCGATGTATTGATATTTTGATATATCAACAACCCTACTGCCGACTAAATTACGACCATATTAAATAAATAAACGCAACTAATATGGACAGCTAACAAAATGCGTAGCGCGAAACACGACAACGAGCACACGCCCAGACTGAAGTGATACACATGCAGGAAAATCACGTTTTTTTTTTGTGTGGTTCCAATTAAAGAGTGTGTGGCAAAAGAGGCAGAGCGGCTCCAAAGAAGAGGAGTTGTGGAGCGCGGAGTGTGTGTGGAGAGTGGAAAGTAAAAGTGGCGGTGCCTGTCTCTATACGTGTGTGCGAGTGGCAGTGCTAGTGTGTGTGTGTGTTTGGCGCGTTTGCTTGTGTCGGTGTGTGCCGAAAAGGAGTTGCAGAAACATAATCGGCGGCGGCGAAGAGTTACGCAAAAAAAAAAGGAAAGAAACACAAAAAGAGCCCAAATAGCAACCACAACGAAAGATATTGTGTAAAAGAAGCCAACAGCGACGCGAATTTTGCCCACTGCGCCGAGTTAGTGACTAAAGTGGTGTTAGTGTACAAAGGCGATTGAGGGGAGTGGCGAAAAGAGGAGCGAGCGAGCGAGCGAAGCGCAGTGCGTGCGAGCGAGCAAGAGCGACCGGCGCAATGAGCAGCATTGTTGGCGAGAATCACGGCACCACCAGCCTTCCGCAGCCACCAGCACCACCCGCGGACACCACCACAGTGGTGGTCAGCAGCAACGTCGCCAGCAGCGCTGGCGGAGGGGGTGGTGGGAGCGTCGTCATGGGCGTAACTACCGCCAACGGGCCGCGCGTAGTCACAATTTACAAAACGGAAACTGGCTTCGGCTTCAACGTGCGCGGCCAGGTGTCCGAGGGCGGGCAGCTGCGGTCCATCAACGGGGAGCTGTACGCACCGCTGCAGCACGTGAGTGCCGTGCTGGAGAATGGGGCGGCGGAGAAGGCGGGCATCAAGAAGGGCGACCGCATACTGGAGGTGTAAGTATATCCTTAAATCCGTATTTACCCGTATTACCCTTGATTGATTTTACGCTACCTGTAATATTTATTTTCGTTTTTGTTCACAAAATTATGTTTATGTTCTATCTGATTGTATGGTCGGGTATTTACATCCCGAAACTTGTGTAAATTTGATTATAAATAGGTTTAATTTTAGATATAAAAAATACCTAGCATGCTTTTAAAAGTTGTTCAACTCCTGCAGTCCTTGCCTTGCGGCGTTTACACATTTGTATCCTCCCATCATCAGTGTTTATTGCATTATACATTTTCCGATTACCCAAAAGCTTTTAACCTGAAGTTTATATCGTTACCTCGTCCAGCAGCAGGCAAGTGTTAAAGAATTAGGGAAGAATTTGCCAACGCTGTTAAAAGTTATGCTTTGTTTGCGCTCGAGCAAAAGTTGTAGTTAAGCTGACACAGGCTAAGCTTAGCCCAGTCCCCCGACTCCCCTTCCATGATAAGCTTATTGGAACATGTGACGCAAAACCTAAAAAGCCCTGGAACAAATTATTCTCCAAATTCAGAAGCCGAATCTGTGTTTACACGGGTCAGAGGTTTTCGGACATGCAAGTCCCTCTCATGGGGGTTAGCTCCACTTACTTGAACCTCATCGTACACCACCACCTGCCCCCTTGCACTTGGCTTGCTTTTTATGGTTGTGAAAAAATGGAGTTGAAGGGGAATTCTGGTGGGGAGTGTGCCCGTTTGTTGTGTGTGTGTGTGTACTTTTTGGGGGTGTCTGAGGGTTGCTGGTTGTCCCGCTCTTATGTGGTGTGTTTGTTCGTTTGTTCACCCATTAATGAGGTTCTCAAGTGTTACTGTTACTTCAAAAGGAAACATTTATTGATTGTTTTACATAGACGACGGGCTTGGCCAAATCGACTTGGCTGGTGATGCTAATAGCATAACACACATGCTTAATGGGGTCAGAGATGTCTTCTTTCTCCTCCTTGTACCCTTTGGTTACCGGGTATTAATATAAAAACTAAAGCATACCCCAAAACTACCGAATAATCTCTACCCTGCATACCCTATATACTACTGAAAAATACGCTCACAGACAATTTAAAAATATTGATTGAATTATGCGGTTTTTTAACTTTTTCGTAATTTCAATTTGTGTTGTTTATTGATATAGTCCCCCTCCCTCCTACACACACACACAAACACACACATACCCACCCACAAAAACTAATTAAAATGGCCCCTTGGCATGTTTGTCCTCTCATTCACTCATCACTCCGCCATAAGCTTTCTCGCTCGTCTGACCCTTGACATTTGTGCTTCGATACCCGTTATCAGTGGACCTGCCCACCCACCTTCTTCCCCGCCCTGCTTATTCTCCTTCTTCAAACCATCCTCCTGCCTTCCATCAATCATATTGTATTTTTACGCCCTTACTTCATTCCGTTATGTAGCCTCGGTCCTGTTCTGTTCTGTTCTGTCTTGTGTCCCTGTGGGTGCGGCTGTAGGTTCTCTGCCAGCGCCGATGTTTTAAGAGGCGAAATTCAATTAATAAATTTTGCCAGAGTTCTGCCCGGCCAGCGAGCGGCGCAGAGCAGCCAGCAACTTAATTATCATCGTCACCTTCTCTCGCTACCGACAAAACTCGCAAATTTTCCACATTTTTCGCACATATTTCCATGGCAATCAGCAGAGCAGAGCGAGGGAGCAGCCACGGACGTGGGAGAGAGAGAGAGAGGTGGGCCCGCCCGTCTATTATGCGGCTAGGCTGTTGTGGCTGTTGTGTTGTTGCTATTTGCAGTGGCCCATCATTTCATTATCAGCACAAATAACAACAACAGCCAGCGAGCGCCGTTATAATTCGGCTGCGCGTGAGCTAACAAGAGCAGAGGCAAAAACTGTAATAACAACGACACAGGCAAAAGCAAAATAAAAAGCACAAGCACTAAATGAAAGCAAAATCAAAAGCAAACAAATTTGCATTTGATTTCCGCCTCTTGGCGAACCAGTTTCCAACTGGAACCAAGCGCTTAAAACTGCTAATTTCGCCTCATAACCTGGATGCCTGGATACCATGGATGTAATATCGGAGCATAACAATGTATCCAAAAAGGTCCTCCACTCCCGATGTTTCCATAGATTTACATTAATAGTACGAATCGGTATTATCGGTTGATTTCCGTATCTTGTATTGGTTAATATCTCTGCACTATAACCCCAAAGCGATATTTTAATCGTTTTTGTATAGCCCATATTGGCATTCCTTATCCGAAAATTGTATTTGCTTGTCGTTGATGCGTTGATGCGTTGATGCGGGGCGTTTCCCTTAAACATCTGTCCCGTGACTCACTCTTATCAGCTGTTGCACTCATCCATGACGCTATCGAAGCCTCCTGGTCCACCAGTAGTGGACAAGTGACCACCAGCCATCGTTGGGCAGAGCCAGGTCCGTGTCCGTCCGGTCCAGCTGCTTCTGGCGCCACAAGGTGGGAGCGTCGTTGCACAGGCTTCCGTTGCACCGCATACAGTAGGGATCGTTGGCCGAGCATTCCGGCACCTCTCCGGCGCATCCGCGCACCGTATAGACGCCGTCCAGTCGACTGACCACCGTGCTAACGCACAGCTCTGCCGGCCCGGAGCAGTTGCTGGTGGTCATCAGTGCGGGCAGCTCCATGGCCGCACAGTCCGCCTCGTCCTCGTCCTGATCCTGGGCAGTGCAGCGATAGCAGGTGCGCACAGAGAAGCGGTTGCAGGAGTCGCCATCGCGGCACAGCTGGCAGCTTTCGCCGATGGGGGCAGGTGCGAAATCTTCATCCGCACAGCCACGTCGCAGGAAAGTATCTGCAGCACACAAAGGGGAAGTTTGTTATGAGTGGAATTGAGCAGGGAGAGGCCCCCCATTGGATGGTGTTTGAAGCAGAACTTTTTGGCAAATTTCCCATGCCAAGAATGTTCCTTGCGAGTCTCTGATAATCTTTGTACTGCAAACTCAAAACTAGTTGGAGTATAATACGAATTTTATTGCTTTGTGGCGGGACTTGTGTAAGGAATATGTTGCGATTTAACCCATGTGCCGCCTCGAGTAAACCCACACACTTCAGAATCTATTAATTTGGCGCTACGCATCTTGTTTGCTATCCTGCTAACCTTGCTCGCACGAGTAACAGGACGTGGTGCCCGCAGCACACTTTGCCGTGGGCAGATTGCGACCCCCCCGACAGCCGGGATCCGCCGTGGAATTGCACACGGCGCAGGCAATGTCCTGGCAGTTGGCATTGCAGAACTCCCCGTGGCACTCGCTCAGCTCGCCTGTGGGAAAGAAGCCCATGGTGGTGGAGCAGCCGCGCTGCAGTACCTCCGTCTGGGTGTTGCGATGCGTGTAGCAGTTCTCCCGGTGGCCGTACATCACCTTGTTGGCACAGTGCGTCACCGTGGTGTTGCTCAGCGAGCACTTGGGTTGATCCTCTGGCTCTGCAGCAGCCGGGTCCTGATCCCTCAGACAGTCCGGATTGGGGGCCAGGCGGTTGTGGGTGCACTGAAGGCAGCGCGTCTCCGTGACGGTCTTCTCCGCATTGCAGCCATTGTAGTTGCACTTGAGGCAAACGTGCGGACAGGTCTCCGGCAGATTGGTATGCTCGCAGCCACGCAGCGTGTTGGACAGGTGGACCACGTTGGTGTAGCACCTGTCGTCCTCCCGGTAGACCGGGCAGGGCAGCAGCAACTGCGGCCTGCTCGTCACATCGATGCACTCGGCTCCGCTGCACTGGTAGCACCGCAGGCGATCCGCGGGATAGACATGGCGGTTGCACAGGCTCGTGTTGCATCTGTCGCAGGGAGCGGCACAGTAGCCATTCGGATATAGGCGCGCCAGGCAGCCGCGACGCGTTAATCCCGCCGATATCGAGGTGACGCATTCGTCCGCGGCCGCCGAGCACTCCTCCACCTCCAGCTGCTGGCCGGGACGCGTGGCGCACTCTGCATCCTCGGCGGAGTCGCAGGCGTAGCACTCCAGTGCCTCAACCGGTCCTGGCACGGACAGTATACCGAAGAGGAGGAGGAGGAGCGGCAGCAGCTGCAGTAACAACTTGGTGGCCATCGTTTTGGGTACTGCAGACGCCGACGACAAAGAACTGGTGGTGGTGTTGGCTTGGCCACATTTGAGATTAGATTAACGCTGAAGCTCAAGTGGTTCCAAGTCGGGTGGGACTACCCGCACTGAGATTGCTCCGGATAAGTTATCGATTGGACGGAAAGTGCACTCCTCAAGTGCCGGGGACTGGAATTGCAACAAATTTATTCTGGGACTTGACTTTGTTCCTGATTAAAAGCCATGGCAAAGAAGTTCTTTGTAGAATAATGTTGATTAATATTCTTTAATGTTTAATTAGCATTTTTATTGCGCTTTGTTTCTTGTAAGTCCGTTCCCTTTTTCGGTTAACCGAATAAACCTAAAGAATTCAGAAACCACAAGAAAGTACTTTAAAAGCTTTCTGAAAATTTGCATTTTCCGTAAACAAGGTGGATAAGTAATTGCTTAATCTAATCAAGTCATAGATTCGCCCTCTCTCTCTCTCTTGCATTAATACATTTTCCGTGTCATTTTCCCTTCAATTTCACACCCCATTAAGCCAATTAAATTCAATAACTAAACTAATTCATTTCAACGCGAAGTGGGTCATGAACTACTTACTGGGCAAATGACTTAATGGGCCAACTAAATAATGCATTTACTTTGCGAATGAACTTTGATTTACTGACTACCTTGAAATAGTAGTCAGTCACAAGTTCATTGTCCGAAAATCCCAAGATGTGCCATCTAAATTGCTTTATTTCCCGATATTTGTTTTGGTTTTTGCTGTAGTTGCCGCCGTTTTGAGACATCTAACAGCAGCTCAGGGGCCCCGGACGGATACTTCTGGATACACGACATAATTGAGGACCCGTCTTTAGCAAATCCATTTGCATCCTTTGTGCAATCTGCTCCCCGTAACCCTCATCTCCTGTCCTTCAGGCCACTTAACATTGTGCTCGAGCTTGTTTTGTGCCCCGCAATATGTGGGTGGTGGTGCCACCTAAGGTTGTCGGTTTCAATCAATGGGGATTATGGAACTATTTTAGGTCTGCCCTGGGCTTGGCCAGAAGTCAGCAGAGGAATACAGCATTCGAGAAATATGTAAAGCATAATTGAACATTTTTCAATTTACCTAAATAACTGCTGCCATTGCTCATAACTCAAAGTGTATCCTTAAATATATATATCCCTATTCCATCCTGGGAAACAGCGTGTGTAGGGTAGTGTATGTAGCTTATTAATTTGTATCCCTGAGATACCCAAGACAAATGAATATCTAAATAACTTTTTCCTAATTGCTTGTTAAATGCGATCAAACCGATGAGAAAAGTGTAAGTCTATCTCAAAGACAGCCGAGTATTGCTTGTGAATTGCAGGAAAGCGTTAAGGATAGTGCTGGGTATCGCGAGACCTATACCTTTGCCTCAAAGTCCACCCCCCTGAATGATTTTTTATGCTGCCACAAATTTTTGTGTTTGCGGTTTCGTTCTGTGTCAATGCTGTTGCTGTTGCTGCCTTTGTTGTCGTGTGTTTGTGGCATATGCCCCAACAATAATCAATAGGTTTACGTCACTGGATGGACTGGACTGGATGTTGTTGCTTCGGGTGCCTTGCTCGGCTGACCCGCTTGCTGGCTGGCTGGGTGGCTGGGTGGCTGGGTGGCTGGCTTGCTGGCTGGCTGGCCCACATTTCCGCATTTCCTAGACCTGAGTTCATTCGTTCGCTCGGTGGCGGTTTCAGGTTTCTGGTTTCTGGTTTCCATGTTTTCAGGTTTCACTTTTTGGTTTCGCTTGGACTAAGCCAGAAATAAACCAACACTGAAGAGTGGTGGTAGTGATGGTGCCAGGTACGGGGACATCATTGAACAGAACAGCAACGAGACAGAAAATGAAGAATTGGAAGGACACTTGTTAAATACTCATGTCCAGTCCCTGTCAGAAATTAATTAATTTTCGATTTCGATTTCGGTTTCCATTTCCATGTTAATGGAATTACACATCTTTCGCATCGATTCAGATGCCCGTAACTCGTAACCCGGATAACCCAGAGCGGAGAGATAGTCGCAGCTCGAGTGTATTTTTTGATACTTTTTACTATTAAAAAGTTATCTGAGTAAATATTTGGATTTCTGCAAATACTTGTTTGTGTTTGCTTCAACTTAAACAATTGCATTTCTACCTTTCAACCTTCCCCCGCACACACTCTCGTGTCCAATCAGATCTGGAACTGAATAAACATTGAATATAAATAGAAATGTTCTTAGAATGTATTCGCTTACGCGAATTTTCATAAAGACAACCTTGTTGTTGGTTTCATAAAGCAATGACATTTTCAGTTATGCTGATCATGACGGGATATATCCCGTTCGGCTGCTCCGAAATTGTTAATGATATTTTGAGGTTTCACATGCAGCATTTACTGGGGGCACAAACGCTGTGCGTCTCGGTCTCCACCACTCCGCTGTGAATAGTTAATGAATTCTTTCAGGAAACTTGGAATTGAAATGGGAAACCATTGACAAGGCAGGCAAAGTTGCCGAACAATTGGGAGAAGAAAGAGGAATTTAAATTTGCATTCCCATTCCCATTCCCATTTGCCTATAAATAAATGCATCTAAGATGGCTTTATATTTTTCCATCTAGTCTCTGTCTTTGTGATATTTTTGCAATGTTTTTACTATTTGTATCAAGTGGCTGGCTGGCATGGCAAACAGGTTTCCGTTTTCGTGGCCATCGGCAGCCGTCTCCTCCGGTCTCCCATCCATTTCTCCTTCCCCCATCCCCCCGTCATGCTGGTATGTCTTGTCGTCGGATTTCTGCCATGTCGCTATGTGAGTCACGCTGGGCTCCAGAGCTGCCCAGAGTGCGTCACACGGGGGGCGATATCTGCTGCGATTTATTTATTTATTTACTCACTTGTGCGCGCGGCACGGCACGGATGGCAAATTGCAAACCGGAAAGAATCCGCAGCAGAAGTCGCAGAGATACCTCTGGAGTTGCTGCTGAGCTGCGACTGGGACCGGACTTGGAAGCACAAATATATATGGAGTTGTGAATGTGTGATGTGTGTGGGGTTGGTGCTTGGACACTGGGAGGCTTGGCGCTCCTCAAAGACCACTCGTTGCTATTTTATGCTTCTCAACTTGATTTCATTTAATATGATTCTTGGTCTCCCATCTGGGTAAAATGTACTTTATTTAATTTCAATTTAATTTATTTAATTTAAAATAGGGCGTGATCTGAACCACGGTCCTTATTTATGTTGAATTTAGTTCAAATAAATATATCTCTTTTGTTAAAGCTAAGACATAAATTGTTTTCAAAGCCAAGACTTGCCTAGGAACGTATAATATCAGCTGCTCATGGTGTGCCATATCTTTATCTTGCTCTCACTCTCCATCTCTTTCGCTTTCGCGCGTTGCCTGCCAAGTGCAAGCAATGCAGAAAAAGAGTTTCTTTCGAGCTTTCCCTTTCTCCTTAAATAAAGCCAAAATATATCATATATTTTAATTAGTCTTTCAATCACTGCAAATATAATACATATAGGTCCCCTTGTGGTTCCATTCTCTGCTTTGCTCCTTATCTGGTTTAAGCGAGAGCAAAGCTCTCGATCCCGTCGAGATACAATACGCTGGACACTCCAGATGTGTTTGTGGCCACAACTTGACCCGAATCGCCACCTTATCAGCGCCATTTCGATGTCAATGCATCTTATTATCGCTCCACGGGCCACTCGCTTAAATTGATATGCAGTCGATGGCAACGCCTTCGATTTGCCAGAGGTGTTTTCAGCGTCTCCTTGTAAACCTTCAATCTGGATTTCATTCCAGCCATGCTGTCCTTTCACACTGTCCATTTGGCTCAGTTGAGCGCGCTAGAGCGGCGCTGCAGGCGGTGACGATCCTGAAATCATAAAACATACAACATCAATTATTATTCACTCTTTGATAAATTGCAGGAATGGCGTCAGCGTGGAGGGAGCCACACACAAACAAGTCGTGGATCTGATCAAATCCGGCGGCGATTGCCTTACGCTCACGGTGATATCGGTGACACAACAGGTGCGTTTTCTCAAATACCCAACAGAGTAATTGGATCGTTATGTTCCTTCTCTTGTCTCCCTTCAGGAGGCCGATCGCTTGGAGCCGCAGGAGGACCAGAGCGGGTACTCCTACATCGACTACTCGGACAAGCGATCGCTGCCCATCAGGTGAGTCCTGCCCCAACGCCTCCTCGCCAGCCTTCTCACTGACACTGACCTACCGTTTCTCTCTCATGAAAAAGCATACCCGACTACGGGATCATCAATAGGAACGGGGAGCGGTATATTGTCTTTAACATACACATGGCCGGTCGACAGCTGTGTTCGCGTCGGTACCGAGAGTTCGCCAACCTGCACTCGCTGCTACGGAAGGAATTCTCTGGATTCAACTTCCCCAAGCTGCCCGGCAAGTGGCCCTTCCAGCTCAGCGAACAGCAGCTGGACACGCGGCGTCGCGGCTTAGAGCAGTATCTGGAGAAGGTCTGCGCTGTCCGTGTGATTGCCGAGAGCGATGCCGTGCAGGACTTTCTCACGGACACCGAAGACGATATATCCGCCGCACCGGTCGACATCAAGGTGATGCTGCCCGACCATGAGGTGAGCACGGTGTCGGTGAAGAAGTCCTCCAACGCCCAGGTGGTGTGGGAGATCCTGGTGCAGCGCGCCAACCTCACCGCCTACACGCAGCAATATTTCTACCTGTTCGAGATCGTCGAGTACAATTTCGAGCGGAAGCTGCAGCCGCACGAGATACCGCATCAGCTGTACGTGCAGAACTACAGCACCGCCTCCTCCACCTGCCTGTGCGTGCGCCGCTGGCTGTTCTCGGTGCCCAAGGAACTGACGCTGCCGGACGGGGAGCAGGCGGGTCGCTTCATCTTCTACCAGGCGGTGGATGAGGTGAATCGCGGGAATATCCGAGCGGATGGCCGCCTCTACGAGCTAAAGGCGCTACAGGACGCTAAGAAGGCGGCCGACTATTTGGCCTTGGCCCGCACACTACCCGGCTACGGGGATGTCGTCTTTCCCCACTGCTCCTGTGATAGTCGCAAGGAAGGACACGTGGTGCCCGCCGTGGGTAAGTGTGAGATCGGGCTCCCGCTCCCTAGTTGCTATGTACAATACTGACTGACGCCTCTTTCCAACTAGGCATGAAGAGTTTTCGCCTGCACGCCTGCCGCGAGGATGGCTCGCTGGAGGCGCAAATGGTCGAGCTAACCTGGGACAGCATCACGCGCTCCGAGAGCGACGAGGAATCCATGTCATTTTGCTTTCAGTACAATCGTCCAGACAAGCCGCCACGTTGGGTCAAAGTCTACACGCCATATGTGAGTTGAAATTTTGACGGGAGCTCGCTGTGTGTAAAATTCCTATTTATAAATGTAAACCCATTTTCCCCACAGCATGCATTCCTTGCGGACTGCTTTGATCGCATCATGGAGGAGCGCAAGTGGGAGGACAGCGGCGACTAGGGAAGACGCAAAGACCAGGAGACGGAGAACGGGAAAGGGAAGGAGCCGAGAAAGCGGCGGCAGGAAGCACAGATTACAGCAAAGCCATGCAGGCGGGCCGAGACATTGCACATTGTTCGTTAGGTTGGGGATTACGGCTTGGCTGGCTGGCCATATCCCCTGCCCCGCTTACACACATATATATTGTAAAGTATATCTTGATTTGTGCAGGGACGACTGGCAATGTCAATCGGCAAGAGTTAACAGCAAGAATAAGAAATGTTTCAAATGTTTTTCGGCACCTTCTTAGCACATAAAGCAACAAAAGCAGGCACCAATTTAGATCAAGCAGAGCATGAACCGAGGATTCTCATTACACACATACAGTACAGATAATGAAATATATAGAGAAGAGTATATATGTACACATAGTTTAAGCCAACCTCAGCGTATATGTAATTCACACCGTGTTCCCCCATTAGCCCCACAGTAGTCTCTGTTTTGTTCTTTTCGAAGGGCAAGACGAATTGTAAAAAGTCAATTTTAAACATGCATACATTATACGATTTATAGTGTATATATAGTATATATACAATACATACGCATAATTGTTTAGCAACAAATCGTGCACAGAACGAACTCAAAGGCGACTCAAAAATAGAAGAAAACAGAGAGACACGAGGATGTGTGGATATAGGGACATATGTGGACATGGAGATTGTAGAAGCATAAAATCAATTTAACGATGAACATGTTGAAATTATTGTACTCATTCGAAATTGTTAGTTAAATTTAAGCATAACGTTAATAGTTATTGAACAAATACGAAGGGAAAACACTCAAAAAACAAACTCAAATGCAACTTGGACAGAGACAGCGGGCGGCAGAGCTTCTTCACACGACGCAATAGCATTCAACATTTAAAAAAGGAAGCTAACAGAAATGAATTCAAAACACTGCATATTTATAAAAAGAAGGATAACATATGGCATATAGGCATATATACATAATACATTATCAACGATGCAAGTGACGTCTGCTTGTGATATTTACAATTTACACAATTATTATAATTAATTTAACATTATTATTATTTAATGGATTCCACGTACATTTTGTTAATCTCTCTCTCAATATGTGTAATGTTTCTATTTATTATGTTTAGTTCTTAGTCCCCACAAAAATTTTGGATTTCTTTTCCCCTCCTTTGGCCATTTACTCAGTAACTTAGATTTGTGTGTATTCCATATATATTAATTCATTAATGTACTATAAACTATAAACTACACTATTCATGTCGTTTCTCTCTTAAATATTACTTTTTTTGTGCATTTCGGGAAGGCAGTAAACACCAACGTAAATATACACGGGTGGCCAAAAAATAAGTACACGAGAATGTGGCTTGTTTCAGGACTCATAAAACTATTTTAATAACTGTAAGGAAAAAATCCAATTTATTTTTAGTTTTCGCTACAACTCGAAATCAATCGCAGTTTTTAAGTTTGAAATAAAAAACTTTCTTGTTAGTTATTTATATTATCTAGGGCAAGGTCGAAAACTAAAAATAACCTGGAATTTTTCCCTAAACTTATTAAAAAAATGAGTCTTGAAACAAACCACATTCTCGTGTACTTATTTTTTTGGTCAGTGTACCTAATGAATACGAGACACATTCCTTAAAAGAAAGAACAAATAAAAATCGCATTACCAATGTTTTCTTACAGATTTAATAAATGAAAAACGATGTGAAACAACAAATTAAAATTAAAAGCGACTAGGAACTGGAAAAAAAAACATAAACACTTCAGCGTTTAAGTGTACAACTAAACTAAAAAAAAAAAGAAAACCACAATTAACATTTTATTAAAAAAAAGAACGTAAAATAATAAAAAGCAAATTGAATTTTTCCCCTTTTCAAAATTACGAATAAGTTTATTAATTAGCGATTTGGTTATTCGTTGGCGACAAAAGGGTTTTGGGACTCGTATAAGAAACTACTAAGGATTCAACGCAAATCCTATATATTTTACCATTGATTACAGAACTCCTTATCCTTTTCAAATTTTTTATTAGTGTTTTATTCATTAATCCCCCTTCTGCAAGCAAGTTTATTTTTATTTTGGTTTGATTCGCATAAAAATCACAGCTGTTTTCTGTGTTTATCTGGCAACGCCTAACATTCACAGTGGTTCTATGGGCAATGCTCGATCTGGCAACTTCCTGAAGCTTCCTTCTCGTTCCACGTGTTGTGTGAAAATCCGCGCCATTCCGTCCAGATTCAAGAACTCCTTTGTGAGCGCTCTAGGTCCGAACTTATAAACCCGCTGAGATATAACCCAGTTGAAAACGCTGAACGATCATGCTGACCTTGGAGAACGTGCGCATGTATTTGGACGTGCGTATTCAGGAGATTTTGGGCGATCTACCTGAGCACCTAGTAAGTAATTTGTGCAAGTGGAGTACGCAACACCACTATTTACGCCCTGGATTCCGTACCTTGACTTGCAACATGTGATCTAACCCTACATCCCCTTCATAGCGCAATTTGAAGGGCTATACAGTGGCCAAACTTTACTGTAAGGTCAAGGAGTACGACACGGCCATTGTGTTTCTGCAGGCTTACCTACGAGAGAAGGATGACGCGATGGCGCACGAGCTGATTGCCAACTGTTACAGGCGCCGGAAGCCTTCCGATGTGCCAAAGGCATTGAAACATTATAACCGATTATTCGAAATGGATTCCCACCAGCCGGCGGTCATCTTAAGACTGTGCAAGCTCCTCCTGAGCCAGGACACGGTCAACAGTACAGGCGCCAATTACTGTCTGGAACTGGGCACAGCCACAGCCCTGCACAAGCATTTGTTTATATTGGAAGAAAAAGTAAATAAGATCCAACAGATGCAGCAGTTGCAGACAGAAGGGATAAAAGCCTTGTCTGAAGATTTAAGGTTTCTCCACAATCAATTTACGTTGATCAGCAACCGACAGACGCAGCTTTTCGATGATGTGCAACCTGCAACAGAAACCAACCCCTTGGTCAATGTTCGCCAATCCGACTTGCAGGCCCTAGTCCCACTCGGTATGTCCGCGGTCGACCCCAGGGACACCACATTACAACTTCTGGATGTGGAGCAGAAACTGGTCAAGAGCCTCCAGGAGAGTGCCAATCCGCTATGCAGCGTTCAATCCATCGTCCATCGGGATACATCCCCTGATGACACCGTCAACCACCCTATAAAATCGCAAGCTTACAACGCCCAGGAGGAGGACGTCAAGTTCTGCTATCTGGGCACACTTTATCGGCTTGTGGACCAGGAATGGATTGATCGCGGCTTTGGACTGATTCAAATCTTGCGCCACCCCACCACAGGCGTTTCGCGGCTAATCATGCGTTTAGCTGAAACTGACAAGCTTTCTGCCAATCAGCAGATCGGCGCGGACACGATCCTCTCCTACAACGAGCAGGACAAAGAAAAGCAATCGTTCTTGTGGACGCCCAACGATGATGTGGATAAGCAGTCAACAGTGCCCGAATTCCTGGTGCAATTCCAGGATCGCGTTACAGCGGAGACCTTCCGACTGGCCTTTGCCAAGGCTATCGATGAGGCCAAGGTTCAGCAAGCAGATACATTCCCAAAGCCAGGCTGGGATCAAACCGCGATCACTAGCTCCTTTGTCAGTCTTAATAAACCGTCCCCGGAGCAGCCAACGCACACAGTGCCCGATACTGTACCCGAGACCGTGGCCACCACTGGAAAGGAGAACATGATCAAATTGTTTGGCGGCAGGGTGGATCTCTTTCACTATAACGTCGACACAAATGTGTGGAAGTTGCGTGGTGAGTCGTTTTCCTGGATGCTTTCCTTTCCTTTCCTTTACCAAATACTTTCATTCTTTTCCCCTCCTTCAAAGGCTCGGGCGAACTCAATATGCTGGAACTTCCGGAGCACCCTGGGACATTTCGCTTCGCCTTGCGAGAGGAGGAAAGCGACAAGCTGCTGCTCCTCATGAGTGTTACTTGCTCCACCGACATCCATTACATGCACAACTTACCGAAAACGCTTGTATGTACGGGCCTCGGCATGGATAATATGATCACTGAAAGCGTCATGGAGAGTGTGTTCTGTCGCTTCCACAGTGAGGAGGCTGCCTTGGAATTCCTATCAAAGGTTAAGAATCGCCTTCATAGCGGCATGGACAAAAATTCATAATGCGTGCAACGCGAGTCATGTTAAATAATGACAAAACACATTAATACTATCGTATTTTTAATATAATCAATATAATCAGATATATAATCAATAATAAAATTAAACTAAAATTCAAATTGATTTAATTTTTGGCCACCGTATGCCTCCAAGCAACACTAATGTACCATTTGAATTTCTGATCTGGCTAAGTTATGATATTTTTAAGTTTTGATATACTCATAAAATTAGTATATATAAATATCGACTAACTTATAAAAAAACTTTAAAATAAAAAAAAAAATTTATAAAAGATAGCTTTGTATCGTCAGAAACAACATAATTTCTAAGGAAACCCCTTTGAATTTATTTAAGGTTATTTCATTCTAAAAAACAATTATTATTATTCTAGGCCTTCTAGGGGGCTCTAGGGGGCTCTAGGGGGCTCTAGGGGCTTCCAGAGGGGTTTTTGGGCGGGTTTAGGGGGCTCAAGCGGGTTTTTAGGGTGGCTTTGGGGGGTTTTGGGGGTATTTTAGGCTCTCAAAACCCCCCCAGAAGCCCCAAGAGCCTCCTAGAGCCCCTAGAAAGCCTAGATGCCCCAAAACCCCCCTAAA
>VNJU01009022.1:9370-55698 GCA_008042675.1 Drosophila seguyi | reverse complement strand
TATAACTACTATTTCCATGATATAAGAAAGGAAGAATGTTTTTTAAACCGTCATCACACTTGTGCAGGTGGTGTAATGGTGTGGGGATCCATATCTTTCTATGGACCGTACGAGATGCAGTTTGACACCTCGAAAATGAAGGCAAACGTGTATAAGACTGAGCTTCAAAAGGCTTTTCCTCAGTTTTCTAAGATTTATGTTCATATTCAATGGACGTGCCAACATGACAACGCTCCCATCCATACGGCTCGGATTATTAAACAGTGGATTAAAGACCAAAACGTAAAATTGCTCGAGTGGCCGCCTTACTCCCCAGACATTCACATTATTGAAAACATTTGGGGACTTATGTCAAGGAGAGTGTACGAAGGAGGAAGAGAATTTAGTTGAAGCAATTAAAAAAGACAGGTCAACAATTTCACTAAATGAATTTAAAAAATATTATGATTCCTTATCAAGCCCTATGTTTGAAATAATTAAAAGCAAGGGTAGCCATACCAAATACTAAATAATGCTAAAACATTGCACTTTGTTATTTAAAATACCCAGTGCCTTGAAATTTTGCTTTGTTACTAATAAATTGAATAGTTTTATTGGTCAAACCTATTCTTTAGTTGAGCCAAAAAATTGATATTTTTTGTTATGTATATAAAAAATAAAATAAAATGATATAAAAACAAAACTAAGAGATCAGAAACTTTGTTATTTAAAAAATGACAGATTTATTCATATATAAAAATGTATTTCTCTTAAATCGGATTTCATATAACTAAGATACACCGTTTCAAACCTGAACAAATAGTCAAACCTATTCAGTTGAGCGGCACTGTATTATCTCTGATGCATTATAAGGGAATTCTATTCTAGAATAATGACAGAAAAATATATTGGGGGTAAACAAAATTTATCTAAATTTAACAAAAAAAACAAAAACATCAATTTTAGAACTGTTTTACTAGAAGGTAAGCACAATGCTTATAAAAAGAATGATATTAAAAAATGCTACAAATCCTTCATATGAATCCTTTCCCCAAGTTGAAATTGAGAACACTTTTCCCTTCTTCAGAAACAAAAATTTTGTTAGAAATATATTTTTGAGGCCAATAAGCAGAAGCCATGACGTATTAAAATCCTTTGTCAGCCAATCAACAAAGTGTAACTACAATGGCCGCAAATTCAAGTCGGCCTGAATGTCCTGCTCCTGCTCCTGCTCCTCTTAAGGCCCCTCCTCGGCTTCGCATTCTGAATGCCGACAGGCAGACATTATTGCATTACCAGCAGCATTAATAACATGCAATATTCAGGCGCTATCTCCGGCATTCTATCTTAATGCATTTTGCAGCTCACAACTGCCACGGCAGTGGAAATCCTAACGAAATTGCGTGCAGTTGTGCTCGGCTGTCTCTGTCTTCTTGGGTTCCTGGTCCCACTCCATGCCATTGTATATATCTGTCGATTTTTCCTATTTTTCTGCCAGCACGGGTCTGACATTAAAATGTCTATGCGTGCCCGAAAGACGGCAACAACATTTGGGAGGGCCCAAGGAGGTGAAACTTCCAGCAGCATCCAGGGATAAAATTTTAGCAAAAACGAGCTTTCACGCACGCACTTTCTCCACTCTTAACTCTCCACTCCGAGAGAGAGAGAGAGAGAGCTAGGCCGAAGAGAGAGCCTGGCTCTCTTCGTAGGGTGGGCGTTGGATGGCGGGCTGGGGGGTTTTACGTGGAGCAGAATAGAACAGCAACGCTTAATTTGATTTTGCAACCAAGGCACCCTGTATACGCTCTTTAAGTGTTTGTTTATGCGTGGAAAAGTGGAACAGGGCGCGGGACGCACAGGGGGCTAGGAGGCACCGCCGGTGCTTGGAAAGTGGTGACGAAGGGAGAGAAAGCCAGCAGCCAGCTCATCTGCCTAATAAAATTCATTTAAAAAAGCCATGGCAACGCTGGGACTCCTCCAATGTTGCCGTTGCCGTTGCCATTGCCGTTTCTGTTCTGTTGTGACATTAATTTTTACTTAATTTATTTTTGCGCCGTCGCAAAGCAGCGTCTTTAGCCCCCTCCCAGCCCCTCCCACACTCACTCAGCCACCGCCACTGCCCGCAGTTCGGTTTTCGCTTTTGCGTTCGTTTTTCGTTACCAACATACCTCCGTGTACATACAGATTTATATAGATTTATGTATACATATACATATATATATATATTTATTTAGCAGCATTCACCACCAACACTCCCCCCTCTCCCCCACCGCCAGCAGCTTCCAGCTCATTTGCCGCTTCGACGACAAAATTTCAGTTTTCAGTACGCTAATGTGCAGTGGGATAGGAACCGTTGGCCGTTTGGTCTGTGGAAGGGGGCGTATTGGGGTACTGGAAGGGGGTCCGGCCTGTGTGTGTGTGTGCTTCGAGTGGCGCTGAGGGTGTTGGTGAGCGGTGCCAGCTCAATGGAAATATGGGTCAAGTTGCTGCCGTCTACGCTAAAAATTAAGTTGGCATGCCAGAGCTGCAGTCGGCGCCGCAGTCGGCGTCATCCGCTTGGCAATAATTGCCATAGCACATTTAGGGTTAATCCCATATATACAAACATACATATATTGGATTGGCCGGGCCCCGCCACCCCCCGTTGCTCCACAGTAACCACGCTTACCAAGTTAATCGCCCCGAAAACGATTCTTATTTATTGATGCAGCTCACTGGAATTTATCCTGAACGATGTGTAATAATGTGTACAAGGGAGGGTTGTGTGTATGCTTATTTATTGCAGTTTAAGTTCATTGTTAATTTTGTTTCGTTGGACAATGTCGGAACATATATTGGTAATATATTAGTATTCTCCGTTAAAAAATAGTACGAAATAATGAAAATTAAATATGAGGAATTCAATCAATAAATTTACATTGAGAAGGAATTATGGAATTATTATTATATTTCTTATATTTAAAAAAATAACATACCATAATCGTAAAGCATACTTTTCTATACATTTTCACTGCACTTAGTCAAGAACTTCGACCAATGTTTGAACAATTTATATTAATATTTTAGTTTGTAAAAACAACAGGAAGCGATAATTAGATTCAAGATAGATAGAGAGATAGAAAATAGATACAAGATAAGCAGGACTTGTGGAAGCCACAGAGGTATACTCTAGTCAGATTCCAGTTTATACGTCATAAATAAAAATTTAGTGGTAATTTTGGCACTTCCATTATATAGACTCATCTCCACCCATATCTGAGCTTACTTTTCCTGGAAAAACGTATAAAACAGAGGAAAATCCTCCTGTTGTTGTGCTACTGCCATTGTATCGACTATTACGGATTGTTTTACTCATATTTTATGGATTTCGGTTTCGGCCAACGCCATTTGGACCTGCAGCAACACTAATTTGGTAAATCACGTTCCGGCCAAGTGTTGGCCCTACGAAAGGGGATGGAAAAATGGCGTTCATGGGCCCAGTGTGTATCTACCAAAATCGCACTGTTGGCCATAATGGGCCTGTAATTTATTTTTGGTCCTGGACATTCTATATTTGGTCTTATGGGCCATGTTAAATGCCAAGCTGTGCCGTTGTTAACGCAGCCCCCACTGGCCGATGGGCCGTGGGGATTGGGCGGAGCCGCACCTTTTGTTGCTCTCTTCTATTATTTTATTGTTAAAAAATCGCTTACTTTATGATATTTCGTTCGCCCTTCCATGCTCCATCCAACTCCTGTGGCTCGGCCTGGCCGGGCGGCCTGTGTGTTGGTCAGCAAAGTTTGGTTTTTACGATTTTTAGTTTCGCCCGAGATGCGTTGGTGCGTTGAAAGGGTTCGTAATGCGTGGTGTCTTTGGGGTCGGGTTCATATGGTCTGGCCCATTAAATTAGCTATATTTTTTGCTCATAAGCAGACGCTGAAACTGCATAGATTATGGATGGCATGGGGATGCTGTGCCTTGGGTTTCGGAGAAACCGAAAATGCTCAATGGGTTGTAAGCATATGGGTGCCAGGATGGGCCTTCTTCGGAATTATCTATTTGATGGAAAAGGGCTGTGCTAGGAGCCGAAACGGAAGATTGTTCAGTGCCTTATAGGAATGCAAAGTATAAGTGCTTAAGCAGGATATATTCTTTAGCATGAGAGACAACCGCAGCTGCATTGCTTACTTGTGCTCGATCATTGAGGAGAGTTACCCACAGGATACTGGGGTCCTCTCCTGCATCTTCCGTTCGCCTCTATCATTTCTATCCGATTCAATTTCCCCCTAAATGATGAAAGACTTAAAGTGATGAATTGCATTTGCATTCGTACTGGCCGCTTCAGCCTCTGGCCCAAGTCCGAGTCTGTTGAACTCTGGCTTCGGTGAATGGCAATGCTGGTGTTTTCCAGCTGCTATGATAATGGCACCTCCATCTCCGCTGCTCCAACCCTGCTCGGCTTCGACTCGGAATGTACGAGTAAGTGCATATAAATTATTTTCTGAACGGCAGGCAGCGGAAATATTTTACGTTCGGGGCGGACAGCCTGGTACTGGGCGTGGCTGGGGTCCTTTACATATGCCGTTGAATCTCCCGACAAGCTCCTGAATATTTCTGGTCGCCGACGCCGATGTCGATGGGCTGCTTGTCTGGGCGCAGTTTGTTTGTTCGCTTGTTGCCCGCCTGCTTGTTTGCTGGCCATGTTCGTGGCACTGCCGCCGCTTTTACGGCCATTGTTGTTTGCATATTTGTATTTAAAAACGGGCAAACACTTTTAACCAAACACATGTAGAGCGGTGTCTTCTGTCGCTTTCAATGTGTCGCCTGTCGACAAATATAACCGAACATAAATCATCCGTAGCAGTCGCATAAATAATAAATACACACCCCGGTGTAGCTGTGTGTTGGCTTTAACGGGTATGTAGGTTCTAAATTTATAAAGTTTTTGATTTTCATCATTTAAAATGTTATAAAAGTGATGGTATTATATATTGTTTTCGAAAGTGCTTTTATTTTTAGAATTTAAAAGAATTGAGTCATTTTAAACCAAGAAAGATAAATTCTTGTCCAACCGCACACTTTATAAAAACAAAATGAGAAACATCATACTGCTTTCTTGAAAATAACTTATATATATGCACTCTTTTTGTTATTGTAAGGTCTTTGGTAAAACTAGCTGGTAAAAATACATGCCTTTTCTGTGAAAATAATAGCAAGCATTCAGCTTTAACGTCTTACGTCTCCTTAAATGCAGAATACAATAAACTACCATTTTTCTTGAATAAATACAAAAACTTGGCAATCGCTCGCCTCCTCGGGTAAAATGGACACTAAATTCCCGTCACATGCAAAAGAAACAACTCGAGAACTCTTTACCCGTCCCTTCGAAAATTCGCGCAGTTTGTCATCAACTTTTCGCGGTTAGCTGGCAGCCCGAAAAGGGAAAAACAGATAAATACAGCTGGAAATCCACTTGTACAAATATTAATTTTCCAGCAGTGCGAAAACTGTCGTCAGAGCTCGCCGGCTCTAAAACAACAAGGCCGACATCGGCCAGGAGGGGCGGAGAGTCTGGCCAGAACATGGCTAAGAACATTTCGGCACATAATTCTTTTCCCAGCCGCAAAATAAAAACTGGCCGGAGAAAAAAAACAATTTCTCTGGCGAAGCGAATTCATAATTCATTGAGCCAGAGGGGCGAGTGGCAAGTGGCGACCGCACCAAGGGTTGGCTATCATTTACACCATGCATTTCGCCCATTTCCATCTCTAGCCGGGCTCGGCCGGGCCCATGCAAAACCCATTTTTTGCTCTGTGCGCTGAAAATTAATTTGCTCACGCGCCAAACGGAAAAACTGCCCGGAAAAGTCTCTCGAGCCCGAAAAAATGGTTTCATCTGCAATGCGACGCAAACAGTTGCCACTTGGCCCGTCCATTCCACTCGCTTCCCCTCCATTTGCCAGGACTCGTGTCTGAGCTGGTCGTTCATTTTATGCGACGGCCATCGCATAAATTGTACAAAATTTCATACATCAATATGTCCGGGCGAGTGCGAGGAATGATGCTCTGCCACTTCGGCTGATTAGGCGGACCGCAAGACCGCAGCTCCTCGAATATTTCACGACGCCTGCAATAAAAGCCATACCTATGCAGTTCGGCCACGCGGCGTATGCGCAATATTTGCCACTGGGCAGGTGGCCAAGAAATAAAGTGCCTGGCGTTTTCCGGGGCCCCGACTAAATATTTGAGTGGCGTCGTTGTTGTCGCGTCGCGCCCGAGCCAAGTGACCCATAAAATGTCACCTCTGTTTGCCGCCGCCAACTGTTGCAAGTCAGACCCCCGCCGGCAGCTGTCCCTGGTCCTGAACGTCATCGCTTTATGGACACCATTTGGTAGTCTCCTTCCTTCCTCCGGAAAGGACAGGTTCAATTGCAGCTCAAATTCTGTATTTCCAGTTCCCCGCGGAATATTTTTGAAGGGAGATTTTGTGCAGCGCTCACTTTTGGGCTGCCAACTATTTTTGTGGCCTGGCAGCTCTCTGACTCTGCGATGGGTATTTTGATTTTTATTTTTATACAGTTGGGCTTTATGATATTATCAAGTCCCTGTTTTAGATGAAAAGAAAATCTTTTTACTGCATTTCAGAGCTGGAAGTTGTTTTACTTCCTTTCAGTACTCCCATTGCTTTCAATTCAAATTTTCAAATTCCTGTGATGAGTGAAAGAGGGAAACAAGCCAAGGATAGAGCCAGGCTAAGAGGATGCAGGACTCTTTGTTGAAGTTTCTGTTGTATTCATTTATTGTTTCCCCCTCGGGCAGCCAAGAGACTCGAAAGCTGTCGAAAAAACGGTCACCGTTTGAAGGGAAAAAATCCAATTGACATTCGGGCTCCGTTCACTCCATTTGTCTCTTGCAAAGTAATTGCGTGCTCCCAGTTTGATTGTCCTTTCCTTATGCAAAACTTTCGGATGCAAACGGTTTAAAGTGCAACAACTTGCCACATAAATATGCATAAGCCCCATGCCAGGCCCTGGCGAGTCTAGCTTTGATCTGCCGGAGTCCTGCCTAACAGGACATGCCGTAAATGCACCGCACACGTCCATCAAAGTCAGGAGTAAGTTTCTGCTGAGGGCTCCCGATGCGGCATTTGAATTTGCATCCTGCAGCTGCTTCAATTCCTGCTCGGCCACTTGCCGGATCTCTGGTCGCTTGTGTGCTTATCGTTTTGCATACGCATTATTTATTAAGGCGGTCTCTGCGGCTCGCCAGGAGTCCGGCGGGGCACAGGACTCGTTGTTGGCATTAAGTAGGCCTCTCGGCCATTCTTGAGCTTGGGTTTGAGCAGCTGCAGCCACATCCTGGCCGGGCCGGCAGCTGCACGAGTTCCGAAGAGTGATTAGCATGCAGCGGGCACTGTGTCTGTTGCTTAAGCAAAACTAATTAGTTTGAGTAATTGAAACTCAAACTGGGGCCACTGCTCGGGGGACTGTCCTTGCTGCCATTGAATCTCCTGCCAGTTCACATATCCCGGTTGCCTTTGTGGTCAATTGCAGTTTCGTAAACGTCGAATTGAATTCCTCCTGATGACTGCCTGGGGCCTAATGGAAAAGGCAAGGGGGCTGAGGGACCGAGGTCTCTGGATGCTGATAAATTGAAATGGCAAATGCCTCAGGGTTAATTACGAGCGAAAGGTCAAAATCAAATCACTTGAGATGGCACTGCTAATGAAGATTAAGATCCTAACAACATACTGAAATGAGCAAATTAATAATAATACATACGAGTAGCCTTAAACACCTAAATCACAAACAAATACATTTACATTAATTCGACCTTATCTTTCTCCCTTTGCAGCCAACGCTTTCGATCACAACACATAAGGAAGCGACGAGTACATCAATAGGAACATAATGCTACAAAGCACTGCCATATACAATTGCAACTGATTGCATAGTGAGATCTAACAATTGAATAGCTCCGCATTTTTACAAATCCATACGAAGATATAGGATAATAATAGGGCAACTACTGAAGGAGAGAACTTTACAAAATCGGAGACCAAGCACAAACGAGAGAAAGCAAAACAGGAACTGTAGAGCAAATTAAGAATTTGTATTTAGAGAGCATACAATAGCGCAGCGAAAGCGGCCGTTTTTGCCAAACTTCATAAGGAAAGCACGAAAACGAGGAAGGGAAGCTGAAGTGTAAACTTTTATTGTAGGAAATCGCATAAACAGAATAGAAACACGCTCCTCGGGTTGTAAAGAAAACAAGAAGACAAAGGAAAAGCATAATAATGTTGCAAACAATAAAACATATACTTGCCATATTAATATAAAACGGTAGCGTTGAAAGGCGGCGAAAATTTCATAGGATTAGGGAGTATTAAGGCCATCCCAGGTGGACACAACAAAAGGGAACTACACCCATTTTCCGGAGGACGATGTAAACTGCAGCTGCTGGATAAGGCCGAAGAACCGAGGAACCTAGGAACCGAGGCCCGCACCCGAACCCAACACGAACCCGAACCCGAAACGAACATAAATTATTATTATCTAGGAGAAGGCAGAGAACATATCCGCTGGCAACAACAAACACCGAAATAGACTATGAAAAATGCACAACTGAAACTGACTGAAGTTGACGATGATGAGCTGTGGCTGCCAGTAAGATTAGCTCACGGTGGCAGCAGCACCAGCGACGGCGACAGAGAAGACAGCAAGGACAGCAGGGGGAGCAACCAGCCGCTTAGACAACTGAAACCAAGGAGCTTAAGTACAAAACACCAGGACAACAGAGCACACCAGGCACAGGGGCCGCCAGCGACTGACCAGCATGTAGCCTGCCACGCGCGCAGCAATGACCAGCGGCAGCACCAGCTAGACAGCAGCAGCAGCAACATGTTGTCGCCGCAGACAGCAGCATCAGTTGCAGTTGCAGCAACTCAAAAACCAACAAACATAAGACTGTGTGCACGCAAGCGAAACAGATTGCGACGACGCCGCAAAAGAAAACCAGCCGCACCTGGCGAGGCAGTCGCATCGGCGACCACTAGCAATAGCAGCAGCAACAGCAGCAGCAGCAGCAGCAGCAACCTGCTTCCCACAGCCACCTACATGCAATGTCGCACCAGCGATGACAGCACCAGCATTCTGAGATCGAAGCACGACCCATCGCCGGGCCTGCTGCAGGTGTGGCAGGTGTTGCACGTGCTGCAGGTGGCCCTGCTGGCCCTGCGGCGCCTCAGAGGGAGCGTTCTGAGCACCACCGCCTTCGTTTGTCACCTGGGCAGGAGGAGTAGAGGCGCTCAGAGCAGCGGCAGCACGCAAATAATTAACGGACTTAGTAAACACTCATGGATATTTTTATTGATATATTTGAATTTATCTGCTAAAGGTGAGTGCCATCAAAGTAAACCCTTGCCCCCCTCAGTTTATCTAGAGTGGCGGCCCCTGAGGGCCGTCGCAGCGACACTTGGAAGCAACAGTTGCCGCATCGCAGCTACCCCATAATGCACACCGGCAAGAGCAACATATTGTCACTTTGACACAAAAAGCCACTCGGCAGTGGGAAACATTGCGGGCCCAGGCTGATGTCATTGTTGTTTGTTAGTTGTGACGTTTACGACAGCAAAGTGAGGCGGCAACAGCCCCAGCCTTGCCACTTGAAGGCGTCTGCGCCTAAGGTTATGTTCTTTCTTTCTTTTTCCGTCGCCCCCACTTCTCGAGTCCGTAGTCCTTGTTCGTGGCTGAAGCAGTGGAGGTGCTCGAAAGGTCGTAAGGGCATAAACGTCGTTGGATCAGATCAAGCTGAGTGGGTCCCAGTGAGAGGCAGACCCTGTAATTAAGATTGTTGAGAACAAAATGGCTTTTTCCAATACTGGCTCTTCGTATTCATATTCCCGGGGACGCCTCCTGGCCAAGCCACTGGTTAATTTAATCAAATTGCCAGCCCTTGTTGACCCACATTTGCCGGCACAAAAACTATTTTCCAAAACTAAGCAAAGTCATGTCGAACAATGTGTGGCTGCTGCCGCTCGGAAAAGTTGCAATGCCATAAATACTTTCACAAGCATTTGCTGCACAACAATTTCCCATCTCTTGTTGCTACTCCCTGCAAGTGGTTGTGGCAAAGCCCTTTGGCTCGGAAAATCTTTTTAATGGTATTTTTTCCCGCCCCTCGCCTCCCGCCTCTGTGCTGCACTAAGAGCTTAAAAATTCTTTGTCACGGCAACAATATTTTCAACGAGACAAGGACCAAGTTTGGCCAGCAGCTCAAATGCCAGCCATTCTATTAGCAGTCAGAAAAAGCCACCTGAAGACGCCGTGGGGGAGCTGGCTCCTCTGCCACTTACACATATTGGGGTTATTAATGGCTGCCCATATGAGGCAGCGCAGGAAGCCCAGAATTCAAAGTGTTGCCAATGTTTCAGGTTGGCGCAGGCCAAGTCGCGTGTGGCTGTTAGCGTGCCAAGCTTTGGAAGCGTAAATAAGTACACACCTCGAACAGTGGGTCCAGTGCTGGTACTTTTACAAATTAAGACTGTTAGCTTGAATTATTACTCTATGCCGAATCTTCTCTTAAGTCGCTTGAAAAAGTTGCTTTACAGTCCAAGTAATATTTCTCCGATAAATAAACTGACAGTTAACGAGAGTTGAGCTTTAATTTGGAGCTATCTGTTAGCAAAATATTTATACTCATACATCAAGAATTTACTAGATAGATAGATCAAGCTCAAAAATAGTAGACCCTAAATTTATAGCTTAAGATCAAAATCTGCCCATTCAATGGAATTTAAGCGCAAACCACTATCAAACCACTGTTCTTACGTGATCATAAATTCGAGCGTTGGCATACGATGGCCCAATGTCTTTGTGTTTGCAGTCGAAGTGTTCACTCGCCCCTTCTCCCTCGGCTGTCTGTCGCTTTGGCTTTGGGTTCATGTTTCATGCAACACCGACGGCAGCAGCAGCAGTTTCGACAACAATTGCCGCCTGTCCACATGCGTGTGCATGTTTATGATTTTATGGCAGCACTTCCGTTTCCGCCGTGGCCATATTGTACTGCTGCCCGCCGCTCTTCCGCCCTCTGTGCGCCCAGCTGCCATCACTAATCAGATTTAAACTTTGCACTACGTTGTCAGCGTTGCTTACTGCGGATGCGACTCCGGGTCTGTATGTTACAGCTCTTCAGTGCTGCCAATTCGGGGCATAACAAGCAGGACAAGATGTGAAAATGTATGAAAATATAACCATGCGGCGATATATTAATTTTCTTACTTATAAAAACTTACATACTGTTTCACTTAAGCTGATTCTAAAATAAATCAAGAATAGCGATAGACTTACGACAACTTTTTAATCTGCTTAGAAATGTTTTAAAAAAAAAGGTAGATATGTCCAGAAAGATGACGAAATGGCAACACTGCTGGTACTGGAACTAGCTTCACGATTGTGCCGAGTCTGCGCTTGCCCTATGACATCGTTCATACGCCCCGTTGGCCAGCCAAGTGCCCGCTCCTCTTGTCCGTCGTCATCTTCTGTAAGTATGACATTTATTGCCACGGAAAGGCTTTTGGCAGGCATCAAGACTTTAAGAATTCATGTTCTTAAGCGTTTTCGATTTGGTCATGGAAGAGATGGTCTTTTAGCAAGTCTTCGTATTTTACTCAAATGAAAATCAGGGAAAATCAGTATTGTTGTAACCAGAATCTAAAGTTTTTATTTCAACAAATAAATTCAATATTTTATACTAACATTTCTTAATTGTGAGACAGTAAAGCAATTACCCGAATTAAGGGTATTCTTAAAGAAAGTTTTAGGGATAAACAAATAATAAAATAGAATTAAAATATGCTCGATCCTATATAGCAGTGTGGCTTTAGCTCCTGCCCTATCGCACAGTGCCATTTATTATTCGGGAATTTTTGTGAAATGTCAACTCCTCTGCAGAGCTCTGGGCTCTAAATATCCACACTTGCATACACAAGCCTGTCGGTTGAAATTCAATAAATGTCACAGGAATCCTTCCATCATTAGCTAAAGGCTTCTACAAGAAAGAAAAACACAATGTCATGCCTGCCATTTGCATTATGGAACTCATTCAAGCCCAGATGCTCGCACACATGGGGCCGAGACAGATGATGGGCCCATCAGCCAAACACAAATAGTCCCCGGCCCATCACCACTCCGTGAAGTGTTTTACAAAGGATCTGACCTGCTGGAGTAGCTGGCGCCTGCAGGGGGACGGAGGGCTCAGAAATGTGGGCTGGACTAAAATCAATCATCAAATGTGATGGCATTCATAATTTTCAATAGTGGACACAAGGCATTTTGATTGATCGCCTTGCCAGAGTGTCCCCAGGAATGACAGAATCCTAAGCACTGAGAATAATTTTTACCAGCTGCTAACTAGTAATAATCTAAACAAAACCTAAAGTATTTGCATAATATAACTGAAATGTATTACCCGAGTGCTATGAGTGCTGTGAATAAACCCAATACCTCGTTATGCTGGTACTACCTCAGTTTTTCAAGTGCTTCCTCCCATCCGCAGTTCGTCTTTGTCGATAGCTGTCTATCGATTTGTTTCCATTTTTAAGCCTGCCGTCTCAGGTTACTCCAGCCTCCCCTTTTCCGCCCCGAAAAGGGAAAAAGGAAACAAGAAGTCATAAGCAATTAAATGTTTGCCCAGCCCCAAGCCCCATCCAATTAGAGGCAGCTGAGTGAGTGTGAGTGAGTGTGTGTGTGTTTGGGATGGAAGAGGAGCTTAGCTTTGGAATTTTTATTGCATAAATTAAGCTTTGAATGGTTAAGCGTCACCTTGGCGCTATTAAAATGCCTGCTTCTGGGCGCTCTTGTTTCCTTCTGTTTCCCCTCGCTCCTGCGCTCTCCGTGCTCTCTATTGGCCGCCCAGGACCCGCGGTTCCCAGCAGACAGCCATTAAGATTCATCACTTTAGTCCCTTTCGCGATTCCTCCGAAGGGCTCTCTCACCCTTTCTGTATTGGTTGTGGGAGCCTAAGTGGTTTAGCGCGGCGACAATTCTGCTATTCGCTTCAGTTTTTACTAGTCGAAATGTTTTTACTTCAATATCTGGTAATGGGTGTCACTTAAGCATGCTTTCAGCACACCTAGAATGTGGCACGGAAAGTAACTCGAGATTTCTAACTAACAATAACAATTGCCCTGGCAAATTGACCGAATATAAACCGAATATTTAATAAAATCCCTGCAGTATAAGTATTTCTATTACATTTTCTTGACAATTATCATCTTGTGAGGCACTTAGAGTGCCACAAGCGATTATTGCAGTACATTCATTTGGCCCAAAAACCCGATTTAAAGAGACCTATGTACACTTTTTCGGTCATATTTCGATTGCCCCTCGAGAGCGTTGGCCAATTTGCTCTCGTTATTATTGCTGTTGTTGCGGCGTGTGTTTCGGTAGGCAGCTGCATTTTCTAACCAATTTTGCTTGCTTTTTATTTTGCACATTAAATTGGCTCGCTCTACTGCGGTTCCCCGCAGTCCCCTCGCGACCCCTTCGCCGCTGAATGCCGACCCATCGCCAGCTGTTGCCGCCTCCCGCCTTGCGCCTTGCGCGGCGGCCCCCTCCGTCTGGCCAACAGCGTGGCTTGGCTTTGTGAAATAGCAATTACTTTTTCATGCTCCACTGCAATAAAATTGCAATTTTATGCGGCCTGCCGAAGGACAATAACAACAACAACGGCAGCACAACAAAAACAGGGAAATAACGAAACGGAAGTGCAGCCATTGAAAAGGCATTTCGAAATGGCCGCAGCCTGTAGGAAAAAGTGTTCAGAGGAAAGGATGGGCGCTCTGCTAAAGTTGAAGATGAGTCGACTATGCGAAAAGCTGAAAAAAGTCACGAAGACCGAAAGCTAATGACTTTCGATGTATGTATGTGCCGGTCGTTAGGGAACTTTTAAGGAGAGGACCTCATTAAACTCATTTTCAAAGCAAAAAATGGTTTTAAGTTTTTAGATTTATCAATAAAATCTCGTAGAAAAAAATTAAGTTTAAAAAAGTTTAGTTAAGATTTAAAATACTGTTTATATTTTTAACAAATGTTTTGCAAATGTTTTTAGATAATTTTTAACTCTCATTTGAAATTCATTACGTTAATTAAATGCGTTGTTTATTGCAATAACATCTTTGACTTTCTACAAAAAGATAATACGAAGAATTAACGTTCAAATAAGTGAAAGGTTTACTTGTAAAATGTTCTATAAACTAGTGCCTCCTTTGAGTTCATTTAAGATTCATGCGGAACTTTTCTGGCCATATAGAGCCCTTTTTTCGTTGTGTTCTTGCGTTTTTTTGCAGTACGTACGTTCTTTGTTTTCGATGGTTAGACAACAAGAGTAAATAGAAACAAAAGTCCCGTCTCAGGATGGCGTAGTCAAAAGTCGGCAAAAGTCGCCTTTGTGTCCAGTTACAATGGCCGCCCGATACTCAGGATCTCTGGCAGGCTCTCATATTTGTTTTATTATCACATTCATTTTGACACTTCATCAGACGTTGGCCTCTTTTTTTAGCCTGCTGTTTTTGTCCTTTTTCCGAGGCTCTGTTGCTTTGTCCCACCCCCTCACAGCCGCCTCGCTGGTGTCAATGCTTTGCCTTAAAGGCCTAACTAGTTGCCATGCCCACCCACAGCCGCAGCCGGGTCCCCATCCCCAGACCGCCCACTCGCACTCATTGTTGGCCTGTGCTCGTTAGCTGCAGTTTTCCTTCATCTGCTGTCGCCTTTTTGCTTGGCCTGCAGGCTCGTCATTTTGTTTTAATATTAAATGAACAAGGAAGAGCGCGTGAAAAGCAAATGAAATGTGCAAAAACGGGGCTTCTTGGCGGTGAAAGTCGCGGAGGGAGCTGGCCAGCGGAGGACTGAAGACAAATTAAAACTAAAAAATTCATGTGCATAATTTCTAAACGCTGTTCATTTCGTATGCAAATCTTCTGGCTTGGCCGTCTAAGCTCGTAGAAAGTTTAAAGTTGTCTATGCAAAGCAGAATCTCAACTTTCTGTGGCACAAGAAGAGCTTAAGTTTTTAATCAAGAAATACAATGCAATGCACAATTCCCTTTTAAATGTTGCACAGTAAAAATTACATTCTTCCTTCATTTATGCATAGTATTTTGGTTTTCAATGACTATTTTATATTGCCATCATATCTTGGAAGCTCACGTAGTGCTCGCTTATTTATCAACTATGATATATCTATTATTGATTGGTGATATAGTCGCGTAGGGTGAAAAATAGAGGGAAATCTCTTAAGAAATTATCAAATTGGGAGGCAAAGAGCAGGCAAAGAAGTTTGCTCCCTCCACAGAATCGGAATCAACCAACTTCATCTAGTTTCTTTTGTAGTTTCATCTGCTGCCCACATTCATGCATAAATAATTCCACGATAACGATGCGAATATGTCCGTCCGTGCATGTGTGCGGGGCAATCTATTATCGCCGGGGAAAAACGTAACAAGAAAATTTGTATGTGAAAAACTTTTGCTCAATAAAAGTTTCCCTTTTGTTATTCGCCTACCGAAGAACAATAGTCTCTCCCACAGCCAGCCAAGACATATGTGTGCTGGGAAAGCCAAGAACAAAAAGGGCAAAAGGGAACTTTCTGCCACCGTTCTTTCGAAGAACTCCCTCTGCTGTTGCCCTTCCGAGCCAACGCTGCCCAAGTCCAAGGACCGTGGCAAGCGGAGCTGCAGGAAGCCAGGACTCGTAAACTTTTGCATATCAATAAATTTAGTTGCTCTGCTTTCTACCCCTCAACCAAACCCATTTGCCGAATTATTGATGTTGATTTGCGGCGCTCCTGTGAAATGGCAAACAATTACTGCAGTCCTTCTGCAGCATTCCCACCGCCCCAGCCCCTGCCCCTGTCTACTAATGTGTCTACTAATGCGTATTTTATTTACTTGCAGTTTGCCTAGCAGGATATCATGAAAAGAGACTGTTACATGATCTTTTGGATCCTTATAATACACTAGAACGTCCCGTTCTCAACGAATCGGACCCGTTACAATTAAGCTTTGGTTTAACTTTAATGCAAATTATCGATGTGGTAAGTACTGACTCTCATAATTGTTTACTCCAACTTTAAATGCATATTATTCTAAAGAATTGTTGTTGTCTTTGTTATTAGTTGTATTTGAGAAAAGGGAATCAAAACAAAAGGAAGTAGAAAAGGTTCAGTCCATTATCCAGATCTAATTGAAAAAAAAAATGTTCTTAGAGGATATTAAGGATAGTTTTAATTTGAATCCATGGTTCGAGAGTCGAACAAGTTAATAGCCAGATTTAAAGCAACTTTTCAGAGAACGTCCCCACAATTTAACTTTTTACCTTCCGAATTTGATACATTAGCTATAGCTTGATCTATGCTTGTATCTAGTTTAGCTAAACAAATTCATATAGCACATTATACCTAATTACAGCACTGATACTTTGCTTCTGGACTAACCTTAATTGACTTAAAGAACGTCCCTTTAAGAGCCAGCTTTGGCCAGTTCTGTGCCAACTTTTAGTTTTACACTGTTTCGCTCCGGTTTCTGAGGGCGCCTTTAAGCTTGCAGCTGGTAAAAAAGAATCCCAGATGACACAATTTGGTCCCTCACAAAAAGTGAATTGCCAAGAAAGTGAAATTTTAATTATTTGCCGGAGAGGCATACCTACACACACACACACACACACAAACAGGGGGGTGTGGGTCCTGTCTGCCGCCTGTTCCTTGAATGGCAGGCTCCCCGTGCTGCCGCTTCCCTGGCCTATTTGCAGACAGGACACACGAATACACATTACACATTACACAGCCCCGTCCTGACTGGCAGTGTCGAGCAAATTACATGCAACGTCATGTGGCATGTGCGGCGGTCGGCTCATTTTCACCTTTCGTGTGGGCGAACTGCATTCATCAGTTGGAAAAACTTTTCTCCAACTCACAATTGCGTAGAGGGCGCGGCGGAAGCACGGGGGAGCCAGGGAACCCGGAGCAAGGACTGGCGAGCGAATAAGGTGCAAAACTGTCGGAAAAGTCGACGCGAGGCGTTTGCCTTTGTTAGTGAGACAACCTCGATTCATATTAGATTTGCATTGCATTTGTCCGTGAGTGTGGCTTGTTTGTTTGCCTATCCCGCACAAAGTTGGGATCCAGCAAAATGGAGCGCACAAACAAAAGGCACTCACACACGAGGCATGAAAGGCAACGGCAACGGCAACGGCAACACAGCAGCGCCCGAAAGTTGCTGTTGGCATATAGGACATACGGGGGGGAGCTGGGGAGCAGCAGAGCAGTTGGTGGCAGGAATAAAAACGAAAACGATTCCAGACGCTAGAGAACTGCGCATTCAGTGACGCGCTAAAAGTCACACATACGCAAACAAATACACTTGAACAACTGCAAACAGCAAAAGGCGATGCGAGTTACACAGAAACAAACGAACCCGAAATGAGCCGGAAATAAAACCAACGAAATATTTAAGATTCGGCTTATTTAAGCTTTTTCAGAAGTTTTTGATTGTAATATCACAAAAATAAAGGCTACATTTGGAACATTTTTACAAAGTTATCGTTCAGATATTATCCTTTCAAACTCTTAAATTCAATGAAAGCAATGACCAATATGAACAAATTCTGTTGATATTTTGTTTTACTATTTATTGATTTGTCCTCTCATAATTTGAAAAGGGCGAAACGAGCCGGATTTTTGTAAAAAACTAAATGATTTCATGCATATAGCAATTAAATTAGAAGAGAGTCGGCTCTAATTAATGCATAAAACCGCTTAAACCGATCTGACAACACAATCATATCTTTGTTGGTGTCAAAAGATAACAATTTAGTCTTATAGGAACAATTGAAATATTTTACCTAAGTCATCGATTTAGTTAGACTATTCTTCCCGCATCCTTTTTCTTTGAGATACATCCCGATTTCGGGAAGTGCATTTATAATAAAACACATACGTATACACTTGGCATGCAAATAAAATGAATAAATAAAATTTGCACATGTGCTTTTCACACCTTGTGCCAAAACATATAAACCCGAGGGCTCGCGGTGCTTCCAGGGGCTGCGTGCGGGAAAAGCAATGAAGTGCGAGTTGCTGCTGCTTCTGCTGCTGCTGGTGCAAAATGAAGTTGAAGGAACGGAGCGAAGCGAATGGGCACAATGGGCAGTGGCATCGTTGTTTGTTGCCGCCTCGGTGGCAGTAAAAACTGCAGCACGCACACTCGAAACGCAGCACGGCAGCGGCGGCAATTACAGGTAGGTGGGAACAGGGTACCGGGAACAAGGAGCAGGAAGCATAAAACCAAAATCGGGTCATTTCGGTAACATGAGGGGGACTGGGGATGCCAAACTAGGGTTTACGAGCCCTGCGACGTACTCACACTTTTATTGCGCCCTGTAACTGGCCCGCTTAGATGTCACGGCAATCAAAAGTTGTTAATGACTGACGGGGAATCGTAATCGCAAGGAAATTAGTTGCATATGGTGCGATAATAAAGGATATTGCTCTCTGGCCGCCCCCCATATGCCTGGCATTTTCTTTTATTTTTGCCCGTATAAAGGAAACGATTTTCCGACAATTGCAGTCACCGATGCCTTTGGGATTGGGAGTAGCCCAGCGCTTGACGATCGCCATATTTTCCCAGTTTAGAGCTGCAGTTGAATGTATCTGAGAAAGAGTTAGGCCACCCACTTCTGTTACGTAATGAAAAAATGTATACATTAAAATATATATTTCTAGATATTATACCCTAGGTATAAAAAGGAATACCTTTTGTAAATTGGTTGTTTTATAATTTAATTTTGCTGTTCTTTCACACTTCCTTATGAGTATGTCTTGATTTTTTGAAGTCTCCGGAGTAGCTTTTGCATTATTATGCCTAAGTACCTCTAGTTGTACGTGTCATCAGGAATCCTAACTGAGTTTCCGTCAGAGATCCAGTTCATGGCCCTTATAAGCATGGATGCTCCTGATAAAATAAGCAATTAAGTTGAGCTCAGGGTTAACTTAAATATATGCACAATAAGGGCAGAGAAAGGGAAAGTGTACGTAAGGTCAAGTTAGA
The DNA here is from genome assembly GCA_008042675.1 of Drosophila seguyi. Classification (NCBI taxonomy): domain Eukaryota; kingdom Metazoa; phylum Arthropoda; class Insecta; order Diptera; family Drosophilidae; genus Drosophila; species Drosophila seguyi. The sequence continues at coordinate 36,640 of VNJU01009022.1, read as the reverse complement.
TTTACAAACTTATTTTAAGGAAAAATGGGGTTTTTTTTAGGCAAATTAGCGACAATCAAGATGCAGTGGGAATTACCGAAAACTAAGCTGCAAAAAATTAAGCCAAGCAAGAAAGGGAAAGCAGGGAAAGGGGAAATGGAAGCGAAAGACAAGGCTTTCCCTCGGAGGCAGCCAAGCAGGACGAGGGCTTAAGACAAGGATGGCGGAGGGAGGCGAGTACGAATAAACAACTCCCAGGCGCATTAATTAAAAAGGAGCAGACAAAGCGAGGCGCAGATTAATTGGCATCAATGCGAGAAAGGCGGCTGCAGGAGGAGGGCCCAGATAAAGGCCAAGACGCGAGGAGCCGCGCAAGGCTGTAGTGGAGGAAGTGATTAAGTAGGAGCAGGACGACGGATTCCGGCGGTGGATATCAACGGATATCAGCGGAAAATGAGTAATGAAGAGATGGGGCAGCCATTTTTTATGCATACAGGACAATGTGAAACTAGGCCTGCGCCTGTGTGCGCCTGCGATTGCGTTTGCGAGTGTGCGTGTGCGTTGCGAATGAGCGCCGCGTTTTATGCTACAGTTTCAGTCAGCTCCGAGCTGGCTTCCTTTTAAATTCTCCGTACGTTGCTGGCTTGCCATGTCAATGAACTGCTCCTGCCTGTGGAGGTGCGAGTGGCAGTGTGTGCCCAGCGAAAATATGCTTTTTCGCCACACATATGCAAATTTGCGCACTCGAACCCAAAAACTTGTCTTTGGCCTGGTCGAAGGCGGGGTAAAAAGAACGAGAGCGGCGAAATAAAAACTTCTGGGCTGTAATAATTTTGCCGTTTGCTTTTTCTGCTCATTTAAAATTCAACAACCGCCGCTCGCAGTCGCCTTTTATTTGTATATATGTGTATTTCCTTCGGCAGACACCCACATAAGCGTGGATACATTCATATACACGAGCACTATTTGAATGCGAATAAGACTCATTTAAACATGGGCTCTTCCTAGAATGTTTTTGAGCCGCAGTTACACCAAGAAAAACAGCCAAAGAGCGGGCGGGTCCTCCTATATTCTAGTTCCAGTAAGTGTAAAATATAATCTGATAATCATTTTGGTGTACATAAGAACAGAAATGTATGATTTTAAAAGGTATTCGGTGAGACACACAATCAAGTTACTGAAAAATAAAAGTTAAGTCTTTTAAGTTTAAGTAAAATCCGTTTTAGATGTTCAAGCCTTCTCTACCAGAGGTAAACTCTCCACCATTTTGCAATTAAATTTAATTATTTTTTGCCCACAGGCTTCGTGTGTATTTTTCGTGGTTGTTAGTCTTCTAATTGTATGTAGTTCTTTTAATTTAAATGCACAGGCGTGCTCACAATTTCAATGGAATCGCATTTCCCGACATAGAGAAGGTGCAATGTAATGTGAAACACGCAGACGGGCAACGTTCTGTCAAAGGCTGGCAGTTGATTGCGGGGCGAGAGAATTACTAAATTGGGATTAAAGGAGACTTAACCAGGGGGGAAATGCTTTAAATGAATCTTTCGGCGACCGTTCCGGTTGCACTGCGTTAAACCCATCTGGCCTAACGAATTATGCCGACCAAAAACACACTCGACCCGCAGTACGCCCAAATTAGTGAGCGTCAACAAAAACTCAATTTGGAAAACGGATTTTATTAGGTCGCTCTCGACACTACTTCCGCCCGGCACTCTTCGGTCTCCCCTCCATCGCGATGGCTGGGTAAAATCCTGGCATACTTTTCACCGTCAACCATTTGTTTGTCTGCTGTGGTCGCCATTGGGAAGTGCACCGCAAAACATAAGTGTGTGCCGCGTGTGTTTGCCGGTGGTGGTCGTGAACCAGGGGTACGGAATGGACTGCGCTGCAGTCAAGTGCAATAATGTAATGGCTATATTTAGCCAGGACACGTTCCATGTTTGCCTTTGCACTGGGATATGACCGCAATATTGCCGAGTCCTGCCACGTCGCTCCTTGCAGCGTTATATTTGCCGCATGTTTCGATTTTGTTAGCGGACCTCCCTAGATGGCATATTGAGGGCCAACCAGCCCGGCTCCATTTCACTTCCCAGTGCATTCTTTCCGAATATTTCGGGCCCATTTTGTGATTGCACTCGTCCACTGACTAACGGAAATTGTTCGGTCAAAATATTTGTGCAATGCGACGACAGAGCTCATCCCGAATCCTTCGCTTCCGCTCCGCTCCGGCCCTGGGCTTCTGGCTCCCATTGTTAGTTAAGCGCCAGAGACTTGCTTTTTGGTAGCTGCATTCATTTTTCCAAAGTGAGTTTTGTTTCTCCCATTTCATTCCTGCTTTGGTGTGTTCACCGAGTGAGCCATGAATATTTAAGGCATTTAATTGTAAATTACACATACGTCCTGTGAGCCGCTGCTGAATTTTTAAGCTCAGCTCCCTGGTTTCACTTTGGTTATTGGACTGCCTCCCCGGGCGAGTTGGTTTGGCTTTATATAAAAAATTTAGCCCGCTTTAAAGTTGGTTTAAAAGACCTGAAATAAAGTTCAATGTCGATATAGAAAAGAATCCCTTGACTAAGAGCTTTAAAAATAATTGTAGAAAACAAGAATATGCAAATGATTAAGTGAAAGCTAAACTTTAAAGAATTCTCTTAAAGGGTTACATTTTATTTTTCAATTGCTTGCTGGACGAGGGCCAACTGTCCCCAGCAGCTCGCATCCCTTGCGGCGGATATATACTATATAAAAAACTGGCAACCAGCGCGAAATTCGCAGTCAAACTTATATAAATATAGTGTTTTTGCATGTTAATTATTAATACCAGACCGTATGCACTTGTGTAATTAACTTCCTGTTGGGCGTTCATTTGTTCTTCCGCCGCAGGACGAGAAAAATCAATTGCTAGTCACGAATGTGTGGTTGAAACTGGAGTGGAACGACATGAATCTGCGCTGGAACACCTCCGACTACGGCGGAGTGAAGGATCTGCGCATACCGCCGCACCGCATCTGGAAGCCGGACGTGCTGATGTACAACAGTGCCGACGAGGGGTTCGACGGGACCTACCAGACGAACGTGGTGGTGCGGAACAACGGATCCTGCCTGTACGTGCCGCCGGGGATCTTCAAGTCGACGTGCAAGATCGACATCACGTGGTTCCCCTTCGACGACCAGCGCTGCGAGATGAAGTTCGGCAGCTGGACCTACGACGGATTCCAGGTTTGGTTCAGTCTCCCACCCAAGCAAGGCAACCAGGAAGTACTTAACTTACCGAAAAGACTCGTAGTTATTATGCTTGACCGATTTATTCGAGAGTATTTTCGATTTATGATTTCCTCGGTTCTCTTTTTGCATTGATTCGATGCGAGTGAGATATTTACATTATTCTCCCCTCTCCCCGATACCGTATAAAAGCTGGATTTACAATTACAAGATGAAACTGGCGGTGATATCAGCAGTTACGTGCTCAACGGCGAGTGGGAACTACTGGGTGAGTAAGCCAACGTCGTCCTGGGGCGACAGCCTTCCTCTACATACTTCGACATCCAAACCCAGACTCTGAGCAGGCGGTCTCCCGCTCTTCAGACAGATAAAAATTGAGAAATAACCTCGTATACGCTCCCTGTTGGGTGTGTGTGTGGAAGTGGAAGTAGAAACGGAAATGGAAATGGAAATGCAAACGCAAAAGCCAAAGCAAAGGCGAGGTAGAGCCAACGCGGCTCCTCTCTGGCGAAGAGACAGTAAAGACTCGCTGCTCCTCCTTCGCGGAGTTGCCGGCCTTGCGGCTGATTTATAGCATACTTTTCTGTGCCCACAGAGGGACACACGCACACACAGATATACTTCTTCTCTCTCTATCGCTCGCTCTATCTCTCACTCACTCTCTGTCACTCTCGAGCAGGGTTCAAGCTGCGAACTAAAGTTCCGAACTCGTTCCGTTCGAAACTCCGACTGTTTGCCCATCGATATGTGATTGAAATCGCGTTGGGCGGCCAACATTTCAATCATCTAGAGATGGAAGAGTTACGTCACTGCTATTTGATACTGTTCTACATGTGTACTCTCACTCCATTCAATTTCGAGGTCAATGAATACGGAATTAAGTAAGGCACTCAATGAACCCTGTTGTAATCCCCCCCAATACTCAAATCTTTCGTACTCCACCCGAATCACACGCTTATCCAGTGTTCTCCCACTCACTCTACTTTCAAAACAAGACAACCGAATCAAACGCAAACTCCTTGGGCGCTTTAACTTCTAAGTCCGAAATAGCCGCGTAAACATTTCGTTTACTCTCAGTAAGAGGCCTGCTTGGCGGAGCATACTCGGGGCCGAGTATGCTGCTCCAACCGCAGGCACCTAACCACTAAGTTGTTACCCCGATCAAGAGGTAAGGCCCGGCCCTGTATGCAACTATTTTAGACCTTTTTTTTTGGTAACTTCGAGCCGTTTTCCTAATCGAAGCTAAGGCATGTGGCTAGCAAGTACGATAAGAACGTGAATGCCCAATAGAAAATGCTTAAATGCTTAACCCGCATACAAACTGTCACTGAGACAGCCCTGGATATACATACTATAATACATAGAGATATTTTGCCTTTTGTCTATCTATCAGTTTGTAAAAAAGTTGGGGGAGGTCTACCTGTAGCCTGATCTGTAATGCCAATCAAGCTTGTTTTTGTTTCCGTCTTTAATTTTCTAGAACAGATATTGGAAGTGAAAGAACTGTTATCGGCAGCCAGGGAAATGTATCTAAGCGTAGGGAAAACACATTCGTAATTGACTAAATTGCAGAGTTTTCATAGAAACTATTAAGAGCATCCAACCGCAGAGGGTGCGTGCTGACTGAACAGAACACAACGGAAAAGCAGTTTCATCCTTTCAACGGGCCTGGAACCATGCAGCAAAACCAATTAAGAAATTAAAAGACAAATACTTGTGCATCCCCACATCTACTATAAATTAGAGCCCATGCAGACATAGAAAGTTTTCAACTCAACACTGGCCACAAAAGAGCAAAAGAAAAATTTGTTGAACAAATTCTAGTTTTATTTTCGCAACTCCCTTAATTTTCCCCTTTCTGGCACTCGGGTTTAGCTGTTTTTTGTTTTCTTTTCCTATGTCTGAGCGTAGTTTTTAGTGAAACTTTTAAAGTTCCACGCCGGTTTTTTGTTTTCCCATATATCCCTTCAGTTCTTTTTACAATGCGCATTTTCGGCCTCCCCTTCTCGGTCAGATTATGCAAATTATTTTGAGTTGGAAAGTGCTCCTTGAACGAGTAACTGCTTGTGGAAATTCGGGAGGCGTCCTTAAAAGTAGCCGGGTCATTTTTAAATACGCAACCAAGGCATTCTGCTCGCACCCTCCGCCTCTGGTGGTAATCCGCCTGGTAATCCGGGAGTAAGTTCAGCAAATAATTTAGCTTGAAGTTCCGTTGCCCGCCAATCTCCGGGCCGTGCTTTTTGCGCAAAAGTTTTTATTGCGAATATGTTTGCTAGCCGGTCGAGAAGGGGCGAAGGGAAGGGCAATTAGGAGGCTGCCGGCGAAGAGGATTCCAGGGTCTTTGAAAGGATGCACTTTTAGATTGAAGATGACGCAGCTTAACAGGACACGAGGAAAGCTTTTATTGTTTGTTCTCCCCAAGATTTTACTAAGGCAACAGACAAGTTTTCGTACGAGTAATTTAGACGAACAAGTAATGATAAGGACCATGTAATATATGACATTAACTTATGACATTAGCTTAAAATAGTGAAGACCTATGATCGAATCGTGATGGTTGCAGCACAGGTGACCCCAGGTGTACAGCGCAGAAGCCATTCCGCCCTAAAACTACTCAACTTACCCTGATTTTGTATATGTATATGCATACTTGAACAAACCGCAAGGAATTTTCTTATCTCTAAATAACTTTCTTTACTTACATTTGGAAAGCGAAGTGCATAAAAACTTCTCCGTAGTAAATTGCTCGGCTTGCCTCTACTCTGCTCTGCTCTTACTTAACTTTACTTACAATTAGTTGCCTAGACAAATAAAACTCTTTCCGAACTAAGTTTACACTCAACTAAACATTACCCAGGCATGCACACCCACACTGCACACCCTGTACACCTCCCACATGCATACGAGCATCCCCCGCCCCGTGCCAGCCCCCACAACCACCCTCATTGGGAACTGTAAATGGCAATAATGCTTCAATTACACTCACAGCCACTCTAGTCTTGATCTGCTCTGCTCTGTTACTCTGAACACGCTTTTACCCGTCTACCCCTTACTTAACCTAACTCTGTAAAACGCTCTGAATCTGAACAAGATGCCAAGTACCAAGTAAAGACTGCCAGAGATACCACACATATATCTCACCGAAACAATAATACCGACCTCGAGACTAATCCCGTTTAGAATACTGCGTAACGACTCTCTGTGTTCGATTGAACCACCGCAGGTGTGCCTGGCAAGCGTAACGAGATCTATTACAACTGCTGCCCGGAACCCTATATAGACATCACCTTCGCCATCATCATCCGCCGCCGGACGCTGTACTATTTCTTCAACCTGATCATACCCTGTGTACTGATTGCCTCGATGGCCCTCCTCGGATTCACCCTGCCGCCGGATTCTGGTGAAAAATTATCGCTGGGTAAGTGAACGAAACAGGGGCTGCCACTAACTAGGAGTGCGGGGGGATGTGGCTTCGAGTGAGCCACATTAATTTGAAACCACTTACGCAACACAAATACTCGTACTCAAGGATGCGAGGGGAGGCGAGGGCCGCCCACACATGCAAACAGCTTAAGAGACGCTTCGAAAAGTATTTGCCAAGTACTTTTTAAATAATGACAGGCTCTTCGGCGGCGCTGGCAGCGAATTTCAAATTAGATGCCTTTCATAATGGTGTTGATGGGAATAAGCCCTTGGCGGTTAGGAGCTCCTTGTCCGACCGACCGACGGATCGACTGACATCGCACATCGCCCCCTAGTGGCATCGTTAGCCATGCCTGATGCTGACGCCACAGACTCTCCGCTGGTAAACAAACTATTGAACTTTTAATGCCACCATGACTGAGTAGTAAGAAGTGTTTCTGGCAATTGGCAGGACTGGGCAGACAGCACTGAAATAGAGATAAATGACTAGCAAGTGAGAGCTGCAAAGTGCAGGACTCATGCCACTGCCAGGAGATTGCATTGGTTTTTTAAGAATAAATTCATTAAGTTGCCTATATCGGGAAGCCATCGGTAGTTGCAAAACCATCCAAACAGACGAACCAAAAACTAATTGAAAGTAAACCTAAACAATTCTACGTAAGATTCATAGTTTTCAAATAGTGCTGTTGATCCTGCGGCTCTAAGATAGATCAAAGCCACTATAAGGAATAGGCTGCGTGACTAGCAATCAATTGATTAATTCACACATAGTTAAGATCGCACAATGCAATGCCAGTACGCATCTTGTAGATTATACCGTCTTTGGTAGGTCGAGTTGTTGGGTCAGAAAAAGGATCTCTGATGGAATCGCTAAATGTTAAGCCTCATACACTCTATCTCATTTCTTAATGGAGTCTCCCATCTGATATATAGGTGTTACCATCTTGCTCTCTCTGACCGTGTTCCTCAATATGGTTGCCGAGACAATGCCGGCCACATCCGATGCAGTGCCACTGTTGGGTAAGATCATTTTGTTTACCAGTAGTATTCGATGGTAGAGCTTCTTGTAACCGTATACCTATGCCTATATCATGTTATCGCTGTGTGTACTTAATGCCCTGAGTTTACGTTTTCTTTAGTTGGGCATTTCTTTGACGCATTACATAAATAATCATTTATCCTGTGGTACTCTCATATATCTATGTACTCGTTTATAAATATTTCTAACGTTGCAGTTGCAAATCCATTTAATATATCCATGCATTTCTAAAATGATTTTAAACCGAAATAAAATCCGATGATTTTATAATATTAAAACCTTGACACACAACTAAAAACTCAAACGAAATCAAATTGATTAAGCAGCATTGGCGTTTATTACAATATTTCTCAGGCTGCAAAGTCAACTGTCGTTTAATAACATTTGGCTATGAAGCTTTGAGAGAAATGCAAGCTGATGCAACAAAAGATAATAAAAAGAAAAATCCAGTATTACGTGTTAATAATAATTAGTTATAACTAGAAGGGCATATAAATGTTGATACTAAACTCTAATTATATTGCCAAGCATAACTAAAAATGATAAATATTCCTCTCATATAGTGAACATACTCAGCGAAATGTGCTCAATATATGTAAATTTAACACACGAGTTGGTTTGAAAAATGCACACTTATTTGACAACGAGTTTCTTGCACGTTATAAATATTCTTTATTTCGGTTGTCAATATGAAATATATTATAGCTATGGAAGGGCTGTTCCAAATACAACGAAAACATATATTATAAATCGAATAGATAAACTACTAGTCTTTGTTTGTTTAACTTTTTTGTAAGCCCTCGAGCTGAATCTTTTCAAAGAGCTTTCTCTGTATATTCTGAAATTAAGATACAAATAAAGAAAGATAGATTCGTTGATTTTTGCTGACATTTATACTTAATTCCCTAAAATTTGTCATAGGAGGTATAAAATATACAACATATTATTAGGTTAATTATAATTATTAGGTTCTCAGTACTAAGTAGCAAAAGGGAACAGCTCCATCATAGAAACATAATATTGATCAAAATGAATTAAATCTCTGAATTGGAATATACTCTCCCAAAAAACGCTAACAAAATTAATAAATAATCCTCTTTAACTTACTCCGTTCTTGGCGTACACTTTTCGGTGTTTAATTTTTTTGTATATCTAACCTTTTACTGAAACATACAAGTTAACGTTAAATTCGTGTGTGTGTGCTTTAACAAAGAAAATAAATCTATATGTTCCTTTTCACTCGAAAATAACATTTGCCATGCCTTTTTAAACGAAAGATAACAAGTTAACCGAAAATCTCGCATTTAATGAACTAACTAAAATATTTTGTACATATTTCTTGCCTTTTTCTTTCTTTCAAACAAACTATGTACCTACCGCAATAATGATATGTGCTCTCAAATGCATATAACTCAAAACCAAACTACACTATGAATGAATTCCAAACTTTGAAATATGCGTAACCCCGAACGAACCAACACAACAACAAATACCAATCCAACAATATGAAATAAAACAATAACCCGATTCACACGCACCACTAAACAAATACAATTTATTCACACACTCGACAATTAATATATATACCCCATATATATATATTGACAACACGCCCAACCAACCAACAGGTACATATTTCAATTGCATAATGTTTATGGTAGCTTCATCCGTTGTGTCAACGATTTTAATATTAAATTATCATCATCGAAATGCTGATACGCACGAAATGTCCGAATGGGTAAGTTGCAAATAGGTCAACCCAACAACCATCTCAAACAACTACAGCAACCAACAAAACTATCTCCAACCAACCAACCAACCCAATATCGAAATATGAAACAACTGCAAAGCGACCATCACTCATCCTTTAGCTCCAGCTGGTGTCCAGTGGCCGCAGCACTGCAGCTCCAGAGGAGTGTCCTTTGTCCTGGCCGAATGTTGGTCTTCTTCCCGTCCGCGCCCCTCACCACCACCCTCTGCTGCTGCGCGTTTTGTGGCCATTGTCGCATTGAATTAGCATTTTTCATCCGATTTATCTCCGCAAGGAGACAAAAAATTCAAAAAACTTTACCCGAGAATCATGCAAATATAACTTATGTGTTAGCTAGCGAAATGTTTTTGTGTCAGCTTTTTTCACATGGTTTAGTTACTTGTTGTAATTTGTGTTGTATTTGTTTATTGTAAAAACGAAACCTAAAAACATGGAAAATAAATAATTAATTCTGATTATGCTGATAAAATGATGTTTTAGCCTAACAAGTTAAAAAAATAACAGGAAGCTGTCTTCGGAAGACCGAAGTTATTATACCCTTGCAGTGGAGAGTCTTTTTACGGCAGCTTATTTAAATGAATTTGTTTAAATATATTCTAATGAAACATAGAGAGTTTGCAGAGTTCCTTATAACTTTTCTTTAAGCCCCAATTCTTCATCATTCAAATTAACAGACAGCACTTAAACAGAAAATCAGTAAGCCGGCACCTTAACAGAAATCTTTCAAGTTTCAAAAACCAAAATAGAGTTTTAAAAATGTACATTGAAGAAAATATCAAATGATCCTTAATTCTAAAATCTATATTGCTTAATTCCGACATTTTTAGCATACTGTACTGTACTGCAAGGATAAAACTAATCAAATTGGCTTAATATCATAATTTTCCGAGACGAATTGAATTCATAAATTTCCAAGTTTGCCTGCTTCCCTAAAGAAAATTGATTTTTGGTAAAAACAAATAGCACAACTAAATTAAAGGGATCAGATCAAGAACGATCCATTTCATTCAAGTTTCCAAAGTCCGTTGAGCAAAAACTTAGTCCATTTAACCAAACAACAGCTTCCAGTCAGATCCAAAATACATACATCGTTCGCTTCATAACTTGCACTGTCAACGCGCCGATAACTCCATGAAACTATAAAAACATTACCTAAAGACAACCGATATCGCATTGCAAATAGTTGCACAATAAATGTTGTTTGTTATCCTTTCAATTGTTATTATTGTTGATGTTGTCGTGCATTTCTGTTTCATACACAAAAACAACCGATTTATGTTGTTCGGATTTCCATTGGTTTGTATTAGTTGGCGATGCCTACTTAGAGGCACTTATGCAAGCTGCAATTTTATGTTTCCCCTTTGATTTCGTTAGAATGCATAACTGTATCTGCAATTTAGCTGAGAACCACAGCAAGGCCAAAAGAGTAACAGAAATGTCAGTTGAGTTGAGTTTCACGTATTCCCTTTGTGTGTGACCCCAAATCGTAAATCCAAATAACCAGAAAACGTAATGAAACGGAGCAGAGGCGAAAGCAGATCCCAAAGTGAAAGGAGGGGAGTGCTGACCCGAAATGTGACTGACGGATGTACAGAGTACAAAATGAATGTTGTAACCACCAACATGTCTAGCTACTATACGTGTCTACTATAAAATAATTTATGTAATGAAAAATATCGTAATGTTGATGTTGGGCCCATAATTTCAACTTATGTGTATGCAAGCCACAACCTCGATCCCAGCAAGAATCACCCCACCCGAACCACCCAACTAACCAGCAACCCCCCAGACCCAACCCCCTTTTGCTCTTAGCTTTTAAACCAGTTGCACACACGCTTTTGAATTTGCATCAAACGTGGAATGTCTTGAAAACCCAAAACGAGACCGAAACGGGCAACATCAAAGGATCTGTCCCATAATGTATTATCAAGAGCTGGTGATCTGTAAATTCCATGTCTATATCCTTGTCAGTCATTCTTTTCTCTAAATGTACTAGTATTTTGATTAATTTAACTCTGTACATATTCTCTATGTGTGTGACATGCACGTATTGGATGTTGTGTGTGTCTGATTGTAATTTCTTATTTAGTTGATAAGGATACCAATTTTAGGGAGCTTTAAGAAGTACTATCAAGCTGGTGATTTTTAATATTACTATTTAAAATTATAAATTATATTGTCGTCAGTTATTAGAATCTCCCTATTTTGTTGATAGCCAAAGTAATGTAAACCCTTCATGTTTCCTTCGCGACTGTCAGGTGGCAGGCAATTGTAATCGCCTGCAAGAGCAAAATGAAAACTTTCACCGGCAAAATAGAGGAAAAATCGAGAATAAGGGCAGCACAGTCGAAGTCGATTGGCTTTTAAGGAGCCGCCGCTCGCATGGGAAGTTTCGTATGGTTTTGTCGTAAGAATGTGAAGGCGCCACCCCAAGCGAGCCTCCAAATACTCGTACAATTGAATTTGGATCACGCGCAGGGGGAAAAACAAGCCGAGAAATCGGGTACACACAAAGTAACCGGAAAGTTGGAGCCTCGACAGCTGCCCCAGTTGTGAGTTGTCCTGACACGGCCAAGAATATTGAGCCAATTGGAGGGCAGGTGCATTAGAAATGTGCATGCCCAGGAAGACGCCTCCCCACCCGAATCCGCCACTTGAATTGGCCACCAGAAGGAGTCGCTGCCACCGCTGCCAACCTAAGCCGCACCCCAGGCCCGCCCCGTGTGATAACAACACAATCAATTTGCACGAAATTTGCACAGGGAAGGGGGCGCAGACCCATTGATATGGATAAGGCAAATGCCAGTTGCTCGATTGCAATGGTTAACTTTGCATTTGGCTTGCACACCACGTTCTGAAGCGCATTTCCATGTAAGCTCATCGGTTGTTGACAAAGAGAAAAGAAAAAACCGCCAACAGAGGAGGCCAGGAGGACGAGGACGAACGTCAGGACTACATTTTCAGGCGAACTGCAAGCGCGGTTGTCAACTAAGAGCGTCGGTTTTTCAGCTCCGCAACTTCATAGATGGCGAAACAGCAGTGGAGGAGGACTCAGCGCCGAGGCCCGGGGATAAGCAGCAGGAAGGGAGCGGGACATGTCCTGACTATCGATTGGAGTGGTTTTTGGTGGGGCATTTTTCGTGGCAGAGTTTGAATTTTACTCTAGCAGGCGACCAGTTAACCAGCTGAATCGCAAGAGAATGAAGAACTGAGGAAGATATTGTTTTTGATTAAAATTGATTGAAACCGGGTTGCATTAGGAAAATATTTTGAAATATATTTTGAATAGGGAGAACTTTGGCTTACGCTTAGAATGTCCTTACGTAGGATTAGAACTTTTAGTCGAAGCTGCGGCAGGAAATGTAGGATAACTAGGCGACTCTGCTATTGCGGTTTTTTCTCTAGAGTATTTACAGCTCTCTGTTCAAAGGAAAGGTTCCCACAAAGTTAGCTCCCAAACATCAGAATAACTATAGCAACCGCAATAATTAGAGAGTGCAGGACGATTGCCAACAGCTTGCGAGGTTAAGACTATCTACCATCTCAGCGATGTTTGTTACTGTTTTTTCTAGCGATGTGTCTGTGTGTTTGTGTTCGTGCTCTATATGTGCATTATGTGTTGTACCGTACTCGTATTGTAGATCATAAATTTTGCATGCAACGTAGCCATAAATAAGCAGGGCCTTAGCGAAATGCGAACCCTCTTCACCTCTGGCACACGAAGATATCCAGATACCCAGATATCCTTACGCCCTCACAGTACGCCCGTATAGACACACACGTATACACATTATTATGGCCAAGTGTAACAACAAATCACCCTGCGTACACTGGCAAACACTCGCCACCGGAGCACACCAACATGTTGCTCCCTCTCCGGGACGCGCTCCGCACAGTGTTGCTTTAGTTGTAATCAAAATCGAATATAAATCATACTCGCGGCCATCTGTCTGTGTGTGGGGTCCGTTCATGCAAAAAAACCATAAATCGTGCAGCGCCCAGCGAGATTTCCACAAGTTTGCGGTCGCTCACACCCAGACAGAGGCCCGAGCTGATCATCAGCAACCACACGAACTTGTAACACACGCAATTGGAGCATATATACATCAAATTTGATTTCTGAAGGCTCGTTCCACTAAACGTTTCAATTTCGCCACCTGCCGTTAGATTCGCATCGTGTTTTTGTGCTGGCTGCCTTGGATCCTGCGAATGAGTCGGCCTGGGCGACCGTTGATCCTGGAATTTCCGACCACGCCCTGCTCGGATACGTCATCCGAGCGGAAGCATCAGATCCTCTCCGATGTTGAGCTGAAAGAGCGGTATTTAACAATAGATAAAATACACACTTTTATTTTTAAGACAAAATTAATGCCGAAGGTGGTAAATAACATTAATAGTTTCGATCAGTTTTTTATTTATACGTAAGATTTACATAATTATTAGATGTCCATTCGATTTTGAGTATTAAAAAACGTTCCTAGTTTATTAATTTTACTGTCGGTTTCCCATTCCGTAATTAAGTTTACAGAGAGATTAGAAAATAGATTTCAATAAAATTATTTATATTTTCAATTTGTCATCAATATTTAAATTGAAAGAAAGATCATAAAATCGATTTCCTCTGTTTTAAAAAATTACAAATATTTTCGATTAGTAATCAATTTACATTAAATAAAATTTACAATAGACCATTCGATTTTATATATCTAAAACTAGCAGCACCTATATCGAAGTATAGACATTTAAGGAAAAGTTTATTACTTTCAGCGTGGTTTCCCAATAACAAACTAAATTTAAAAGAATAGTTGATTTCTACAAAAGAATTTATACTTTTAATTTCCCTCGATTTGTGAATTGAATATAATTTTCGAGAAAAGATCCCTAAAACAATTTCTGCAAAATAATCATATATTCGATTACTCATCGATAAGTGAATTATTGCTTGCTAAGCCATCTGATTTCGCGTATTTAAAAATAGCAGCACCTAACCGGGAATCTTATAAAAAACATAAAAGATATTGTTTTTTATTGTGATTCTGTTAACCAATAAATTAGGGATTCAATTTTGTCGATTATATATCGGTTAGTTAAATTTGTTTGTTGTTCTGCCCAAGTTTTAGTTCTGGCTTTCTTTGAGTGTGAAAGCGAGAGCGGGAACTGTGTAAATTACCAAACGAATTCCATATTGGCCCTGATTACACTAAAGCTGCTTTTCTCCCCCAAATCGAAGCTCATCGAAATCACTGCTGGCAAATGTCCTGGACATCGACGATGACTTCCGTCACAACTGCCGCCCCATGACGCCCGGCGGAACACTGCCACACAATCCGGCTTTCTATCGCACGGTTTACGGGTAACGTATCGCAAGTGGCCCCCGGGCCCCGTTGGGTTAACTGAATCTAGCCACTGACAAGCCTCTTTCCCCACTTGCGGCCCATTTGGCCAACTTGCAGACAAGGCGACGATGGCAGCATTGGGCCAATCGGCAGCACCCGGATGCCGGATGCGGTCACTCATCACACGTGCATCAAATCGTCAACAGAATATGAACTAGGTTTAATCTTAAAGGAGATCCGCTTTATAACTGATCAGGTGAGTTGGTGCCACACGGCAGAGTTCCCCTTCCACAGTCAACGCTCACGGAGGGACGCCATGGTGTGTGGTTAAGATCACGTTTATTCATTTATATAGTAACCATTATCCCAATGGAAACACTTAATTATAGAGTTTTGTCTATAAAGAGAGAAAATCCCAGCCACACTGCATGCCCATTAGCACCAAAAATCTAGTTAGCGACAAACTTTAATTGCTCCATCTCTTTCTCCCTATTTAACTCACTCTGTATCTCTGAATAATCGAATAAAACACAACAAACAGCTACGTAAAGATGACGAGTGCAATGACATTGCCAATGATTGGAAATTTGCAGCTATGGTCGTTGACAGACTGTGCCTTATCATATTCACAATGTTCACAATATTAGCCACAATAGCTGTACTACTATCAGCACCACATATTATTGTCTCGTAGCCATATGGGCGAGGTGGTTATTGTTATTGGTTTTATTATAAAATCAATTTGTTAATTATTAAATTAATAACGAAACTTTTTAAGTAACTTAAACCAAACGAAACATAAAAAATACAAAAAAATAGGAAAACATGATTAAAGCCATTTACTAAATAATAAACAAACAAACAAACAAACAAAAACTAAAAAAAAAATCAACATTTGTCTCTAAACACACAATAATTTAAATAAAATCTCGTTTAAAAAGTCTATCATTAAACTACACTGAAAGAGAATAAACAAAACATCATATACTAAAGCGTTAAACACTAACTAATTCCAATTTTCCTAATTCTATACTAAAACAAAAATCTAAAAAAATGGTAAATCGAAAGAGCCTTCCTTCCCCGCAAGCCCCACAGCCCCCTATCTATGTTTCTTCCATTAAATATATATATATACATATATGTTTGACACGCAAGCAAAACGGGTATATTTTCATTTAGATCTTAAATTTTATAGAATAAGCGAGACTTTTTCGTAAAATAGTGACAAAGGTTTTTGAAACTTTTTTTTTTGACGGACAGACTTCTAGAACGGGGCAGTATTTCAAAGGCAAAATCCGAAACCCGAAACCCAAAAACCTTTTTGGAAGACTTCAATTTGTGAGCTTTATAGTAAAAATTGTAGAGAACAGCTTTTCAACAAGAAATTGAAATGAGAACCCAACGTTTTTGGATCACCAGGAGGATAGGGAAATTTATAAACTTCGAAGTCAGTCCAGCAGTTTGTTCCAAGCAACTTTTTGCTATCAATTAGTACCTAGGGGAGTCAAGAGATTCCGCCACACACTTCCCCTCTAGACGAAACTGCATCTCCAACACAGAACCAAACAACCCTACATATCCTCTACTGAGTACATCTAGCTCCCTTTCCAGTTCTGATGTTCCTTCTTAAGTAGCACCCTATAAGCCCCTAAGCAAAAGCGAAAACTAAAGGAAGCCCCAACCCCTTAAACTTACCAAAACCAATAGAATAACCAATCTGAATTGGAATTACGAAAATTCGCTGGAATATAACAGAGAAATGAAAATAATAGAGAATGCAAGCGAAATTAAGAATAACTACGAACGGAACGGCAATAGAGAATTAGCCCAGAACGCGATCAGCAAGTGAAATGCATCCGAGGGATCGCATTTCATATTTACTGGCGCTGCGCGGATATGAACTTATCAAATTTAATGGTTGCGAGCAATAATATCTGCGTGTTGATGAATTGCATGATTTTGGTGATGCAAATGGTGATCGATCGAACTATTGCGCGAGTCCACGACAGAGGGCAAGAGTTCGCTCCTTCAGCACATTGAGAACAGCAAGCTATTAGCAGTCTAACTTTCGGTATTGTTTTCCCGCATTATACCCTCCTAACCGAATACTAAAAGTTAAGGACACGGTACACACCAGAAGGCAATTCACAATACACACCACAGACCGAACCAAACAATCAATCGGAGAGAAGGCATAAGAAAAGAAAGAAAGACAGTACTCGAGACATTCCAATAACAATGAAAATCACAGGACCCCAGAACACATAACATGCCGGTGCATGGACATTGTGTGCTGGCTAGATGCATGGCGCACAAGGCATACTTGATCCTAAGTCGCAACAACCGAAACATATAACCGAAGAGCTTTATACAGATTAATATGATGGGGTCAGTCTGGCCGCACTTTTCATATATTTGTACCACACACACCCTAACCACACCCACACGCCCACACACAAGATTGTTCACTGACTCTCCTGTCCCAAGAGTGTAGTTTCATGTATGTTTCTGTCCGCTGACTAGCCAAGCACACAATCTCTATAGCGAAACAAGAAATACATGAATCAAAATCTTAAAAATTAACGCGGCCTGGGAGTTCAATGTAAAAATGTGAAGGAGAAGGTGGAGGTGGATAAACCAATCCTGAGATCGGTAAGCAGGAGATATCCTCCTATACTCAGAGGCAGAGAGCCGCCCAAGAGCCTCCACTACTTGGCTCAGTTAAGAGACACCCACGGCCAAGAATAGAAGAAAAACAATCTGAGTTTGAAATTTCACACTGACTTTTCTTTCCACACAAAAGCAAAGAAAACGTTCGAAATGGAACAAGCTTCTTAATTTTTAAGTTACAGTTATTCTGCTTCTAATTGTAAATCTTGTGCAATGTAAACAATCAGAATTTTTCTTTGAATATAAACAAAGTGAACACAGAAAAGCAAGAGTAAACCATTATATACATACATATATAGGTCACAGTAAAAAAATGCAACAAAATTTCAAAACTAAATAAAGAATACGATTAGCAACTAAACGATGTCATTCAACTTAGACTAGGCACAGAAGCGAAATACCTAAAATATTAAGATTCTATCCCAAGAGCTAGAAAAACGCGAACCCAACAAATCTTGTTAGCAATAGATTTACATACAAGCAATTAATAAATTGCCCGAACGAGCAGATCGAATAAATAGAGAAGAAGACACGAACACTTATGGAAACAATAGTTTTGTATGATTTCAAATTCAACTTCAAGCAAAACGTTTATACTGAGATTTTGTAATCCAATCTATACAATCTCCCGATTAGGCGTACTTACTTGTGTTCCTTTTTTTTGTTTGACTCACATAGGTAAAAATAAGGTCTAGCTTTTGATAAACGATTCAAATTGTAAAATAATATGAGAACTTGTTATATTTTAATAAGAGGTGAAATTCTATTTATATTTCGTTGCCCAAACCAATGAAGTAAGATCGGATTGTGGGAGTTTTTCTTAATCCTTTTGATAAGAATATTTTTTATTTGTATGCTTTTCCAACGCGAATGTCAGTGAGAACAATTAACGATAGATTTCAAGGCTAACGTTTAAGAATATTAACAAATTATAATAGAGAACATAGCAACAAGCTGCCAGCATGAAAAATAAAAACAATAACTAATTTTAAATATTTTATACATTTCCATCAATTGTGCTTATTTAAAACACAAAAAGAAATCAACAATGGAAACCCAACTGAAATAGCTGATGGCAGTTTTCAAATAGCAACCTATAACTGGATTATGTTCAACATTCAATTAGCTGAAGTTGAACACAAGTTTTCATATAAGCAATTTTTAATGGAAAACGTCACCAAGTAAATAAATATATAGCAAATAGAGAGGCTCTAAGGGCTGGATTAACTTAATGGACAACATTAGTCACAGCCATGATTGAGATTAATACAAGCAACGTTCTAGTGCATAATAAGACAGTATGAAAAATAGTTTTTCGTAAACCATCGCGAACACAGTGTATACATATATTTGTATATTTACGTGGATATATATGTGCATATACATATACTTCTTTTACAAGTGCAAACGAGTATATATATATAAATATATATATTATGGGATGTAATAAATACAAAAAAATATTTGAAGATAATGATGAAACTTTTTCCTACAACTAGTTGCATTTAAATGAATTTTAAAAAATATACATCAAAAGTATATATTTCTTAAAAAATGAAGAAAAAGAAACCAAATCCTTTCTCTATTAAAAACAAAAACAAAGGAAACTACACAAAACTTTAAATTAATATTTAATTAGTCATTTAACAAGGGTTCAAAGAAAACCAAATCAAGCGAGATGAAAGCGTAACCTAGTAAATATTAAAAAAAAATTAATTTTAAAAAAGTGAAAAAAAAACAAACAAAAGCAAAAAAACAGAGAAAATAAAGAAAGCGCTGATTTTTTATGTCGTTATTAGTATTTAAATTTAAATAATTGCATATAAAGAAACATACAGAATTATATAAAAATGAACACAAAGTATATGAAATAAAAAATTAGAAGAAAATTTAAATTGGCCATTTTGACCAAAATAGTAAATTATAGAAAACAGAATAAAAAAAAAATTGAAAGGAAACAATGAAAACGGAGATGGAAGCCCGAGTAAAGGGATTGTAAAATTTTAATTATTATTCAATAATAAAAATACAAAAAGAAATGATTTGACAGAAATACCAAAACGCAAATTAGGTTTTATTCCAATAAATGAATTATACGTGGAAGAAGGCTACGAGGACGACGCTGAAGAAGGATACCCATGCCTATATGGAAAGGTAAACTATGCAAAGCTATAGAAGTAAAATCTTAGATGGGCGTATGGTATTATAATGGAAACCTTGCCAAAGACTATTAAAGACCTATTAAAAATGTAAATATTTTGTATAAACGTTCGCAAAAACGTTCTTAATGTCGCATACTCATTGCAAAACAACACTTCAGACACCGTTAAAATCAAAGCTTAGAATTTAGGAGGAACATACATATATCTGTTCATAATTATATTCAAAGTGGTAAAATTTCACATCTGATTTTCCAGAAATGTAAACTTTTGCAAATTTTACTAAAAGAAAATTCTGATCTCTCGCGCAGTTTGTCAACAACCAGCTGAAATCCAAATTAAAAGTCTCTCCCTTCTTTACAATACTCTAATAACAGAATAAAAGTATAAAAAGAAAGATACATTCAGCTAGCCAATCATGAGATTTTAGCTTCATAAAGCTGAAGGATTGCTGCGTGTATGTATAAAAAGTTATTATGTTTATTGATCCCTTTTGAAAATTTCAAATCCAAGATATATTCTCTAATAACCCAATACTTCGGCATGATATCTTTAAGCCCTCATATTAATTTCTAATGTCCACTTTACAAAGCTTAATTTCTTACGAACTATTCAAATATATATTTAGTATTCAAGACAGATCTGTTTTCCCAGTACTTTGGCACATCTTACTAACATTTGCTTATGCATGTTGTTTATTTGATGTAGTTCAAGTATAGTATATTGACTAAAGTTTTATTTTTTTGCCCTTTCCATGACGGCGAGGATTTTTGGGAGCGACTGAAAGGTGAGCTGTTCAAAAATCATTATTATTCAGTATTTAATTGATACATCTTCTCTTCAAGGATACAAGCACATCGATAACCAGGATAAGACTTCGTTATTATTAAATATTATTATTAAATAATTAATATGGTTTTCCTTTTCTTGATCGATGTAAAACTTTAGTTCGTTTAATTTATTTAATAAACAATAAAGTTTATAATGTACCGTGAATTCAATGTTGTTGTTTTAACATTTAATAGTCACCAGTGTCCGTGCTGAAGGGAATACTTCAAAGGATATAGCAGAAGATTCCCCTCTTATTTCTGGGAACTGGGATAGTTGGTTATTTATTATTATTATTAAAATTTTTTCCGATTCTGTATACTTAGTTATTTAACCTTATTAGTGGTTTGACTTAAGTTCCGAGAATTACAATGTATTAACCAAAAACGTATCTTATCATCTATCGATCTATATTATTCAGGGAGCCTAATGACTCTGCAATATCATCAATTGCCTTCCTCAGGTCTCGGACCTCCTCTGTCAGCACTTGTAAAAAAAATATTTATATTTAGGATATAACATGTTGATAAAATACCTTCCATTGATCTTATCATCGTCTTCTGTAAAAACAAACAAAATTTAGATTATATAAATTTTCGTTCTGCAAATACTTACGGCTCTGTACGCTTTCCTAGGAAAATCACTTCGTTGCTGAGGAACTCATTCAATTTAAAATGAAAACATAAACTGATAAGTCAAATAATAAATAAAATTAAATAAAAATAATAAATAAAACTAAAAAAAAACAACATAAATAATAAGTAAATAATAATAAAAATTATATATGTATATCAATCCTACCTACGGTAAATTCTTTTTTTTTGTTGGTTTACAACCGGGTAGGGGAATCAAATTTGTCTATATTGGAATCGTCTTTAAATGTACCCTCGCATATACCCACATCAAATGAACTAATTGGCTCATCATCAAAACTAAAAAGTTCCGAGAATCTCTTACCTAAAATCAAAATTTCTCCTGCCTCTTCTACAAATGAATCTATCTTAATCGGAACTATGCCCTGAACAAAAAAAAAATTATAGGGTCTATTCCCGCTAAGAACACAACCTTTCATATGTAAAATTCTACCTACTAATTTGAGGTCATTTATTACTACTTTCTCCTCGCTAATTTTTCTGTATACCTGTTCTAATATTTGTGTGGGTTTTCGGACAAAACGCTTAAGAGTCTGCAAATAATTTTCAAATGCGTAAGACGAACCACTAATCGGATCTCCGACCACTTGGATAGTTTCGCGGATATGATCCACAGCTAGCTTGTGGACATTAAATGAAACACTGTTTTCACTAAACACATACGGGAAATTCTCAACAAAAATATTCAACATTTTATGAGAAACGTTAATATTTTGTGGCCCTTGTTTTTCAGAGCAGAGTAATTTATATGCACAATGTCATAATAAAAATGCATATTACTGTTCTTTTTTGATTGTGTCCTTAAGGGCTACAATCCCAGTATATAATAAAAACTGTCTGAACTCTGTGGCTTTCCAGTTTGGGAGCTCCAACAAGGTCCTCGGCTT
The DNA here is from genome assembly GCA_008042675.1 of Drosophila seguyi. Taxonomy (NCBI): domain Eukaryota; kingdom Metazoa; phylum Arthropoda; class Insecta; order Diptera; family Drosophilidae; genus Drosophila; species Drosophila seguyi. The sequence goes on along the minus strand of VNJU01009022.1, from coordinate 14,673 downwards.
GCGTGCAAACTCTTTTGGAACATACCTACTCATTGATATCAATGTTTTAGAAATAGTTCCTTTTCAATACAGCCCAATTGTTCTACAACTTTATTGCTTGTAAGCCTAAGCAAAAATTTTCGCATTACACCCAGTTCTACTAGATGCATGAACTTGTGTTATCATTAAAACTCCAAGTTTTTCAAAAGCGGATTGAACATCTAAATATTTTGCACTGTGATGGCTGGGATACTTTCTAGTACGAAAATCTTCGTCTGAAACCATATCCTCACAGTTTGTGCTAAAAGTTAAAACGGAGTTTAATTTTTTGCAACCTGCAAGCACTTTTTACATCCATTGTTTGATGTATGACCAGGCGTGCGTGTCACGAAAGCTCTTGCAGGAGTATCGCTAACAATTGCCCTAATCTGCACTTATTTTTTTTATCTACTATAATGACGCCATTTTGTGTTAAATCGGACAATTCATTGGTAAATTTCCCTAAAAACTCATCGCTGTCAAGGGGCCATAAAAATACGTATTGGCAAAACAGGACAATATTTTATATTATTAATCCTAACTAAAATTGGCCATAATTGGGCACGAGAACTATTAAATAACGGTAGTCCGTTCAGGTTCAATGTTCAGGTATTCCAATATATCTGTAACTGCTGCTATTTAAATTAATTGCTCCTTTAAACCGATATGCAAATAAGAGCCCCCATTTATTTGATTTATATCGGGCTTATTACAACACCTGAATCTATAAAATGGCTTTATTTTTAAATTGTGACGATTTAGAATATTTATCAAATCACTTGCACATTTTCTTGTTGGTTTAGGTTTCAAATACCATTCTTTTAATTCGTCATTTATATCATTATTATTTCCAACATCAGCCATTTCAATATCTATTATTTCTGCAACATTTAAGTCTTCCTGAACTTCTATATTACCATTTTCTAATTCAAAACCTACTTATACCTCTACTCTATTGGAAGTTCCTGCAACTCCGGCTGGTCGCATTTTTTTTGTTTAATATTTCCTGTTCTTTTTTAATTATCCTACGCACTTGCCTTTTACCAATCATTTTAAATTTTCTTTTTTCTTTTTTTTAATATTTGAAAACTAATTTCCTCACAGTCTGAAAATAAAATATGAATAAAATGATTAAAATTTAGAAGAAATACGTCATATTTTTATTCTTTCCTTTCAGTTTAGCGAAAATAATAATAATAGTTAAATATATTAATAAATATTCTATTGAAAAAGATCAAAATTTAAATTATCTAGGTATTGTTATTGTTGTTAATATTTCCATAAAATTAAAATTCAAGTATTTATTTATTATTTGAACTTATATAATCAATTCATATAATTAATAAAATAAATATCAATTCAAAATCAGAGTTGTTAAAATCAAGGAAGGTGAAATTCATTATTTTTGTTTTTCATAATAAAAATCAATTCAATTTATGATATTTTATTATCTACAAAGAGTAAAAAAATTAATATTACGACGTTCAAGGGACCGACGCTTTTACGTCGTTATATCCGGACGACGCACTAACCGGAAGGAGCAAAAAAAATTTTTGTATTTTATGGTAACCATGCTTGTAGTGGATTTTAAAATTAAACAAATTTAATTTTTTAACAAAACAACAAATTTAATAAATTCAGTTCAATAACATTGGTTTTTCATGAAACGTAAACATGTAATGCATATTCATAAGCATAATGTATGTATCAACTTCAATTTGTGGCTGTTAACTTAACTTTATTTTATTCAAGACCATTATCAATAGTTATTTCGCTGTACTATTTTTTCGACACGTCGCAATTACCGGTTGAATTTTGAAAAAACTCGTCGTACTAACCAGAGGCACTTTCATATAAGTTTGTATGGGAACCAACCAAGCGGAGTCGTTATAACCGGATTCTACTGTATTTTTGATCAATAAAATAAATCAGCAATAATTATATACTGTCTTCTTTTGATCTAACATAATTTTTAATTTTAATTTGCATTTTTTTTACTGAAATCTAAAGAATTACGGTCCGTGAATTAATATTCAATAATATTGATATTTATATTAATATAATAATATATAATATTAATTAAAAAAAAAATATATATATATATTTATTATTTGAACTTATATCAATAATATTTATTTAATATTAATGTAATTAAAAATTAATTCAAATAATAACCTTATTTATTTAAAAAAGTATATATTGATTTCATGTATAGAAATATTACATTTTAGAATTATATTGATTTTTTATTCTGGTTCAATAAAATTGACTTATTTTTTTAACTGTATATTTTTTAGTCTTACGAAAGGAGAACGGAGAAAAAGGAGGAATTTTAAAAAAGAATAAGCTGTTTGTTAAATTATTTATTATATTTAAGTTAAAACATAAAAATTGATTTAAATATATATTAATAATAATAATAATAATAAATAATAATGGTTTACAGTGGTAATTTTTTGGTTATATTTTTTGTTTTAAAATATTTATTTTCACGCAGTTTTATAATTGCCGCCACTTTGTCATTTTATATATGTATATACATACATATATATATATAAAAGATGCGCGCAATTTTACACTTGCCGCTATTTTATATGTTTTACTCTTTTTTAATTTCACTGAAAAAAATATGCGTGCAGTTTTGCACCTGCCGCCACTTGGTATATATATATATAATTATTTAAAAAAAGGTGCGCGCATTTTTATACTTGCCGCTATTTTATTTTTTATCCTTTTTTATATTGCGCGCAATATAACACTTGTTTTGTTTAATTTCTATTTGTTTTCACTTTTATTATATTTAATTTGATTTGATTTTATTCAATTTTTACTTTACCTTTCACTTTTAAGAAATAATGCGCGGCCTTATACATACATATATGTTGCCGACATATTTGTTTTATTTTAATTTAGTTTGAATTATATTTTATTAATATTATTAAGATATTCCACTGCTATTCCATTGTTAAAGACACACTTACCTGATCTTTGATTTTATCCTTCCCTTCACGTCTAACTCTTTTAATCTAAAAATCGCTAGTGACAAGATCGCAAAAAAAGGGAAACACGCCTTTAAAAAAAAAACAAAAGGGACACCGATTAAGAAAACGGTTCAGCTAATCCGTTTTTTTTTTGCACGGTTCCGTTCGCCTAACTTATCTCTGACCTTTCCGTTGCGGAAACAGGGTATGGAATATCCGACTAACCGACATGTTACTTAATAATCAATTTTTGGAATGCAACAATTTTTTAGGAATACAATAATATTTTATTAACGTTTTATAAATGAAAATGTGTAAAATAATATTTTAAATAATATTGTATCCGGCCCTTTCCGACTTATATAGTAGTGAGAGCATATAGAAGACTATCTGCAAAGTTTCAAAACTGAGGGACTAGTTTGCGTAGAAACGGACGGACAGACGGACATGGCTAGATCGACTCGGCTGTTGATGCTGATCAAGAATATATATACTTAATAAGGTCGGAAATGTCTCCTTCACTGCGTTGCAAACTTCTGACTAAAATTATAATATAAAAAAAAATTATAATTTAAAATTATAAAATTATAATATAAAAAATTATAACATAAAATTTTAGATCTGACCATTTGGTATTAATTTAGAATTTCGGTTTAAATTTTATCAAAATCGGACAACTGTATCATATAGCTGCCATAAGAACGATCAAAAAATTTTCAGAAAAAAAATTTTACTAATCGGACCATTATATCATATATAATCTGTTTGTTGTTTGCAAAATTTTTCGCCAGCAACATTCCTTTGATGGCATCATTTATTTTATGTCAGTACCCGAGAAAGCGAATAAGTCAGAACATTTTTCTTCTTCTTCTACTTACTGCAAGGGTATTTAAACATCGGCATGCCGAAGATAGCTTCCTTTCTTGATCAATTATCGATTGAGCCAAGCTTGACGGTGCATTGAGAATGTGCTTGGCATACTAACTGCAAGGTAGGCTGCTGTGAAGCGCCCTTTACTGTACCATCCAGAAGAGCCCAAACAATAGTTTCTGCAGCTTTTGTGCTACACAATTATGCGGATCAACCTGCAAAACTATTAGTTGCCTGTGACTTTGTCGGAGAACACGGATATAGAAGCCAACCATGGTCGGCCTAGCTACTAAGGTAAATTTTTTCAAAAATAATATACAAAATTTTTAAAAATTGGGACATGGTTTCTGTAATCTGGCAAAACGTATCCTATACGCGGCATATCACAGAATTGATAAAAAACATACGCAACATACATGATTTGTTATTACTTTTATTGAACAACTTTTTACTCTTTATTGAACAAAAACATAAATAAAGTTTTCGTTAAGTCCCACAGAAGCTGCGTTGCGCGTTCTTCCTCTTCGTCTGGAAGCTCTATTGGTCTGTGATATCTACGACTTCTGGAAATCAACATTCTCTGTAAACTTTTTAGTTAGAGGACAGCCTTCTGCCGTCACCGTCTTGCGCTTCCTTGTTGGTGGCTTCTATAAAAAGAATTTATTTGATATATTTATAATTATGTTTTTGACGAGGCGGTTTTTCTACTCGCATAGAAATAAAAGCTGAAACTCTCCTTCTCCATGTCCATTTCTAATTCCTTCTTCAGCTACAGTTCCTGCTGCTTGTAGATGCTCTGGTCGAAGGAGCAGTTTGGCTGGTTATCATCGAGGTATTCAGTGAACATCCCTTATTATTATTATTATTTTCCATACAAAATGTATGCGCGTTCCGAATATTTCGTCAACAATGGAAGTGTGACCAGAGTTCACGAAGACGAAAACATCACCAAAATACTAAACGGCAAGGAAGTCTGGTCACACTGCGAGAAGCGGACTAATAAATTTATAATACGACCGCCAATGAATATAACAGAGATGGGCACGCCGTGGCTCAATTTGCTCACACTGCTCAAACCGTTATCTTTTTTGGGAGGCGCCAGCAAGTCGTGCCAGATGTTCGGTGCTCGCGATCAGCGAACCGTGAAGTTTTACAAAAAACAACGACACAGACTTTTGGCGCAGGTAGCAAGCACATCGCCGCGATCTCAAGTTTGCAACAACACAATCCAAGCGACCGAACTCGCAAATCGTTCCAAAAACAAGAACAATTTTAAAGGGAACTGCGCGGCTGGCGTTGACTTCTGCACTAAAGAAAAAACGTTTGGGTTTCTTTTGCAGTCGTTTTTTTTAGGCGGACAAAAATGGATGAACATATTGAAAGCTCCCAACTTGAGATGAGATATTTCTTTACGAAAATTACTAATTCGGATCT
>VNJU01009002.1:0-24543 GCA_008042675.1 Drosophila seguyi | reverse complement strand
GTGCCTGCCGCTGAGTCCTCTCCAGGAGCTTGTTATAAGTTTTCTTTTCCAAGGCTTGCCACCACACTAAGACTCCATACAGCAGTGTCGGACGCATCACCGATATATAGACCCAGTGCATTAGAGCGGGTGAGAGGCCCCATGTGCTGCTAAGCATCTTCTTGGATGCATATAGCGCTAGGGTGGCCTTCTTTACCCTCTCCAGTACATTGGGCTTCCATGTCAGCTTGCTGTCTAGTACAATGCCGAGGTATTTGACTTGTGTTTTCGGGGTCAGCCTCGTTGTGTTAATTTTCGGGGGGATCCATAGCGGCACCTTGTATCTCTTGGTGAAGAGAATGAGGTCCGTCTTGTCCGCGTTGATACTGAGTCCGACTTTGCTCGCCCACTCACATATCTCCCTGAGTGTTGATTCCATAATCAAACTGAGGGTCGATGGACAGACTCCCGTGATAATTATGCTTATGTCGTCAGCATAGGCTGTTATCTTTGGGGCCTTTCTTTCGAATCTCTTGATCAGGTCGTCCACCACCATATTCCACAGGAGTGGAGACAGGACCCCGCCTTGCGGCGTGCCCCTGTGAGCTCCTTTCACCATGGAGGCGGTGCCCCAATCGGATTGTACCCGCTTACAGCTTAGCAGATTTCTTATCCACATGCTGATAGCGGGGGGCGTATTGGCCGCTTCTAGGCGGTCCATTATAGCGTCTGTGGTAACGTTGTTAAATGCTTATTCTTGCATATTCTTTGTTGTGCAGGACTTTCTCATTGGTGGCTACTAGTGAGTGTAGTGCCGTTTCCACTGATTTCCCTTTTGTGTAAGCGTGCTGGTTGGTTGACACTAGTCTTCCCACATCGTTTCTGATGTATACATCCAGCAGCTTTTCCAGCGTCTTTAGTAAAAAAGAGTTAAGGCTTATCGGCCTGTAGTCCTTGGGGCTCAAGTGACTGCACTTCCCTGCTTTTGGCAGGAAGACAATCCTAGAGGTCCTCTATTGGATAGGGATATAGCCCGTGCTTAAGCAGGCTGTGTAAATAGCGTAATGCTATGGGGTGATGACTTCTTTGGTCACCTGTAGCATGGCTGGGAATATTCCATCCAAGCTATGTCGGCGGACCCTTGCTCCAAGGAGTTCCGCCGACGCGACCTTGCTTTTATGGAGATTGAGCTGCAGTACCCTGAGTGTCATGGGTATTGGGCTCATCCCCATTCGACGGGTTGACTGTCAACGTCAGGTCACCGTCCTCCGCGTCGTAATCGTCTAGCGACAGTCCCTTGGCGGCGTCCACGATGGTTTCCAGACCAAGGTCCTTCTCCACCTCGCCTGCCTTCATGGTGTGAGCATCCTTATCCCCGGGATGGCGCTTTTTGAGGCGCAGGTAGACGCTACCCATCCCCCATGCCATCTTCCCGTATCTAGGATAGAGGATGTCTTCCGCCTCCTTGTTTATCTGGAGGACTGCACTTTGGCCCCCCTCCTTGGGTAATGGGGTCACAAGGTGAAGCACCTTCCAGTCCGCGGTTGGAATGTCCGGATTCTACCTTTGCAGCAGCTTCAGCGCCCGGTCCCTTTGGATTGCGATGGGGAAGAGTACCTTCGCCTTAGGAATGGACGGGATTAGCTCCCTGTCCACCACCTCCAGCTGGGCCCCCTCCCACAACGCCTCCATTTGGCAGACCGTTTGTATCAGCCACCTTCTCCTCGGGTCATCCCTGCACTTCAGGATTTTTAAGCCGTTCAGCCACCCAGCACCATCAAAAGTGGGCATGGGGGCCTCGGGGTCTTCCTCCATCCGTGCGTCGTGCATACCTCCATCGCGGCTCGGTCATCTTGCCGGCTTCATCGCTTCTGTCAATGAGTGCCACGATCAAGTGTCGTTTGGTCACCTCACTAACTTTCATCGTCGTCTCCTGCTTCCTCGCTTTCTGGGGAGGGCCTGCCACCTTAGGCCCGCGTCGCCGCTTGCTCCCCGGTGCGTCCTTATTGGCGCTCTCGGCGTTGCCTCTTGTTGGCAAGCGACTCCTCCACCTTGTTGGCGAATCCGCCCGTTGACGTCATGTGAGGGAGGTTGGCGAAGTGCAGCCTGCCCTCTGCGACCCTTTGCTCAGCCCAGGTTAGCTTTGCCCTCTCCTGTGGGGATAGGGCGGCTTTTGTCTGGAGCCGGCGCTGAATGCGTAGGGCAGCCTTGTACTGCGCCTTAGCCTTCATCCCCTCGCTTGAACGCTTCGGCCCGTCCCTGCGCGGGGAGCTGGTACCTGGTTTCGGCGAGCGGAGAAGGCTTTCCTCCTCTTCTTTAGAGAGCTGCATGCTCTCCAGGTGCGAGTCTGTATCGACTATGGCACCTGAGCGGCCTAGCTTGCCTTGCTCTTTAGTGGCAGTAGCATTGCAACTGACTTGACCTGCTCCCGTCAAATCAGAGGTGTGACCACTGGCGACACGCAGAGGGGACTGCTCCCCTCCGTGCCCGCCGGTGATAGCAGCAGCTCGAGTTGAGTTTATTTCTGTGTCCATTCAGAAAATTTAGCTGGTTAGTTTTCCCGGGAACCACCCACTTCCGTTTTATGCCAGGCCAGGCTTGCGTTTTATGCCTAACCGCCAGGCACCTCCACCCATGGCAGGTGGTTCATTTCCTCCGGCTTTTGAGCGGGAGGAATTAAACCGCTGCCTTAGCTAGACACTATATTACCGCAGACGGGGCAAGCAGCAGCGCATTACCCGTTGTCCAGGATAATACAGTGCCCATTGCTCAGCCGGCAACCTCTTGGAGGGTTCAGATGGAGGATTTTCGCCAACCCTTCCTGAGGTAGTTTTCCAAAATTTTCTTTGAGAATTCGGAGCAAAGGGCGGATCTTGTAGAGTTTATCATAGTTGGCCAATCTCGATACTTTCTCCCCTTTCAAGAATTCCTTCTAAATTCTTCTCCAGTACCGTAGAAATGTCTTCCATCTCATCACCACTTTCTTCGTCAGTAGAAACATCCCAATCGAAGTTTAAAGCCCGTTCAATTTCTTCTTTAGACAAACCTTTCACTTTCGGTCTCATATCTAAATGCAAACAAATTTATTACCACGAATGCCCAAGGTTGCTCACAAGCAACTTTGCAACTTTGAAAATTATTTACTTACTTATTGTTAACTATTATCTAAGTTTGACTAGCTCACTATCTAGTTAACTCTTTGCTAAATAATTATTTGTTTATACTTTAGGTTCTTTTTTAAGTATTATAGTAAATAGTAATTTCAAAAGTTCCACCGAATATCGAAACATAAATTATTGTGATTTTCGTGCTGTTTATTGCAAATAGTTTTTTTGCAAGTAATCTCCAAATGCGTTTTTTGCTTTCCATATTTGGAGTAGACACATAAAAGCACCGTTATCATAAAGAATGAGCAGATAAAAACAAAAGTCACGCTAACAGTTAGCTCTGAAAACATAGAAATTGCTCACAAGCAACGTTGGACGCGAAAGGGTTTTAAAAACAAATTTATGACCTTTTTTCACGCCGCAGCTTATTTTGTGCAGCTGGTTTTTACATTCAAGAAATTATGATATTGTTGCTTAAATTTTGTATTTTTTTTAAATTTGGGCTTTAGTATTGCCAGCTTATGTATATTTCGTAAATTTCTTTCCCCATTCACAATAAAAGAAGAAATTACGGGAAATAAGAAAAATGGCATCGCGGTTATCTATTAAAATACTATAATAAGGTCTCTATCATTTAAAGACGGAAGAAATCAACTTAAAACTGCGAAAATTGTATCTCTAAATCTCAGATATCTACAAAACATCATTTAATTGGTTGTTCGTGAAGATCAGTCTATAAAAAAGGGTCGAAATGTACCGAAAACATTTTTCAGAAAAATAAAGGCAAATCCTAAGATATCTCCTGTAAATTTACTTGTAGAGGTAGACCACAAATCGGCAACAAGTGTAGTGCCGATTTAGTGCAATCTTCGTTGCATAATTACATGTTTAATGCTCTAGTAGCATAAAAAGCCATTTATAAGGTATCAAAAACAGTAACCTCCTTTGAAATTTGTATACGAGTTTACAATTCGGCCGATTTTCTTTTGGAATGTCTTTATCTTTACCAACGAGTCCAAAAGAAACTAATTTAATCCAAATGGTGGGCAATATGATTGTTGGAGACCTAACACCGAGTTAGAAAAAATGCACCTGTGTAGAAAACATGGACATACGGCTACGATTTCCAAACTTTTAGCCCTGCAACCTCTAGTACTTATCGGACATTATGAAGCATTAGTTTAAATATTACAGACCCAATAGTAACAACAAAAAATATCAAAGTCACCCAGACATAACAAGTATTAAGAATTTCTGGCAATCTAGAAAATCAAGTTTTTAAGAAAATATTGACGAAAAAAAATAGTTCTCTAGCGTAATAGTTAAAAAAATAAAGAAATCTTAAAAAAATGTGTTACTTCGATTATTAATATTTTAAAAGGTATTCAGAATACGAGATGAGGCCTCGCATAATATTGTATAACAAACTAAAAACAATACATTATTAAAAACTTGGACCAGACATTCTTTAGCTATCAAACTTTAAGAAAATAAAACAGAAAAAATTGGAATAAAAATATTTTCTAGGTGTATATGCCCCCTTAAGAGTTTTAAATTTATGCTTCCCTACTGCACGAAATAAGCTGCGATTCACTGGTCATACAAGTTTAAAGTAAGAAACTGCTCAAATGTGATGTAACGATATTTAACTTTTACACAATTTTACTTTTATGCAAAACACTTGTGATTATCTTAGGTTTAAACACTAAACTATTATTTTAAAAACTAAAATAAATGGTATATTTACATAATAATTATAAAAATTATTATGTAAGTATACCATATTATTTTCTTAAAGTTGCTAATTGATTGTAAATTAAATTGTTTTTCTTCCAACTTATTTTTTACCTAGAGTTCGTGTTTTTACTACTTTTGATTTTTCAAAATTGAGTATCCCCCCTTAATTTTTGTTTCTACTGTTTTATAATGTTCTATTGCTAGGGTTGAGGCTCCATTAACACAGATTATTTTTTTATCATCTTTATTGCTATGTAATTCTACTAATTTTCAATGCACTTATTTCATGTCCTCTAGCTGTAAACATATACATGCTATCTCATTTTAATAGCCAGTAAATAAACAATTTTTATATCCGTCAAATGTTGTTTTCTCTAGACATCTACGTTTTTTTCCCTTATTTCTTTTTTCTTCTGGGGCTAACTAGCAACGCTTTTCGATGTGTATGCATACATCTCTAATCCTAAGCCAACATTTATATTGAATTTATATTCAACATCATTTCTAATGTCTGCATAAAAGAATAAGCACCATATAATTTATTTTTAGTACATCTGAAGATTTTGGTTTCATGTACGAGTAAATTTTTTTATTTTTGACTTTGCATTTATTTTTTAATCTTCTCATTTTCGAGTCTAACAATAAGTGTGTCAAGTCTTATATTATAACCTTACTAGCAGTCATACAGACTGTAGAGTAAACATGGTCCTGACGAATTATGGCTGTGTTGAAAGGTCGGTACGTTGCAGGCGGGTTCGGTTGGAAACCCGAGTCAAACCCCTTGCGAGAGGATTTGGGTGGGCACAGAGTTTTACATTGTAGAACACTTTTTGTTTTTGTCTTTTTCATCTTTTACTGCGCGAAAGCCAAGGTAACTGTGGCTGTTATGGTTACAAATATACCATGGTGCCCCAGTGATAGTACGCAAATAATTGATTGAGCGCGCTGTATGAGGTCTATGGTGGCTTGGCTCGCTTTCCCCCAAAGCTGGGAGCCATAGGTCCAGATTGGCTTAAGAGTGGTGTTGTAGAGCAGAACCTTGTAGTCCAGACACAAGGGCGATCGGGAGTTTATAATCCAGTGGAGGCTGCTTTCTTTTAGTTTTACTTATACGTTACCTTATTTACTTGGGGAATCTGCGTGCTATTCAGGCAGAGCGGAGGGCAAGCTTGTCTATTTTGTTTGTTTGTTTTAATACGCCAGTCAGAAAGACACTTCTAGACTAGCTTGAAGTGGTTGGCGATTTTGGTTGGGGCACGGTCTGGGTATCTGGAGCGGCTGAGGATTGCAGTGTCTTCAGCGGAGGTTTTAGCGCTTGTGGCAATAAAACTAGTCGGCAGGCCAGAAAGGCGGTGGCGCCATCTACATGTCGTTCCCGTATTGAAACAGGGGGGAAGACGAAAAATGTCGAAAGAGGTAAAATAGGCATCTGTCAGATCTCGGCAGATACCTTAGATTCGGCTGGAGAGAGTAGTGATAGCTTCCCAGTAATAGCAACTCGACGCCATCCTTCTTTTCCAATTTGACCGTCCACCAAGTTAGTGCGGCACCCAAAGAGTTAATCGGAAGGAGGCAAATAGAGAAAAAATTGACGGGAAAAAAATAAGGAGATCCAGCTATAAGTAGCTCTAAATCCAATTGCAGGGTAAGCATGCCTTATAAAAGCGTAGAGGTTGCTATTTGTACAAGAAATATGTTTTTATCCAGATTTGGCGCTAAAAATATAACGCTTTATCAAATCATATATCCGTCTTAACATCAAACTGGGTCGCAGACAAAGCAGCAAGCCGACGGCGAGCTAACTGTGCCCGCTCTCACGTCGGAAAAGGCGGCCATCAAAACTCCCGCAGCGAGGGGCAACATTTATTTAATTAAACAGTTTATAACCCTTAGCGAAATTCAGTTAGGAAAATCCTGAAAGAAAGAAAAGGGCCCTGAACGAATTTGGATGCGTCCTAATTGGGAATCGGACCGGTGCCAGTTTTATTTCCAATTAGGAAACCGTTTGCTTAAAAAGTTTATCTGCTAATGGCCTCGTGACGTATACATCTCCATGTTCCATTTGATCGACAAGACGAACTAAATTTTGTCGCGCGTTTTGCGTTTGTTGTACGGAAAAATTCAAATCGAGGGAAAACCGCTGATCGACGGCGCGAAAAGAAAAGAGAAAAGTAGTGAACGAGATGCGGAAGGCCGGAAAATACTAAGTTAGATAGAAAGATAGAATAGGATAGGTGGTTTTTTTTAATAGTGAAATAATTTTTGATATAAGTGATTGATTGATGAATATGCAAGAGGGCACAGTGGGTCAATAACCAATGTGAAAAAAGAAAAAGAAGAAAACTTTATTTCCCATCAGGTGCGGCAGACTCCAACGGAAGCGCTTTCGTTGGTGGAACTCCGGAATAGAGTTGGCCCAAGTGCATTGCCATGTGGAACTCCAGCTTCGATAGTGTAGTTGTCGGAAATTGTAGTGTTGCACCTTAATGCTAAGGCTCCCTTGTAGAGGTACGATTCAAGGAGTTTATGAGTGTACCAGGCAAGTGTGTTTTAATTTTATACATAAGACCTTTGAGACAGAGTTGTCGAATGCTTGAGATTTTGACAGGCATGATAATTAAGTTATTGGTCTGTAAGATGACGGAATCGTGTATTCTTTCCAGGCTTTGGTATCATTAATATAATAGATTTTTTCAATTTACTTGGGTAATAGCCGAGACTTATGATTCCATTGAAGAGTTTACAGATGACCTCAATAGCACAGTACGGTTGTTCCATTATCATTTTTGTAGTTATTTGGTCACCGCCCGGAGCTTTTTTTGATTTTAGCTTCCTAATGACTTTTGTACTTTCGTACGGCCGAAATGATGTTGTAGATTCCGTTTCGGAGTCGATTTGCGAAAGGAAAAAATCATTCGCAGAGGCGAATGGGCAGACGTCCCTAAGATGTAGGGCAAATGTTTCCGCACTGTCTCTGTCGCTGCAGGCCCAGCAACCAAAAGAATTTCTTATCGGGGTGACGGTCTCAATCAGAGAGCTTAGAGAGTTTTTCAGTATATTTGAGTTGTGCACTTTCAGCATCTTGCTTTAGAGCCCGGTTTAGTTTGCGGATGGATTCATTAAGACGTTGCTTTGAGCATGGCGATCTGTTGGTTTGCCACGCCCGACGCAGACACCTCTTTTCCAGAACCAGCTATTCAATTTGCAGGCTGGTTTTGAGCTCCTTAATTTCCATATCCTTCCGTTTTGGAGTTTAGATCCTGGCTGCTGCGACGAGCACCTCTTCAAGAGCGGCGGTAGAGCTGACGATGTCCTCTTCAGCATTTAGTTGAGGGGTAAGCTCCATTTCGGAACTCACATACTTTCTGTATTTCATCCAGTCAGTGTTGTGCGACGTCAGCCTGTAGGGATGGTGCGAAATATCTGGGCCTTGAAGAAGGGAGTCACGAGGCTTAATCCCCAGTGCGTGTTTGGCGTTGTAGTCCCCAGCAGCAATGAAGCGATCCCCCAGTGTGTTGTAAAAATCCATGAATTGACCTGTCTGGTCATCCACTTTCTTTAATTTATCCCGGAGCTCACGCGAAACCACGTCCGCTCACTGCAGGAGTTGAAATATATTTTTACGAATAATAAAAAAAAATTTCCATTAAGTTAATTCTAAAACAACGAAACCCATGAACTTCGGTTTATTACAAATGTTACGCAATTTACTCACGCTATGGAAATTTGATCTACTATGTAATAAGATTCTTTGCACATAATTGTGGGCGTTCGTCTTGTGGATCATTGGTTGGGGATTTCCATTCCTTAACTAGATGAACGTCAACGTGCTTTTTTGTATTTTTAAGACATTTTCTATTTTTTTCTATATCTCATTGTCGCGGAGATCAGTTATAAGCTTCTTTACTTTTGAAGTTTGCTTGCTTGCAAGACAAAAAGGGAGATCATTATGTAAATCTTGTAGCGAGTATGGATACGTTAAACGTTTAAATTTCTTCCTTTTCCAACCCCTTAAACTTCCCTTAGGATAAGGGCTCGGACATGGCCAACCATACAAATTATTGGCATCCATATACATTAAATATTCTAAATCTTTAGAAGAATCAAAATCTCTAAGCTACTTGTGATTTACCTCTCTAAACGTCCTCAAATTCCACATTGTATAAATCTGATCATATAAATATCAGTGAGTCATTCGAGGGAAATTTGAGTGCTGTTAAGCTTTAAGTCCCAAGACACTCGAAATTATAAAATTATGAACAGGGTCAAGCTCGTGAATTTGTTAACAAATCCCCCAAAAGTTTGAAAAAAGTCGGACAAGTGATTGACATTTGAAATAACTTCAGACTCTACATGCGTGCGGATAATCAGCCCCAGAACAGTCTGTCTCACTTAAATTACTATAAAACTTTTTACAAGGTGGGAGTGAAGTTTCTTTCAGTCTTTGAACCAAATCTAAACATTCAAAAAGGGGGTTTCCTACAAAAAAGGAAAAAATCTTCTCTATTCGGATACAGAGACTTTAATATATTCAAATAAGCATTGTTTAAATTACTTGCCAGAGTGTCTAGACGAATAACGGAACATATAACGGAAGGAGTCTAAAAATCGTATTTCTAATGTATTACTCTCTAAGGGGACATATTTTGAAATTGCAATATACAATTCCTTATTCATTAGAATTACTTTAATTTTCCCCTCTGTTTCCCCAAGCTCTTTGACAATTAAATTTGTTTCGTACTTTGAAAAGTTGTGAAAGAACACTGGGATAGAATAACTAGTTCTAAATTTGAGCTTGCATTCACTATGAGCTGCACCTCGAAATATTCCTGTGAAATGGGAGTAATTTCTCACTTTATCATTTCCTAATACTCCCGTTCAAATATGACAATTATTGGCCTCAAAAATTGTATAGATCTTGTTAACGCATTTGTAATGGGACTGGTACTATCATATGATTTAAATACAACAAATACAAACAAATCAGAAGTTAGAATATCAATGAAAGTGCGACTCACATTCACGCCTATACTCAAAACAAACTGATTTAAACTAGAATCAAATACACCATTTATTTAGTATGCAAATGATATTGGTACATGCTTTTTACAATTTCGATTTTTTTTTTTTTACATACTGATATCAGTTTCAGTATACATTCAAAGTCTGCATAGACTATGAATGGTACTTCCAGGTGGCGATGGTAATCGTTGAACTCCAGCTTTGAAGCACATTGGTGGTGTTCTACTGTCACAAAATTGCTGCATATTTGGCCATGTTCTCTTCTGTCCCATTTGAGCTGAGAGTAGTATGTAAATTAAAATAAAAATTTAATTAGTAGGGTAATGGTGGGAGTTATGGACACCGTTTCTTTTTTCATGTATATATTTTTACCTGGAGCATATAATGCGTACATGTGTGACATATCAATAAAAAGCTTGAGACCTTAGCTAACTTGTTCGACAATAATTAAATTAATTTCTACCATTGCAAGAAAAATTTTTAAGTTTTTGTAGAAAAGTTATTATATTATTATATATTCGTTGTCTTCCCCACAATCAACATTGACAAAAATCAAACGTTTTTAATGTCATTACTATTAAAATAATTTACGTTGACCTCAATATTTGTACGATATTTTACGATTTGACAAAAAAATTGGGTGTCCACAACCCCCAATATTGAAATGTCCACAACTGCCTCAAGCAGCCATTTTAAAATCATATAAACATTTTTTTTATTGTGCAAATTGTGTCCAAGCCCGGTGTGGAATATGAAACATAACTATATTCATAAAATTAATTTTTCTGTGGACGCGTCCGTTCCGTTAGGTCTTCTGCACAAGACAATCGAGCTTCAAAAGCGCACACATGACATTTTACAGATAATGTGAGGGTGATATGTGAGGGTCCACAGCTGTGTCCGCTTTATTCAGGAGTTCAGAGGGATTCCTATCAGCTGGCCGCTCATTCACAAACATTTATTGTTGGATGCGACCCTTGCTTTACGTTTCCATCCACATCTTGAGGGATTGTTGATGAAGTTGTTGTTGATGTCGATGAAAGCGTTTGATGTCGGCGATAAATGTTTTTGTTATTCTTGTTTTGAACTTTCAAAATCAATATTTTTCTATTTTGTTAAAAATACTTAAAAATATGTAAAAGTTCCCAAAAATTGTTTTTGTATTTATTATTATTATTATTATTATTATTATTATTATTTATTATTTATTACACTTTTTTCAAAACAAAAATTGTTTTTACTTAAAAAATTTTAAACACACTGTTTACGACGTGATGGCTTTCAGTAGAAACTGTAAGTTAATCTTGAGGATTCTGCGCTTAGACTCTATAGGTCCATTCACATAAGTTTGCACCATTTTGGCATGGTTTTGCTGACCATATGCATGAACAGATCGATTTATTTTGGGTGGTGGCTAATGGCTAATTTTTTTTATCCTTTATTCCACCCCTGAGTAGGATTAAAGATATATCAAAATTTTTTATTTGTTTTTCGTTTGAAGCACTCATTGTTGAGTGCAAATACACACCATTTTCAATGGTTCCTCCCGCCATCCTCTTTCCGTCCTTACTGTCAGACTTTTTATCCGAAAAATATGTAGAACCTTTTCCCACACCACGTCCGCCCTTATGTGAAATACGTCTCTTCCAAAATGAGCACCTGAATTTTTATTAATGTCTTTGCGGGTTGCAAACTTTAAAGAAAAATGCAAGTGAAATATATGAAAGACCAAATGTCTATTTTGGGACGGGTGAATGCAGTTTATGACTTTGCTAACCTCCAGGCCTTTTCACACAAGAAATCCTTGTTTATCACCAACAAAAATTTCGGCTGTCTAAGGGCGGCAAGGTGCTGAT
Organism: Drosophila seguyi; assembly: GCA_008042675.1. Classification (NCBI taxonomy): domain Eukaryota; kingdom Metazoa; phylum Arthropoda; class Insecta; order Diptera; family Drosophilidae; genus Drosophila; species Drosophila seguyi. The sequence continues at coordinate 12,842 of VNJU01009002.1, read as the reverse complement.
GCTTGGCCTGGATGAGGCGCTCACACTCCTCAAGAAGCGCGAAATGCTGGTGAGCTACAGATTCGGCCAGCTGAAATGCCGCTTGCAAAAAAAGCAGAAATCTGTGGTGGCCGAGGTCTCCACTGAGGCAAAGACCAGCGATGTGCCTGGCGCTTCAACGGCTGCAGCCAAGGTGGCACCCTCCTGCGCCTCGGACGAGGCAGCGGAGGCTGAAGCCTTGGCAGCAGTGGAGGCCGAGTTGAACTCGGCATCACTTCAGGGGCTGGACCTGACGCGCCTGCAGATGGCCTGCGAGGAGGAGCCAACCAGCAACGAGGAGCCATCCGATGATGAGCAGACACCAACCGGGATGTAGTCAGAGGCCTGTCTGACGCTCTCGGAGGGTAAAAAAGAGCTCTAAGGATGGGGAGTCACTAGCGTCATCGGCAGGTTGGTTACCAGGGTCTGGTGCTCATTTAGGAGCCTTGGGTCGTCAGAGGCAGAATCTGCGGCCTAAATCAAGTGAGTATGCAAACAATTGCAGACGTAAGGGAGGCATCACCAAGAGCTTGCATCTTGGTGCGGAAGGGAATTTACTTTCTATGTCTCTCTAGATTTCTCAACAAAGATCTAGTAGCGGTGATGATCACTAGCGAGCGCAGGAGAATTGTGGTGGCGTCAGCATACTTCCAAGGACGTGACGGATGCCCCCCACCCGAGGTTCAGGATCTGGTGCAATACTGTAGCATCAAAGAACTACCCCTATTGCTAGGGTGTGATGCCAACGCGCACAGTGTTGCATGGGAAAGCACGGATAACAAAAGCAGATGTGAGTGTTTAATAGATTATCTTGTATCTAGGCACCTTACAATTTTTAATGTGGTGGCTAAACCCACTTTCATTACCAAAACCAGGGCCGAAGCTATGAAAGCTGACTAACTCATCACCAACTTTGTCTGTGAGCGACAAAGAGCTTCATGATGTGCTAATCACTTCTTTCCAAGATAGCACACTTCTAAAGCGCCACAGGGTTAATTACCGTGCTATGCCAACGCCCTTGGCAGATCGCCACCTTTTGTAGCGCCGCCTGGGGCTCCCTTGGCTGGTGGCGTGCGCCTTGGTGCAGGGACGGGGGTGGCCTTCATTAACGGCGCCTGAAGCGTTGTAGCCCACATATATATTTTGGCCTGAAAGTATGCACACCAATTATATATGTAAATAGTGTGTTGCCATTTATTGCACTCCAGCTGCAGCTGCATCGGAGCAACCAATAGTGAGCTGTTGTAACAGAGTCGCAACCTGAAAGCTTAGCTTTGGTACCAAGGCCAACTTCACCGACATGGATCCAAATTCTGGTCTCGTTCTTTTCTTGGAAACTTCAGAAGCGACAACACGCGTTATAATCGAGTGCGAGTTAAATATAACCATAATAAACATAACCAAATTCACCGACATAGTACCTCTCCCCACGAGGGAAATTTTCTAAATTTTATTATTTTTTTTTAAGTTGGCGAAAGGCAAGGTAAGCCATAAAGTGCCAATATTTTTCTTTGCCTAGGAAGGCGCAGATCGAAGCTCGGCGGATAATTAATCAGCGCTAAGCGTTGTCCGTCCAGTGAAGCACCCGCCGTCCAGCGAAAACCCTCTGTCCAGCGGAGCACCGTGGGAGTTTAACCTAAAACTTTAGCAGCCTCTGGGCAGAAAAAGTGAATAAGTCACCCAGTGTTGTAAGTGCAGCCGGCCATTGCAGTCAAAGTGTCCAAAAGGCAGATTTCATTTTCAAACTCGTGTCCGAGCACATTTTGTCAGAGGGGTTAGGGTGAATATAGTGACCCACTCCGATTGGAAAATGTTGGCTTTTCAGCCCTATACAGTGATCCCTCTATATTAGAGATCCAAAATTTCGGCGAGTGCCATGCTGCCAACGCTTGTTTACTTTAGCTACACTGAGAGAACATTTTTCTAATTAATCACTTGAAATTACAATTAAATTATTATTACATAAAAAAGAAAATAATATAGAAATTAAATGAAATAAAATGGAATTACAAGCAAACAGAAAATGTATAAATTAAAAAAGGTTGTAGATGTGTAAGTTTCAAAAAGAGTAAGAAATTGGAAAAAGAAATGATTTAGCAGTTTAGTAAGAATTTGAGTTATTTAAGCAGTTATGAATTATTGCGGTTGTAAGTTGATTATTTTGAAAACATGTTTAGCTGGCTACTAGTTGCGATCACTATTTCTTTAATAACCCATGGCGATCTTAAGTCGCATTCTCTTACAGCCATCGTTCGGGAGATCGATCTTTCGTCGATGGAAAATCGTGTCACTGTGAGTTACAACAACAAAATGTTTAATTATTGGCCATCATTTTGTGCGATCATTGTATTTAAATAAAAGTCGCCCCGCAACGCCCATATTTGCCAACTGTAGCGCTGTACTCCGCGGTTTCCCAGCTAAATGAAAAGACGGAGTGTCTCGGAGAATTTTTATTGCAGCCAATTAGTTGGGTATATGTGGTGTATAAAAAATGATCGTTTATTCGAAGTGGGGGGAAAAAGGAAGTGAGTGAAAAGTGTGGCCAGTGGTCCCTAAAGGGAAAAAAAACTCCTCTTGGATAAGGGAGCGGGTGGATTCCGTATTCCAATTAAGGGACGTCTGGAAATGGCACACGAACTTGGCGTAAACACCAACTAAACACTTAATAAAGCAAGATGAATTTATTAAGATTAAACAAAATCCGAATTAGACAAAACCGAATAATCCTAGTTTAGGGAACACAAGGAAATGAATGAATATAAAATTTAACTTAATCTCGCTAAAATTAAAATACATGATGAACAGTGAAAGAAAACTAAAAAAAAAATATACTGATTGAACTCTAAGCTAGGTGTCTGGAAAGTCGAAGAGTATAATTTTTGTTAACCGAAATTTTCTTGTATGGGATTTAAACCAAGAGATAATTAGTAAAATAGAGAATGAAGGTTATCTGCAGAATTGTCCGGACAGAGTGTTGTTCGGAAACAACGCTGCTGCTTTGCAACGATACTTCCTACAGATAAAGGTATAAAATCTGTTGAATAATTCCGGACAGAGTGTCGTTCAAAGACAACGCTTCTTGTTTTCCAATGATAATTCCACAGATATGATAAAATTCTTCAAATTCGACTGGATATGACCTTTTCGTAAGATATGTATTATATTCCAAATCATAGTCTTCGCATTGAATTTTTAAAGTTGAAAGTCTGGACTAAACGAATAGTAATTTTGCTAGAGGAACAACCGGAGCTACTTTCATTTCTTTTTCCCCCAAAAATGTACACCAATCAATTAATTTGAAAATAGTACGACTTCACCGGCGGTATGTTTTTGGTCCGGTCAATATGTATCCATATGAGTTCTAGAACCTTAACAGTCTACACAGAAAAATGACTATTTCAGGATATAGAGTGTAAAAGGGAAACAATAAAGATTTTTAACCTCTGGAATTTCTTTACTACTGAAAATCTTTGCTACCAAATACTTTGGGCCGATCAGCCCTTCTTTCTGCTGAAATCCGTTGAAAAGATTGCGGAAAACCACATTAGAAACTCGCACTTGGTGCGAAGTCCACTGCATGCGCATCGCTTCGAGAACCGGCGCTTGTTAGTTAATAGCCAACTGAAGATTTTATTCAACCTTCAAGCTGTCCCCCAAGAGTCCGGGGTCGCCTTAAGAGAGCTGCAAGGCACCATTCAAAGCTGTTTGACAGCCTTACAGATGTCCTCGGTTCAAGTCGAGGCTTGGGATTGTCTCCTGGTGTATATGGTGTCGTCAAAGCTTCTCAAAATCACACTTTCCTTGTGGGAGCAATCCATACAAACAAGGCCGAAATTCCAACTTGGAATGGGTTGGACGCGTATCTGACAGAGCGCCATCGTACTCTGGAGGCCATCGACGACGCCCGGCCTTGCAGTTCGGGGCAATTTCTGCCAAGATCGGCAACTGCAAGTGCCCCACCGCGCAGGCTCAAAGCGAATTCGCTTATGTCCGTGTTTTTTTTTAAATAGATGTAAATGGTCGCCCCCACTACATTAAGAGACGAAAGCTTTGCCTGAATTGTTTCGCACGAGGTCACCAGCAACGGGATTGCCCACAGCTTCTTCACGTGCCAAAGCCGACATCACACCCTCATCCACCGCGGTAGTCCATTTGCAACCGCCACAGTTCCGTCTGCGACAGCTAGACGCCTCCCAGAGGCGCGGACGCCTCAGAGGATCCCTCAGATGTGCAAGTATGCTTCGCTTCCGGCTCAAAAGCCGTTCTGCTGGGCACTCCCCTCATTAACGTATGCCCAAGTGTCCGGCCTGAACCAAACCGTCGCCGCTCAGCCACCAAATTATGCAATTTTTCAATTCGATAGAGCTCCAGACCTGGGAATCAGTTAGAGACCGCAGCCTATGTTTTTCCGCAGCTGGCTGGTAATCTTTCCTCTTATCCAAGGAGCAAACATCCATCCGTCTATTCTCCTCGGCAACTCAAAAACTGACATCTGCGGTTCACTTCTCGGCCAAGAAACAATTTTTGGATGGGTGTTGACAGGCCCATTCCATTCGGCATTCTTTACGCGGGCCCGGTCTTAGAGTCCGACCTGACTATTTAAACCCTGAAGTGGCGATACTTCAGGTTTGTTTTCAATGCCGACATCGAAAAGATGTTCTGGCAGATTTGGAGAGACCCCAAGCAGACGCCTCTCCAGCGCATTCTGTTTCGCAATTCCGATGGGGAAATACGTGACTACGAATTGAAGACTGTAACCTTCGGGATCAATTGTGCCCCATTCCTAGCGATCCGCGTCCTGCAACAGCTCGCCGAACACGAAGAGGCGAGGTAGACGTAGGCGAGCCGCATTATCCGACATTTCATGTACGCGACGACGTTCTCGCTGGGTCAGACTTAAAGACTGAGGCCCAGGCAGCTATCCGAGAGCTCGAGGGAGCTCTGGGATCGGCAGGGTTCCCACTTAGGAAATTGACGTCCAATAGCAAGGCGATTTTGGCAGACATCTAGACTGACCACATTTTTCATGCTGAATTCCTTGAAATCGACGCATAGCGCACGGCTTAAACTCTCGGCGTGCGGTGGAAGGCAACGTCGGATGACTTTTTTCTCATTCTGCCAAAATTGACCTCGGGATCATCGTTCTCAAAGCGCCAGGTCCTATCACAAATTGCTAAATTGTTCGATCCAGCCGGTTGGCTCGCCCCCTTCATTGTCCGGGCAAAGATGTTCATGCAGGACATATGGCTAAAGGATCTGGGCTGGGACGATGTCCTCCCTCAAGACTTCTGCAACAGATGGGTCGACTTCCTGAAAAATTACTCGGCACTCGATCAGATCCGCTTTCCCCTGGGTCGCTTTTCGACCACACCTAAAGGTCGAACATCATGGGTTCTAAGATGCCTCGCAAAAGGCGTATGGCGCCGCCATTTACGTCCGAGTTAAGGTCGGGTCCACGGTGACGGTGAACTTGCTGACGGCAAAGACGCGGGTAGCCCCGATCAAGACGGTGTCTCTTCCGCGGCTAGAGCTGTGCGGAGCCGTTCTGTTGTCCCTCGACATCCTGCCGAAGATTCCCGGCCCAGCGTCCACCCTCCATTGTTGGACGGACACAACCATTGTTCTCGCCTGGTTGCATAGGACTGTCAATGGACCACGTTCGTGGCAAACCGGGTGACCAAGATCACTCAGTTTACCAAGGTGGAGAAATGGGTAGCGCTTTAAGGCCTCGCGGATAGCCAGATGTGGTGGCATGGTTCTGCCTCGCTACAAGGGCCGCGTTGCGAGTGGCCCATTCAAGGCAATGGCTCCCCCGAGACCGAACTCGAGAAGCGAGCAGTCAAGGACATATAATAAATTTATGTGGTATTATTTTCCACTGCTGAATAGTGGTCCAAATACTTTGTTTTCTTTTTCATCATACACAAACACATTTAGACTTATCTGTGGGTTTTGTGCGGTGAATTTTTTAATTTCATCTATCTTTATTGGTCTTCAAATTACGACCTGGGAAATCCAATTTTAAGAAACCTTGAAAATCAATTACTTCAAATTAACTGCATATGATGTGCATCGCTTAGTTTTCTTTCTTTTAGAAAATATGAATAGTAAAGCCCACTTAAAGCAGTATGCATCTTCATTCGGCACATTTGTTACTGCATTTTTATTTTGCAGTTTCTTAGGGAGTTCAAAATGACTCGATCTCTTTAACGCATCGCATTTGAAAATATTTACTCGATGACTCGAGTAAGGGTCGATCCGCTATCCGTTTTCTGGAACTCGCTCATTTTGGCCTCAATTTCCTCTTTGTGGAAATTATAAAATACCATGAAATTGGATGCGGCAATTTAAAGGTCATTTTTGTTTGAATTTACTTCATTTCTACACGTGTGAAATGCTCCTTCTCTATCATGTATCATGTATCTATCAAAAAATCCAAATTGACTTTTGAGTAATGGTGCGAGGTCATTACTCATTCTATGTGTGGGACCAGTGCACACTGGTTCCTGATGTATGGGGAGGGCGCCCAAAAATACTTCTAGTTGAGATAGAGGCTTGAAACTTACCACCTTACTACTAAGAAGTTTCTCGCCGCCTTCGCCCGTTTCGTGTCCCGGAGCGAATACTCCCGTTAAAATCAGGCCGTGCGAGCCCATTTCCAGAACGTTACACTGGCCGACGAGCGCTTCTACCTCGCCGCAACGATCTCCGTGGTCCTGGGTGCGGACATGTATTCGCGAGTGATGCAGCCGGGCTTCATGAAGATCCAGGATGGACTGCCGGTGGCCCAGGATACCATATTTGGATGGGTCGAGTCTGCCACCAGCCATAAGGCTGACCATGTTGCAGCCCGGGTCATTGCAGGGGCCGCCTCCGCGCACAGAGCTTTTGCTCCCGTCCACGCTCGTTCCGCTGGTGCCGCTTACGCTTACGAAGCATACAGGCCCCCTACAACAGATAGGGTCATTAATTAGATAAATTAGGGTTACCTGACACCTGTTATCCCCTTATATGGGTAGAGTAATAAAAATTAAGTAGGGTCACTGATCGTGAGACACGTAAGAAACGGTCCCGCCACGAAGACGCACTCGATACGGCTAAGAGTGCGAATGAGACTGAGTGATATCGCAACGCGTTTGATTCGCGATCCCCAAAAAGGAATAGAGGTAAAAAGGTCACTACTACCTGTGCACTCACGTCGATTCAGGTGCGATCAGGTCAACAAAAGCCAGTGCACACCTGCGAACACACAAAGCAATAAAGAGGAAGGGATGAAAAGGTCAGCCGAGATCTGTGATAAAAAAGTGTCACTTGTGTCTGTACGAAAGAACGCGCTCAGGTGAGCAGGTGTGTTTCCTGAATTTGATAAGGGATGGGATGACTCTCATAGACTGTCTGCATACGAAAGAATACATACTATACGACCAGCAGTCAAAGGATGAGACCTTAAACCCACACAACCCACTTCCGGAGGTGACCAACACTCCCGCTTTTTCATAAAAAAAGGTATGTGGAGGCGGCTAATTGAAGAGTTCATAGGAGGGTTTTAACTTACAAACAATAGGAGGGGGAGTGGTGGGATAAAGAGGGAATCACGAGAATCATCCGTTCGGAAAAGTCATTTCAAAACGATGAAAAGGGAAAGTCAATCAAGCCAGGCTCCACATCTCACACAACCCCAATCCCTCAAAAAAAAATATATGCACTCAGCTAATTGAAGAGTTCTTAGGAAGGCTACGGCTAAGAAACAATGGGAGGGGTGAATGGTGAAATAAAAAAGGGATCTTGGGAAATTCTTTCGAAACGAACAAAAGGAAAGTCAATCAATCCAGGCGCCGCGACCCAACCACTTAAGGAGCAAATCAATCAATTAACGCATGAGACGTCTCTATACCATTATTCCGAAAGAAGCATTCAAGTTTATCCAATTAAGGGATGATTGTTCAGTAAAGAAATGTCATGCACAAGTATCAATGTCATGGATAACATCATTTTGAGCCAAGCAACAAGAAATGTTCGCCGTGTATATTTGAAACCAGTGGAAAGTCACACAGCCTTAAGCAGATATTTCGTGTGTTCGGGAAAAAATGGTGACTTATAATTTTAAAAAAATTCTTTATTTTTAAAAAAAGTTGAACTATTTCCATATAATATGTAATATTCCTTTCGTTGGCGGTAAACATTTTATTATTTTTCGAATTTTGTTTATAGAAGTCTGCTTGCAACGATTTCCAAAAATTGATTTAACAAATGTCTTTTAATTTCTTAGACGATATATTGAACTAAGCCAGCCAATGGGGTGTAGACGATCATAAATGAGAAGGCAATATACTTTTGTATTCATCTTACTTGCACTAGTTAGATTAGTTGAAAGATTAACATAAATACAACCATTTGTTTAAAACGGAGAAGAAGAACCAGGAGTTGACAATCTACAGCCGCCAGCTGGGGACAAAAAACATAATGGTAAGGTATTCTTCTAGTTGTTTGAATAATTGTTATACCCTTGCAGGGTATTATAATTTTAGTCAGAAGTTTGCAACGCAGTGAAGGGGACATTTCCGACCCTATAAAGTAGATATATTCTTGATCAGCATCAACAGCCGAGTCGATCTAGCCATGTCCGTCTTGTCGTCTGTCCGTCTGTCCGTCCGTTTCTACGCAAACTAGTCCCTCAGGTTTGAAGGTATGTGAATGAAACTTTGCAAATAGTCTTCTATATGCTCTCACAACTATATAAGTCGTCTGTCCGTCTGTACGTCCGTTTCTACGCAAACTAGTCCCTCAGGTTTGAAGGTATCTGAATGAAACTTTGCAAATAGTCTTCTATACGCTCTCACTACTATATAAGTCGGCACGGGCCGGATCGGACGACTGAATGCAAATAATTAGCCAATTTTGAACATAATTGCATAAATTGTATTATTCTAGAATATAATTTTATGAAAATTGGACAATTATATCATATACCGGCCATAGGACCGATCGGAAAATTATGAGAAAAATAGTCTAACTAAGCTAATTTTCCACATATTTTCATAAAATTTGAGACATGGGCATTTCGTATTATTCCAGAACTTCGGTTTTAATTTTATGAAAATCGTGCACTATATCATATAGCTACCGTAGAAATCTGTTTGGCCATGTTGCTCGCAACACTTAGTTCGTTGGCAACATTATGCTGGCAGCATATTTCTCTCGCAACATTTATTTTATGTCAGTGCCTGAGAAGACGAAAAAGTCAGAACCTTTTTCTTCTTCTTCTTCAACTAATTGCAAGGCTATTGATGGGTTTTGATACGAGCTCCATAATTTGTTTTAAAGTTTTGTTGATATGGATAATAAGTGGTATTCCTTTTTAATTATACTATCATTATTGATAGGATTTTATTAAAAATGAAAAATTTCATTAATTTGAAACTAGTTTTGTTTTTTAATATTAAATCTAAGTGATTTTTAAATCAATTTATTTTTTAATGATAGAGCACCTCGTTTGTGTGAATCTTCTTCGGATGATGATGATGATGTTTTCACTTCAGCTTTTAATTAAGTAATGTTTATATGGGGTGGAAGGATAAGTCTTTTTATTGTAGATTATCATTCTGCTGTTTGTAAGTGTAAATTAATAAAATCTCCGTTCTGATCAGTTATTCGTACTTCGAGTGTGCTTATATCTCTGCAGTTGACAGGTAAATTAATTAAATTCCGTGGTGTAATGTTTACTTTATATCCAGGCGGTACATTTATTCCAAATTCATATAACACATGATTTGGACATACGAACCGCTAATAATGTTGAATTCCAGTCTATTGGAATTAACTTTTAAAATATTTATGGGATTATGAGAGTTGTCAGTTATATTCTTATGCGGACACTTGATAAGAAAAAACACGGTTTGACTTTCGGGGTCTTGCGCGACTTGCGTATGTAATTGGAACTATTTTGGGTGAGCGGATTGGAAGCTCAGTGGACTAAAAGTCCAGAGCAAGATGCAGAATGGTGGTGGGCAATTGACGCAGTATTTCTCTTTCGATGACTTCCTGGAGCCGTTTCTCAGTTCTAAGTCGCAGAAAACTGTGGCACTTCCGAAGAGGATAGTTCCCTTTGCAGATTTGGCATGGATTGGATAAATTAACTTGGAAACGTCTGCATTTGACCTCGTTGTATTGAATTCAGTAATTGAAACAATCGGGAGAATTGATAACTCGTGTGGAGAATGAGGCAATCCTTTGGATCTGTTGCGGATACTGTATCAGGTGGAATCGCAACACTGTAGCAGCAGTTGCTTGGATACAACAAAGTGTGATCCGACCGTGGCACGTAACACACCTTTGAACGCTTGTGCAATTACGGACTTTCAATTTAAGCACAATTGCTTGTTCTGGATATGTACGATCCTCTATCGTCATCTGGAGGAAGCATGGACATACACGCACTGGATGAAGGCTCAACTTGGGAGGTTGAATAGAATATATAGAATCTATATGGCGCTCAGTCAGGAAAGAATCAAGATCTAACCACATAGGAATTTCGGTTTTATTTTTTAAGGACTGGACCCATAATAAGAGCGTCAGCTTTTGAAGCTTCGTGACATATTCAGGGATGTGAGGCAATTTTGGATTGAACTTTGCAGCTCCTTCAAGGCTGCTGGAGATTCATGTACAGTGGACGCATGTTCAGAAATTTTTTTAGTTGGCTGTTCACCAGTGCTCATTTATTTTCGAAACGCTCAAGTTGGTTTTTCCAGGCTGAGAACAATAGAACAATTTTTTAACAGGGTTGTCTATATAGACCGATATGAAAAGGTATCAGAAAGTCGGAGAGCGAATAAAATCGCCCGAGAAAATTACCATATCGCACGGAGGAAGCAGACAGCCATATTAAAAGGAATGTTGGGGCGCTGGGGTTTGGACTTGAGCTGCTTTAGACGCGATCGTATCGATCTGTTCGATTAGATGGGTGGAACACCTTTCGTAAATAAAATAGGAATACTCCTATTTTGCCTTTACAGTAGGCAAGGTGTCCGCCGCGCCCTCTAAGCCAACTGAAATTTGCTCTAAACAAGTTTCGTACTCTTTCTCGACCTTGTCCAATGGCGCTCGGACTTAGTCAAGATGAACTTGACATGTATATTTGGATCGACTGGGCTCTGGACTGCAGAATCTGGATTCGAATTGACTCAGACGGTCACAGGACTTTGTAAATTTATTTAAAATGGAGGATGTCATTCTGAATGAGTTTTTGGGAAATTTACTGTCGTGTATAAATATATAGATATCATATGTGTCGAAGATGAATTTGGAATTAAGGAGCCAATCGGAATATTTATTGTCGAAGCTGAGTTTGGAATTTAGGAACCAATCGGAATATTATAGTTGCGGAGATGTGCAAATTATCTAAATAATATTCACTTAGCCGGAAAAATATACCGTCAAACTAATACGGATATGGATGAGCACTTGTATTTCTAACTTTATTAGTCAGTTGGAATTTATTAATATTTATAAACAAATAATTTTTTGTGCCTGGACTTATTTAGTTGACCGCTGCTGTATTTGGCGCAGAACTGTTTTCGGAAATAAGGCGTGTGTGTGAATATGTTTGTGCATTAGCCGTTTGCCAATGCAGAATGGCGGAGACAACGGAGGCGGAAAAAATTGCCAAAAAAATCGGAGCGTCGACTTGCAGTCGATTATGTATGCAATTTCAAACTATATGTATGTTTGCCTATGCTTACATGTAGCACCACTCAGGATAAAGCAGAGGAGAAACAATAAATATATATTATGTTTATTTGGATGTAGCTCAGCTCAGAATAGAACAGGGAATAGTAAATAAATAATTAAGTCGGCGTTTATGTGCCGTGGGTTTTGGGCATATATTTATTTATAGGAGCTGTGGACTGTATATTAGATTTTTGTTTTGGAAAAATTATATATTATGTTAATCCAGGATAGGAATAAATAATTATTATATTTTTTTTTTTAATTTGCTGGTAAACTTTTTAAATTATTAAAAATTCCCGTGCGTAAGTATGTTTATTTAATTTGGTGTAAATTATTATTAAGGATTGTAGATCAGCGGAGTGGACTGTATTTGACATGTGTAGGAAATATGTATATAAGAAGAAATAAATGCAAGCGGAACACAGTGAACTACGTGAAATTTGGAATTGAAGGTTTCACTGTGGCTTGAATTCGGAACTTAAGGAATAGGTTAGGTTAGGTTAGGTTAGAGCGGTGACGACCGGCTCGTAGAGCCGTGCCGTCCACTTGAGCCTAAAGAGGCGCTTTGTGATACCGCAAAGGCTGAGATCCCCGTCTGCTGCAGGTTCTCATGGGCCAAAGACCAATCCTAAGTTAGAGAGCACCAGCCCGATCCCTGGATGAATCGTGTTATCTGCCTTGGAGATGTCTCGCTTAGTTCCGCAAGATCTGTAAAGACGAAGTGGCCCAGGTATTTCAGTCTTCGTTTGCTTAGAGCTGGGCAATTGCAGAGGAGGTGGAGAACAGTCTTCTCCTCCTCCTCGTCCCTGTAGCTTCTGCAAAAGTCTTTGTAATGCACTGACAGCCTGGACGCATGTGTGCCAAGCAGCCAGTGGCCAGTAAATGCCCTGATGGCAAGGGCGCAGCTTTCCCTGCTTAGTGATAGTAGCTCCTTGGAGCTCTTGGTGGATCGGCTAAGCCAGATCATTCTTGAGTGGCGACAGGTTGTTAGGTTTTCCCATTTCCTTTCCGCCAGGGAGTGGAAGTGGTTCCTACAGAGAAGTCTGCGAGTGGCCATGGGCATGCCAAGTGACTCCCTCTCCGTCAGAAGAGGGTAG
>VNJU01009000.1:0-121643 GCA_008042675.1 Drosophila seguyi | reverse complement strand
ACACGGAGACAGACACCGACGCCGCTCGGCTGTTTTGCTGACAATTTTCTGAAGCCCCCTTCATTTGCCATAATTCGAGCTGCCTATGCAAATTACTGAGCAATAATCAAGTTAGTTGAACAATTAACCTAATTATAAATGCAAATTTTGGCAAAACAATGAGTGAGCTTCCGTATTGAAAACCGAATTTCGAGACAAATTTAATTGTCCCTGCGACAAAAGTTCGTTTATCTGTTCTCGTGTGTCTGTGTAAGCTCTGTTTTATTTCCAAGACTAGTCCAAATTAATTTCTATTTAATTTACCAATTTACATACCCAGATTAGAGGAGAAGTCAAGACTTTATGGGTTTGTTGTTCCCTAACGCGGCTCTCAATTTACGGCCTTATTAAAAAGCCATTCTGATGGATTAGCATACGACCATTGGATTCGCTATCTCTTAACGAGAATTGGTCTCCAGTTAACGCACTCACCTGCGCGTCCGAGAAGAGGAAGACGGTGTGGTTCAGGTTGAAGCTGGCCGACATCAATATCTTCTTCAGATCGTCTCGCCAGTCCATGATGGTGTAGCTCTTCGACACCTGGACGGTCATCAGGCGACAGTCGGCTATATAGGCCGCCAGGCGACAGGAGCTGCGGCGTCCTGAGCCACCCATGCCCACCATGAGTATGTTGCCACGCGGCATCTGCAGGACACGGGAAACTCTAAGGACAAAAAATATATAAATTTGGTTATTTAATTCCATTCCAAAACCGATTTCCCACCTGCTAACATGCTCGATGGCAAAGCGAAACATTACCAAATCCATGGGCGTGCTCGAAAAGGAGTTGTACTCCCTCAGATAGTACTTCATCAGCTTCTCCAGCTTCTCATAGGTCTCGCCTTCGTCATAGAACTTGGGCTCGGCATCCGGCTCCATGTAGTTGCCATAAAACAGATTCCGGAGATCGTTGTCCGTTAGCTTCTCGCCCGGCTCAATGCGCTCGGCAAAGGCCTGCTCCAAGGGGAAGCGCAGGTTGCTCTTGCAGGCATCCACGGCCATTATAAGCAGCCGATCACGATCCCTATCGTCCACCAAACTGAAATAGAAAATAAAACTTAAACTTATTTTCAAAGTTCAAAGTTGAATTGTCTTACTCACCGGTCGTAAAAGACTCGGTAGGTTTCGTGGGCCCACAGACGACCCAGCTTGTCGGGGTCGGGCATCCGCTTGGCAGGCACCATCACGATGCCCTGGAAGACGCGCGTAATGTCGCGCAGGGAGAACGAGTAGTGCGACTTGGCGGGCGTGGGCAGGAAGGTGCGAATCGCCTCGCGGTACACGCTGACCATGGCCTCGGCTAAGCCCTGCGAATGGGATGAACGGATGACATTCGTGGACCTTAATTCGAGGGCAGTAAAAGCGAAAAGCAGCCAACGGGGAGAGAGAAGTTTTGGGGAAATTAAGCTATAAAATACGCCATTTTAATTTTATTATGCGCCCAATGCCTGGATGCGAGCCAAGCGCACACACACATGGCACATGGAGGGACTATTGACTCCACTGACCATACTGTCATCCTCCATCCATCCCTCTTTTTACATAGAGCAAAATGCAGCAGAAAAATACTCATCAAGCTCACATATTTCAAGATTTTAGCTGTAGTTTAATGTTTAATTTGAATATTTATGAGCTTGTCAGAGTTTCGCTAATGTATTTAACATAATATGTTAACATTTGTTAAATGGTTGTTTTAGTTTGCTTATTTATAATATATTTTATAAAAATGTAACCAGTTTCTAAAATGAAACTGATGAATGGTTTCGCCTTTCTCTCTCAGTGTGCTGCTGTTCGCTGTTGTTGTTTTGGGGCTTAAAGGGAATGAGATACGTACGCGGGATAGCAGAGCCACCTTGTCCGGATAACCCTTGGCGAAGTGCCAATCACCAATCGTTGTGAATATTCGTACGATGGTCGAGTCCTCAAAGGAATCGACGGCCACCACGAACATGTGGCGATAGAGACGCGGAAAAATGAAGTTACTGCCGCCCAAAGTGCCCATGGCGCACATCAGTGTCTGGCCAACGATTCGGGTTCAGGTTCAGGGAAAAGAGAAGCAAAAAAAAAATGTAGAGGGAAATATGAAAACTTCACAGATAACTCTAATGGCCAGTTTATGGCTGGAATAAGTTGTCAACTGGCGCACACATACCATGTCCACCAGCTCGATTTTGGTGGTGTCTACCAGGTCCGACCAATAGCCATGATCGAGCCAAGTTCGTAGCAGCTCCAGCGGTGCCTGGGAGCCATAGGTATCCTTCGAAGGCATGGCCACATCATCGCAGAACACAGTGCACTGTGAATATGTATACCATATATTATTATCTTAAAAATAACTTCAATCAATGACCAACCTTCTTGCCCAGCGCTGGACCAAACACTCCCTTGCGCCGCCTGTCCAGCTTGCTCATGATCGTGTCCTGGACCATCTGGGCGGAGGTTCGGGCCGAGAAGTTAATAACATTAATCAAATTCGCGAACTTGGGCATGGCTAGGATGTTGCTGGTTATGATGGCACTCTTGCCCGTTCCCGTGGGACCGATCACCAGCATGGGGAAGGACTTGGAGATGCAGAACTCCTGCCAGTACGATATGTAGCCCGTCTCCTTGGTGGGCACAATCAGTTCACTGATCTGCGCATTCTCCGGGAAGTTGGTTGGCGTGCCCGAGCTGTCGTCCCCCTTCTGCCACGACCACCAGTTCTCGGCCTCGTCGAATCGATAGTCCATGAAGAGCATCTTCTCGGGAAACATCTGGCCGCGATTCAGCGAGAAGTACTTTGGCTTCGGGTAGTTCTCGTTGGACCCATAGAGAACTTTGCGCAGCAAGGTGTCGAAAGTGCGCTGACCCTGTCCCGTCAGCGCCGAGCAGTAGGCCCAGGCGAAGCAGAAGAGGAACATCTGCTGGAACCAGACCTGGTTGAACTGCTTGTGCTTGTCGAGGAAGTGCAGGAAGAAGCGCGAGAAGGTCTGGTACTGGTAGATCGGCGACAGCTCCAGCATCTGCTTGCACTGCGGCAGGAACTCGAGGGCCGCCGGCACCAGCCACTCGGTCATGTCATCGAACAACGTCATATAGATCTCGTTGAGGCCCACTTTGTTTACCAGCACATTGGTGAAGCTCTTGTGGAAGGCCCGCCAGCCCAGCTGCGCCGGCTCCATGTAGATCATTCCGCAACGCGACACGGTGGCTGGGGATGCTTGCTCCAGATCCGCCGGCTCGAACATCATGTTCATCAGCTTGGTCATCTGCATGATTTCGCCGGACATCAGGCACAGCTTCTTGTTGTCGTCCAGCACGGTGTTGAGATTCTCGATCCACACCGCGTCCACGGGTCCGTCGAACATCACCCAGGCTCGCTCCCATCGCGGACCCTGGACCTGCTCGCGGAATGTCTTGGCCAAGACACCGTCGTACCACTCATGGGAGACAGGATCGAAGCGTCCGTACAACTGGCCCATGGTTATGGCCTTCGGATTGATAATGCGAAACGTGACGGGGTACTCCTTGAGCGTGGCCGTCTCGTCGGTGGATACATTGCGTAAGGTCTGGGCCAGGATCTGCACGAAAGGAAGGCGAACTATTTGGTGATTTTAAGGATTAAATTGCAGGGAAACAGGTATTTCCACGATTAAAGTAAAACTTCCCATTAAAACCTCACATCATATTCGTTCAGATTTTAATAATAATTTTCTGTGCCAAGTGAGTCGTTTGTTAACTGATTAATTCCAGACCATTTAATTGGCTGGCCGGCGAAATTAATAAGCGTGGAGAGCGAGTGTATGTGCATGTCAGGATTCCGGAAATTCACATATATACTCACCTGGTAGGCGGTGGTCTTGCCGCCCATCGAGCCACCGACTATCATGAGGCCGTGCCTCACCAGCAGCATCTCGTATATCTGTAGAATTTTCTCCAAATACCATGGCGTCGCCTGTAGATTTTTCTCCTCCAGGTTGATGTGCAGCCACTTGAGTATGTCGCCGCGTTGCGGCTGTCCGGCGGATGGGAAGGGAGGTAAACAAGCGTAAATAAAAATTTTATATATGAAATATTGAAAAATTCGAGCAAAAAATAGGTTGAAATTCGGGCAGAAATGTCGCCATCGATGGCAGTTAATAAATGGCAGAAGTGAGAATTTTAAATGCCAAAGGAAATATTTTTTATAATAACAGGTAGTATGTATATATGGAGTTTATTTTCCAAGTGGAAAATTGAACTGGTAAAAGCAATTAGTCTTTAAGAAGAGAAGCTATAACTTTCTCCTATAGAGTATCTCCATTTCGCCCAGTATGTTCCTACAGTTTGTGTTAATTAATCATTAACCAATTATCGTATTAATTGGCGGCGCTTACAGGTCATTTAGCCTGAGGAATGATAATTGATTCAAATAGATGACTAAATACTGCTGCTCACCATAGGCAGCTCCACGCCGGGGAATAGATCCATGTAGATGCCAATGAACAGGGAGATGTCCTGCTCGAGGAATTTTGGCAAATTGACATCGACGATGGCACGCAGGACAATCTCCGGCTCCGGCAGGTCAACGTATAAGCGTCGCAGCGAGGCGGATGCCAGCAGGACGGACTTCACGGCGCGCATTCCTGGCAAATAAAAGTACAGTAATAAGTCGGTAAGAGGTACTTATATAAATAATTTATAATATGTAATAATTGGTTCAATCCATAATTGGAAATTAAATCTTCTAAGGGAATTACATTGTTTAAGCTGAGAATAAAAAGGGAATCTCCTTGAAACATTTATCTATTTCTAGCTATAACATATGATACATCCTAGAAAAATGTTTTTTATTTTAAAACTTATCCAAGAATTTAGTTTAAATAATTTTGAAAAGAGCTCCACTGTGTTTTTGTAACTCAGAAAACCCTCGGAGACTGAGGGCATTAGCTTGGCAGTTATGCGAGCGCATAACTCAACCTGAAGTCGGCCGGTTTAGGTATTTGGCGATGCGATGGGCGATGCCATTGCTGGATGGCGTCGCAGAACCTGGCCGGGACGGTACTGCGTTCCTCTACCTGGGAGGGAGTTGCAACTTCGTGGCTTTCCCCCGGAGACCCCAGACCCTATCCCTATCCCGGTCTTCATTATATCGCCAGGGAAATGCTAAACTTTTCGCAACGTTGCAAAAACAGCTGGACAGGAGTCGCGGCGTAGGAGTTTGTACTAAATGTACAAATAGTTTTTATTATTACTTGGCAGAGCGGCAAATGCTGCACACACCAACACACAAAACAACACACGCTCACAATGTTGTATGTGTGCTTGTGTCCATGTGCCATTTGTCTCTCACACACGCCACACAAAAGCGCAGCAGCAAACTTGCAAGAAAGTTTTTCAATTTAAACTCAAAATAAGATACTGATCAAATGTACTTTGCACATAAACTTGCACACACAGCTGCCTCTGCCTGCAATTGCAGCCAGCGGCTGGACGACAAAGATGCACACGCACAGCGCCAGGACCTGCAAGGATCTCCTTTTGGCCATATAGAAAAAGAAAGCCCGGACGGAGTGGCAAACACAGACATGTTGTAATGTCATATGACATGTTACGTCGTAAAAAGGAGCAATATCTTTGCCTTGAAACAAGCAGAAAGATGGAGACGACGGCGAAGGAGCACACGCAGAAGGACATGAGACATCCGGAAAGTTGCTGCTGCTCCGGCCAAAGTTGTGCTGCTGCACACAGATGGCAAAAAACAAAAAAAAATACACGTGTTGTTGACTACTTTTGCGCCTTATTAGCCAGGCGGAGGTAACCCCAACCTTAGGACCTTGTCATTGTCTAATATGGGGTTTGTTTTAGGGGCTTTTTTGTGGTGCAACTCAGAGAGGAGTTTGATTTTAAGATGAGCCATTACTTCCTATTATTCCCAAAGTAATATATAAATATATATAAATACTTACCATAATCGTAGTGAGATTGCGATGACAACTGCTCTGAGCAGAGCTTGTAGGCCTGAACAATCTTCTGCGATAGATTCCTGGCCATGTCGAAGCCATTGGAGTACAAAGTGATCTCGCCAATCATGGCATAGTCCGGCACCATCATGGCCACTGTGCGGAACAGAACCTTCAGATTGTCGGGCAGCTCCGTTCGTCCTGCATAGCTGTTGGTGTTGTTGGAAAATAATGGAAAATAAATGCCAAAGGGTATCCAGGCGGGATTAGGGCCCGTTGGGCAATCAAATTCATCAAAGTGCAAGTGCTAATGGCATAAATACTAAACACAGGCTAGGCCTCCATTCCCTCTGCTCTGGCTCTGGCTCTGGCTGCCAATAACCAATATGAGTGACTGCTCTTAAGAACGTCTGGTTGCGTGACAAATTGGCAGGCAGCAGGCAGCAGGCAGCAGGAAAAACTGGCCAAAAAAAGGGCCAGCTAGCAGGATGTGTCTGCCTCCTGGCGATGGCAAAGCGAAAGCAAAGCAAAAGCGACATCCAATCGAAATTAAGACCTTCGATGAGAACGGTGGCACTCGGAGGAGGAGCAGGAGGAGTGGAGTTCCAGGAGGCAGCCTGGGCTAATATGCATGTTTGTCGCAGCTGTTCCATATGCATGCCAAAGCAATAAATATCCCGATGGGAAAAATCTCCAATAACGCAATAACTACCAATATCGGGAAACGCACTGCGTCCACCTACCTCCGGAGGCTGGCTAATGGCCTCTCCGCCGTATCTCACTGCCTCCTGGCGCATGGTAGGCCCGTATACGGGCTTACAAAGTAACTAAATGCATTTTCAAATGCCCAGACCCGGACCCGGACCCGGGACCCGGAACACACCGTGCTCACGGAGTGAGCAAAAAAATGCGATGCGTGAAACCGCAGCTGCTGTTTCCAGCGCCCAGCACCCATCACCCCGATTCCCCACTCCAGCATAGCACTCACCCGGGATTCATGGTTATGAATATGTTACAAGTCGGATCCAGTTTGAGCATTGTATCCTCGAAAAAGAATTTCACAACCTTGCGTCCGATGGCCCGCTGGATGGTCAGGATCTGTTGCGCCACCACGGAGAGCACCTCCAGCTCGATGCGATTGAACTCGTCGAAGCAGGCCCAGGCGCCCGATTGTGCCAAGCCCTGCAAAGGAAAAAGGCAGATGGAGATGGAGATGGAGCAGTGGGGGCAGCAGTCAAAACAGCACAGCATAGAACACAATCCTGAACAGGACTGGAAGCTGAAAAAATAAAGCACACACACTCGCACCCACAAATAGAAACAGAAATTCCTGGACAAGAGTGCCAGGGAAACACACACACACTCTACGGTTCGATGGGGGAAAAGTGGAAAAAGCAAACAGCAGCATAAACATTATTTTCTCTTTCTCATCGCTTCTCGTCGGTTTCTGTTTTCAGTGTTCCGGGGCCTCGAACTGCAGATCCCGGGGTCGATATGAGGCGGGACGGACGGACGGACCGACGGCCCTTTGATATGCTTCCTTTTGCATGTTGCAATAAATATGCTGTTTTATCCCAGCTGCAAGCCAGCTCCGGCTCCACACCCGCCCACACATTCCACACTCCCATCCCTTGGAGCAGCACAAATAGAACGCCAAAGCGGGCAAGCTGACCTGACTGCAAGTGCCATATGCCCAGGATCGAGGCTGGAGTGAGGGGCGGACTCTATCAGTGATATGTCCCTGGGAGCTGCTGCTGCCCGCTGGCCACCACCAAAGATAGTTCCATAGTTAGCCGAAGAAATGGTTCGGTATTCGCCTAATTAGGGAGATTCTTTCTTCCGAACTGCTGCATCGCAAAACGGAAATAGGAAGTTATGTATTTTTGGTTATTTTTTGACTGTATCAGTGATAGAATGGAGCTAAGGGTTTATTTAATGGAAGGGAAAGATAAAGTAGAAAACTATATGTGACCAAAAGTATACAAAAATATAGAACGGATTGAATAACTCAAGATGAACAAAAGGTAAATAAAATAAGTAAATTAGAGAAGTTCTTTCACCATTTCAGCTGCTCATTTCAATTTAAAAATATTTATATTTTAAAGCTCAATGATACCTAAAAGTACAGTCAAAATTCGTAATAACCATGAACTAGTATATCGAAATTAATTGGAAGCTAAAGCTAGGAAGGAAGCCTAAGCTCAAATATATTCCATTTAAGTTCTCCGAAAGAAAGGAAATGAAATTAGGAAGTTGTCAACTCAAAAGATAAACACTCTTAATGAATAAAATATAAGTTAATTCTTTGACTAATATAACTTCTAAATACTGTCCCAAAATAAATTTTTTCTGATTCTCCAAAAAATATGTATGACCCCTGGTCAAAAAAAACACAACTCCCTATCGAAAATAGGACCTCCTGGACAGCTGTTGCTCCAGCAGCCTCCACTTGACGACCTCAGAGGTGGCTGTACGGCAAGTGCCCTCTGTTGTCCGTAGTCCTGCCGCAAGGACTTCTTTTGCTTCTGCCCACACAAAGGGCACAACACATTCTGTTGCGCGTTCGCACGCTTTTTGTAGTCACTGTTGTCCCAACACCGATGCGAATGTTGTTGCTGCCGTTGCTCCTCCGCTTGGCCTGGCCATTGTACAATTAGCGCCTCTGTGCAGGTGCAGGTGTTTCCTAGTGGTCCTGGCGGTGTCCGGATAGCGGAACTGTTGTGTTAGGAACTTGTTTGGCCAGCGCATCGCAACAGGAAGGGGTCGAGGCAAAAAGTAGAGGGGATGCTGTGTGTGTCTTTGCACACTTTGAACTCCATTGAGAGAGAGTGGCTTGGCATTGCCATTGGCACCGCCAGTGATGGGAAGGATCTATGCAGGTGCTACATAATAGTGTCCTTGTCATGGCTAATGTGGCATATTGATTTTGAAACATTTTGGACTACTTTTGGGAGATTTATTTGTCTTAAAAAGATATTAAGAAGCTTAGAAAAAAGGTATAACTTTACCTTAATTTAAAATTTTTTATGATAGCTTTGGTCAGCTAAAGTTTAGCCTTAGTTTTTCATTAAATTCGAATTGTAAATTATATAAATTTATTCCTAAGACCTGAACTAGTAAAAAATATCCTACCCATCACCGCAACTAAGCTTGCATTGAAACCATCCTGGACTTTTGCTGCTGCAGCTGCAGCTCCTGCGATAACTTTTTGCCATCCTTTGGATGTGCCTTTTGTTCGAGGCGACAACCATTGTTGTGGCCATTTTATTTGAATTTTATTTATTTACGATTACTTCTCTCGCTTTTCGCTGTGAAATTTTTGCTCTGGCATATTCCGCATACTTTGTCAATTGCAAATTATTTTATTGTCGCAACATTGTTTCCCAGACATTCAGCCTCCCCCTCGCCACGAGACTGGAGCTTGGCAACCAGAAAAACATAGGAATCAAACCGCACTGAAAACCGGTGGAGGCTGGAGACTGGAGGCATCGTGTGCCAGAGATTTACGACTTCCTAGAGATTATTAGAACAAATGCCAATCCAGTTAATGACAAAGCGCAGAACGACTTTCTAAAACCCGAACTCAAACGCGATGCCGAGACCCAAATTAAGCAATAAAAAGAATAGACAAATGTTCGGGGCTCAAGTGGATCCCAATCGCATAAATTCATTAATTTAAATTGAGCAACACACAGAGGAGCTCGGGCGATGGCAATTTATGGGCTCTCCTAACTAAACTAAAGTTGGTCGGGGTTTGGTTTTGGAGTAGTTCGAGTTGTCTTATTAATACAAATCCCATGCAAATGAACCTCCAGTTGATCTCCATCGACGTCGTCTCCTCGGCTCACCTCACCGCAATCCCTGATTGGCCGTGTTTATGGCCGCTTCTCCCCTATCTCCCACTCCGTTTTAGGGGCTTAGGAACTATTATGCAATTAGCCGTGTGAGCGTATTAAGCGATTAGAGCCTACAGCAGCATAAATTTTACTACAAGATTTCAGCACCCACTTAAGATGTGCGTGTGTTCGGAGGAGCGGAGGAGTGCAGGAGGAGAGATGAGGCTCCTCTCGGTTAACGACCTGCAAATAAAAATTTGCATAAACTTGAGTGGGAAAGCACGAAAGTCGGCCCATTACTTTCGCAAACTGACTAATTAGTCAACAGAATGACCAAGTCAGGGCCGAATGCGATTATTCCGAGAGCTGCATAAATTTCAATAAACATATATCGGAGAGAATGGGTCTGAAAATGGGCCCCAGAAGGGAAATGGATGAGAAGTGTGGTCTTGGAGAAGGGCTCCAGTGTGTCTGACATGCGGCAAATTAACCATTTAACCAAGCTCTTCCACGCTATTGAAAGTCACGATTGTTGCGTGTGCCGCCGCATCAAGACGAGTTCTTTGCCAGATTAATGTGCTCCACTCGGGGCCATCCATTAGAAAGCCGGTCGGGCAGCAAGTCGCAGACAGCGCGACGACTACTACTCTACCCCAAAGTGGAATAGAATCTCGAACTGATGTATATCGCGGGACTCACCTTGAAGAACTTGCCCAGCGCCTTGTAGTCTAGCCCGTCCGAGCAGTTGAAGACGACACACTTCTTGGCCACCGCCTTGGCCAGATCCTTGCAGGTCTCTGTCTTGCCCGTACCGGCGGGTCCTTCGGGTGCTCCGCCCAGGCACAGCTTCAGGGCGCCCATCAAAGTGCTGCACGGATCGGGGAATTAGGGAAGGAAAAAAATAGGAGAATTTATAGTATGGGACTTGGAGAGCCAACAAAGAGTTGATGGATGGTGCAAGGGCATGGGAGTGGGCACGCTTTTAATATCTATTTTGCATTTTTTCACATTTCTCACGGCGGCAGGAGCTCAGTTAAAAAATTGTCATTTATGGGTATTCTTTTTTTATTTTTTTTTTTGCTGTCCATAAAATGTGGAAGCTCTTAGCATTTTAAGGGGGATTTGTGGCTATGGTTTGGAATAGGGGGATTTTTCGGTTTCTAAAATGACTTAGTTGTGCTACAAAATAGAGTTATTTGTTCTATTTTATGACCTTATTTTTCTATGAATAATTATATTATTTTTGATTCGATTTATCAGCCTGAAAATAAGTGTTTTGTGAAGTACAGAAAGTCTGCTAAAAATACTAAACACGACAGTTTATTTTTAATAAGTATGACAATACCCCTTCAAGTTTATATGTAATCTGGAACCTTCAAGGAAAAGAAATTAAAACAGAAAATTAAAATGAAATAATATTTTTCGTAGTTATGTTACATTTTCCTCCAAAGAGAACTACACAATTCGAGCAAATCCTCTAGATACTTTCCATTCATAAATTGCTTATTTTTAGCTGCTTGTTTTGCAAGTTCATATTTTTATCATATTGGGTGTCCCCACTTCGGTTTGCTTGTGCATATATTTTTTAGCTTTTCCGGGGCATAACCATACAAATATCTATATACACTCGGTTTCATTTTTTGTTTTCCCTTTTTAACTATACATGCACGGGTGACAGTGTTAGTGTGCCGCGTGTGTGTGTGTGAAAAACTGTCCAACATTGATTTATTTGTTTAATATAAAAGTTTTATCGGAAACCCCATTAAAATGTCCTTTCTGCCGGCTTGCCAACGACGGCCTGCCAGCCTGCTACCAGTTAGTGTGTGTGTGTATGTGTGCTGTGTTGTGCCTGTGTTAGTGTGTCCTTATTCCTTTAGTCCTGCCGTTGTTATTGTGTGTTTGTCGTAGGCAGCTTAAACATCAAAAAGGCTTTCAGCCCTCTCTTTGCGTATTTTGTTGTTTGAAAAATGAAAATAAATTTAAAATGCAGCGAAATAAAATAAATATTTTCCCAATAAACGTGGCCAGGGCCAGGCTCTCCTCTCCTCTCCTCTCCTCTGACTTTTAGATGCAGCACAGAGGTGGCAGAGCGGAGGGGCGGCAAGCTCGCTGGCAACGGTTTGTCAATTAATATTTTCGGTATTCATACAGGGAAGCATGTGAGGACGTGGGATTTGTGCAAGATATATGGAGCAATAGTGGGGAGTAGTTGTACCCACCGGTAGCAGCGATCGGTGAGGGGAGTGACCACCAGCCGGGGCAGGTTGCCCAGGTATTCCATGCCATATTGAACATCTGTGACCACCATGCTAACGCACACCCAATCCTCGTTTTCTGGTGGCGAAAAATATTCGTGTAAATATGATGAAATATATGTACCTATATGGTAAACTTACTCTCGTTCACCTTCCAGTAGTAGCGCAGCTGGGAGATCCAATCAAAGTCCTGGATGTTGGACACATTCATGTCTGCCAGATATTTGACCACATCGCGATCTAAAGGAATATATATTTAAGAAATAACTATAACAACGGGTTAGGTAATAATTAATTTCCCTTTTCCTTTGGTTTTTAACTGAGATATTTCCTTAAATCAAAAAGCCTTGGTTTGCGGTTTAAATTTTAAATAAAAGTCCAAAAGGTTGCACTTATTTTTTTCCTGGGCTCTCCCCACTCCACTCACCATGCACATCCAGGACAATCAGCGCCTCGACGGCAATCCTAACGCCCGCCTGCAGATCCGTGCGCACCAATTGCACCAGGTCGGCAATCTGCAGATTGGACTTCTCCAAATAAGCCGGCAGCTCCTTCGTCTCGATGGCCTCCTCCACCTGGCAGGGGGGAAAAAAAGTCAAGGAAAAGGCATGAGGCATAAGGCATAAAGTGTCTGAGAAACTGCAGCGGAGCGAACGCAAATAAAGAGCGAAATATGATTTTCAATTTCGCTGCGGCAGGAGCAGCGAACGAAGTTCTCTGAAAGTCAAAGCCCAAAGGGGAAACGGTACAAAGGAGCGACGGAGTGGTGGGGAGCCGGAACGCCGCAGGAAAAGAAGGCGCTGAACTCCAGCTAATCTCACTGTCAGAGGCACAACACAAAGTGCTTTCTCTGCTCCCCTGACAGCCAACTGATGGACATTTGTTGTCCAAGAGATGACGATGACGACGACGACGACGCCCGTGCGGTTATCGTGGTTTTATGGCGGAGCAGGCTCACCTCGTAGGTCCAGGCCATGCAGGAAATGCCCTGCACCACCTGCCCGGGCCAACTGACCACCCAGGTGATGCGCTCCACAACGGCATAGTCCTCCCAGGCCTCGTGCATCTGCTCCTTAACGCTGTCCAGCATCACCATCTCCACTTCCTTTAGCCAGATCTCCACCAGGCCCTGCGAAGCACGAACAGATGATTATTTACACGAAGTGGTGGGCAGGAAAAGGAATCATTGGCGATGG
Source organism: Drosophila seguyi (assembly GCA_008042675.1). NCBI lineage: Eukaryota > Metazoa > Arthropoda > Insecta > Diptera > Drosophilidae > Drosophila > Drosophila seguyi. The sequence goes on along the minus strand of VNJU01009000.1, from coordinate 108,396 downwards.
ATTTACTCACATTGGCCAGTTGGGGATTGATTTTGCGCACCAGAGCCACGCGCTCCTCCTCGTCGCTTATCATCTCGGTGATCTCCATGTTGTCGTCAAAGTTCAAAGTGCCAATCTGTAAGGAGTTAATTGTTATAGTCCAATTATAGTTCAAGGATCAAACTCACCCCTTCGAAGCACTTCCTCAGATGGGGCTGTACCCTCATCGGGTCCTTGGTTTCCGACAGGATTTCCAGCAGTTCGTCGTTGGACAAGAAGAAGAAGCGGGCAAAGAACAAACGCTTCTGCTCCAGATACGTGTTCAGACCCTTCTGCACCGTCTCCAGATCCTCAATGGCCTTGGTGAAGATCTCCAGCATATCGGGATACTCGGTGGCCGCCATTACATGCTGGTCCTTCAGCGTATGCTTCATGATCTTGCGCCACAGCTTGTCCACCGCCTTGAAGTTGCGTCCCTCGAGCGGCATCTGTCGCATGATGTCCTCGCTGCTGAAGATCGGTTCCAGGTACATCCAGGTGATTTGCACCTGTGTCCAGGCATCAATAATGTTTTGGATGAGCAGCAGACGAGCCTCCCAGTCATCGGCCTTGGACCCAAGGGCCACAATGAAGGGCGAACGCTTCATGGCCTGCGTTCGCATTATGTGGTCATCCAGCAGCGTCTGAATATCATCCAGGCTGGCCAGGATGTGCGTGTCCGAGTCGCGATACTGCAGCACCTCGAACATCACGTCCTTCCAGTCCGCCTGCATGATCCTCAGTCCATTGTTCAGATCGTACTCCTTGCCAGCGGCATTCGCAATCTCCTCCAGTTGCGGCAAAATGCTCATAATATCCACATCGATCATGTCCTTGAGGGTGGGGAACAGCTTCGGGTTGACCTTGCGTCCCAGTATCTTGGATATTTGGTCCCAGTGCCGCCGCTCCAATCCGTGCCTGCAGATCGAGTCCAGCACGGGCAGGTACACGCGGAACTTCTCGATCTTCATGCGCATCTGCTCGGCGGCACGCTTGGCCACTGGATTGTAGGCCAGTTGCCGGGACAGCTTGTACATAATCTGTGAGGGGGAGGTAGGAAATGAAGTATAAAGTCAGCTGTGGAAGCACCGAGTCTCCAGGTAATGATGCTGCAATGCAATTAATTAGGTGGTCTTTGGGTGTATAACTAACTACGAAAGGATATAGAAGAAACTGCAATTGGATTCTCTTTTATATGTCAAGTGCCTTAAAAATGATTACAGAAGAGGGTACTTTAACGAGGTTCTTGAGGTTGTTTTCTTTTTTAAAATATGTGAGAACAATTTCTTTAAGCTCCTAAAAAACTTAAGAAGTATACATTACAATATAAAATAACTAGTTCATGGAAATGGGATAAAGCCATAAATTATAGATAAACATTAATATAACAAAATTACCCAGAAAGACCGTTTAAAATATAGTTAATTAATTTCCCAAATTAAAAATTTAGCTTAAAAGTATATAAAACTATAGAAAAGTTATACCATTTAAATCAATTCCCTTTCTAGAGGGTACTCGCAACTTCGTTAAAGGATTTTCCGGCACTTTTTTGGGGAACTGTTGTGTCCCCACTTTGCCGCTTCAGCTGTGCCGAAAAATTCAATTCAACTGACTTTCCCTTTGCGCCTTTGTGCTGCCTTTTTTTTACTATTTTTGTTGTACTGTTTTTTTTTTTTTTTGCGTGGCTCCGAATGGCTTCCCAGCTGACCCCAGAGGGGACTGCTTCTGCTTCTCCTCCTCCGTTGTCAAATATGTTGGGCATTTTTTCCATGCATACTTTTCGGCTGCCAAGTGGAACTTTCTTTTTGCAGCCAGTTGTTGGTTGTCCCTGGCTGACTACTACCCGGACTGGTGGCTACTACTATTGCCGCTCTAGGTGGCTTGAGGTTTTTAGTTGCATTTTAGTTGCTACATTGGCTTACAGACAGACACCGAACCGAACAGAGAGTTAGAGGAGGAGAAGGAGCACTGGAAGAGGAGCCATGCATGGGCAGTTGAGCAGGAGAAATCCGACAACAGCTCAAACTTTGTCGGTCGTTGCTCGTTTTTATTTCCGCCAGCAGGGAGAGCTGCTCCTGCTGCTGCTACTTCTGCTGTTCCTCCGGTGGTTGTGCCTCGGCCTGTGCTGGAATGACAACTTCCGACTTTGCAACTACTTACCTTGTGCATATTCTCCACTTGCTCCCGCACGCCATCCGCATTAAGGCATTCGAAGCGCTCGAACATCCTGAAAGCACCAGAAGAGAGATGTAAATAGAAATACACGACAAAAAAGGAAGTTGGCCGGGAGGAGCAGCAGCAGCAGGAGTGGCCTCATCATAAGCGGACCACTCAACTGAATTTTCTGCTGGAATTCGCACTGGGGCCGGGAATTAAGTGAGGGGCCACTACGATTGGTATTGGTATTTGCGTGCAGCAATGCCAATGGAAACGACTGTCTGACCGGGGCCATTTCAATTTGGAATATTCCTTTACCACCCCCAAACCAACCCCCCAGGAAGTGTCACACACTGCTGACCGCCCAACCCCTCTCCTCAGGCTGACAGAAGTATAATTGCAAGGGGCTTAAGCGACGGTCCCCCCTGGTCTGCTTACCAAATGAGATAATCCTTTTCGAATTCGTACGACGTCTTCCACAGCTTCTCGATGGGCTCCATTTTCTCAATGATCTCGGCCAGCAGTGGAAAGGCGGAGACATCGATTTGGAGCAGCGTCTCCTCCGTATTAATGGCTTTCGCCTCGCGGCTGAGATTCTGTGGGGGAAACCCATATCTTAAAGTCTCAATCTTGATGCTAAAATAGCAGCAAATTAGAGGTAATCCCTTACCTCGATGGTGGTGAACAGCAAATCGACCGTATCCACACGCTCCTTGAGCTCCTCCAGCGTGAGCACATCCCGGATTTCCCGTATGCGAAAGCCGTCCATCGTTCGCTTCTCCTGGGCCAGCAGCTTCTCGAACTCCATGCGACGCTCGCTGCACGAAACGGAGAGCAGAGACAGTGAGATGTCGGCTTAGTATCTTCTGGGGATCTATTTTCGCTGTTCCGGGTCTAATCTGCATCGCACACTTACCGCAGGGCCAGCTCCAGATTATCACGCACCACCGAGAGGCGGGCGGCGCTTAGATCCAGGACCTCCTCCAGTTCCCCGGGCAGGATGAATGTGCGCGAGTTGAGATGGAGCTCGTCGCCTGCGGATAAATGGGAGTGGGGGTCCACATGACTAGACGAGATGATTCTCGATTGTACGCACTGCTAATTAACTGCGCTTAACTCTTAATTAATTGGCTTGTGCGGGAGTCCCTCTTCCTTTTTTTTGGTACAAACTAATTAATTATTCGAGTACGAGGAGAAATACGAGTATGAGTAGAAGTATCTTTGGTCCCTGACAAGCTGTATCCGTGAGTATTTGGTGTGACAAAGCCACACACGACGGACGGACAGGGGAAACAGAGACAGACACAGCTACAGATACGGATTCGGAGGTCCCGAAGCACACATTGTAGCTATTCGAAAGATACACAGACGACACTTGAAGATAACCCGCTATTGTCTATGGCGGAGCATCTGCAGTTGCCGGTTGTCAAAGCAACTTTCACACATTCATGAATTTGTTAAGCTCATTAAGTTGCATTTTCGGGGTTTTAGCGGAGCTCAATGTTTGGTGTCTCACCGCAAGTAATTATAAAACCAATTAGTAGACTCAGCTTGTTAGTTGAGGTTAATTATGTTAAGCGAGACTGCACTTCCTGCCTTCTGTCTCCCGTTCCCTTACTCCCTTCCTCCCTTTCCCTTTTCCCCCACAAACCAAACACTGTGGAAAGCAAACACACTAAATGCACAGAGAAAAAAATAAGGGGTCTGAAGTTGAGAATATATATTAAACAAAATTGTGATCATAGACTTACTATCATCATGGATTTGTAGAGCCGAAAAGCTCATACAAATTTTCATAGTTTATATTTACAATATATTACTTTACCGGATGAAAACTTGCTTTTTTAGTTAAAAATTAATCATATTTTTGGCCGAGATCTTCTTTTTTTTGTATTGCCAATAAGTTTAAATATAAAGTACTCATAAAATATTTCGTTTCTGATTTTAAAGTAACCTAATCCTGCCTTGATCGGAATTATAAGTAAATATTTTATATAATACATTTCCCTTTTCAGACCCCATTATTTTTTCCCCTGTGCTTGCCTGGGTTTTGGCCAGAATCGAAGGAGAAAGAGCCCGCCTGACCAGCTGCACAAACAGCGGAAAGGACGGGCGACCGACCGACCGACCGACAGGCAGGACATGCTCCTCCTGGCCAAGCCAATTGCATCACTCACTGGACAGGTAGGTGTGTGTCAGCAGGAAGACGACGCGCTTCAACACGTTCTTGATTTCATCCTTGATGGCGAATATGCGCATCTCCCGGCACTCGTTGATGTAGTTCTGCAGGGCCACCACCTCGGGCGTCTCCTCCGGCCGCTCGCCGGCCTTCATCGACATCTCCTCCAGCTCCTCGCATATGCTGAAGTGGCAGAAGCGGAAAAAAATGAAAATGAAAAGAAATCAGGCATCGTATGTGCGCATGGGAGAGTTGTTATCTATGAGGAGTCACAGGCAGTCAGCATAAAAGTTAAGTGAAAGAGCAGCTCGCACTTCATTTAGCTGATGCAATCTGTTCGCCGCCTGCTCCCACCTCCGGGCTACTTACGCTCGATTCTCGTTCCAATTGAGGGCTTTGTAAAAATCAATTATGAAATCGTAGATTTCGCGCACATACATCCGCAGCGATAGCTTTACGTGCCGATTATCCAGCATGAACAGGTTGAGCGGAATGAAATCGCGCAGATAATAGGTCGTATCGCTCACGGCCTGAAGTTTTTTCAGCAGCTCCTGCACGAGCTATAGAGTCAAGGGTGGATATCGAAAAAAGGGGATTTATTAAAGGATTTTTCAGGGCAACAATTTATGTGTAACCTTAACTCTACGTGGTTTCCAATTTGTAACTTTAACCGGAAAATGAACTCTTTAATTGAGGTCATTTTAAATAATTCCTATTTTCTACTCTTATTTTAACACATTCAATTAACGTTTAGTTGAATTTATTTTCTAATTATATTACAGCTTAAATGTATAGGATTTTCTATGGATTGCATAATTAAATTGTGGACATTTGCATTCTGTAAATTTAATTAATTTAGTTAGCTAGTAAAATGGAATTTAAACTAAAAAATATTTCAAATTGCTTACTGAAATGGAAATGGTAAAATAATATATGTCCTACTTTAGATATCAAGCCATATAAAAAATCCAAAAATCAACTCGTTTGCAGAGAGAAATCCAAGCTATTTGCTGGTTAATTATAATTACGAGTTTGCCATGTTTCAAATCGTATAAGTGGGAGGCTGAGAACCGAACCCCTTTCCCAAACTGTGTCGCCACCACTGCATCCGATATGGAAGCTGGTTGCATTTCATGCATCGACAGCCAGTAGGCAGCATACGCAGTCGGAAGTAATTTTTATTTTATATGAATTGCACAAAAAAGTCAAACCGAATCGAACGAATCGAATGTGAAGAGAGGAAATTGCTGGTCGTTCCATAAAACTTAATGAATGCGAACTGAAAAGTTGCAGTGGCACAGCGAGGAGTGGCAATGGAAGCGGGTTTGAGGTGGCGTTCGCCGTAAATTGAGCGTATGAGATGGGTAAGTACGGCGACATGACGAGCATCGCACAATCAACAGGCTGCGAAGCCAAACAGCGTCTAATTAAACATTGCACATAGCCAGCAAACTGTCAGAAATCAACAACAGGCAACGGGGAATCGGTAGGGGGAAGAGGAGGAGGAGGTTTGCCCTGTTTGGCAGGCGCTATAATCCCGATTCAGACAAGGTGGAACTTGTCAAACTACACAAATTGCCAGGCACTTTGCCACCACTTTGCACTCCCTCTCCCCTACCAACCCCTGTCAGTTGGTCTGTCTGTCGTCTGTCAGCAGTCTATTAATATTGCATAATGAAATTTTATGTTAATTCTACGCATCATTGCGCGTAATCAAATTGAAATAAATAATTAAATCGCATTTCAAGGCCAGACGCAGCCAAAGCCTCAGGGCATTCACTCACCCCCAATTCGGGCAGGACGTTCTCCGTCCAGACCTTCTCCACCATCGGCATGATCAACCGCTGGAAAAGTCCAAAGTAGTACTTGTAGATGGGCTTTAGGTACACATGCACTCCGCGCCAGTTGGACGTGACGATCTGTTCCACTTTATCGCAGAGCTCAATGAAGTCCGAGTGCTCCTCGTCGATATAATGAAGAAATCCCCGTGTTTCGGGGTCTAAATTTTAAGTTGAATTAAATATTTAATTAATATTAATCAATACAAGTATTATGATTGCAACTTACCGCCTCCGGACATGATGTACTCGATGCGGGGAATTTCATAGCCCACCGCCAAGATGCTCTTGAAGTGCTCGACAAAAATACGCGGCAGTTCCTGCATATAAGGATATATGTACAGCTTGTGGGTGTGATCCAGCTCAAACTGAGCCACATCATCCAAGTCGGGAATCTGTGGGAAAGGTTGTTAACCAAACAACTACTTTAAGGACATGTATTACTTACAGTCTCCGAAAAGATATTGGTCTGCGGCTGTTGGAAGGGATCAGCGTCGTCCTCATCGTACGCATATATATTTGTGGGGGGCCTAATCCCCGGTCCCATTTCTATGGGTTCATGGTCAAAGTGAGCTCCCACCACCGAGGCTATCAGCGTCATCAGGGGAATCCGTTTGAGCTTCGGGTCAAACATGGAGTACTGGTCGATGTTGTTGCCATCCTTAAATGCGCACAGCACCTTAAACAGATAGTTGAGGCTCTTGTTGATCAGGCTGTTCAGGTTGCGCGACATCGCCGAGTGGATGCAACGAAAGAGTATGGCCGCCCGGCCGCCATACTTGCCCGACATGGGCACCAAGTCCTTCCAGGTGCCACGCATCTCGTTCACCAGGTCAGCGCAGCGCGGCAGCCAATCGGTGAGGAGTAACTGAGGGAGATATTAAGTTTAGGTTTATATAGCTATTCCGATTGATATTTCGGCTTACATCTCGAACTTCGGCGCAACTCTTCCGGAAAAAAACCTGCACCGTGTCCGAGTCCAGGGGCCGCTGAGCCAGCAGAAGCTGTCCCAGGTCCACCACCACCAGTTCCGCGTAAAGGTCATTCCAGAGCCGGTTCACCGCCTGGACAACGGGATGTGTTATCATGAGCACCTCGTTGACACGACTCTTGGCAAGTAAAAGATTCGAGCGCCAGGGCACGGGCTGACTGTTGGGAAAAGTGGGAAAGGAGGGGGGTTCCGGTTCCAATTGCAGCCGCTTTCGCTCCATGGTGGAACTGTCGGGTGATAAAGTTAACAGAGGTAATCCAGTATTGAACCCAAGAATCGAAGATTTTTATCGCTCACCTTAGGAGATAGTTCAGAAAGGAGCGCTTGACGTAATGGCGGAAATCCTCCTGCAGATCGATGAGGCACACGATGATGAGGATGGCAAAATCCTGACGCACTCCACGGTCGCCAACGAACAGATAATCCATTAATATAACTTCTGGCGGCAGTTTGGGCCAATCTTTCTGTAATGAGTTGATTAGACACACGAAATAGAGGGGGAGTGATGATGGCAGAGTGCTGAAAAGGGGCCGACAGGTGGCATAAACTTTGCTGGCGCTCCTCCTCCGGGCGATTTCAACTAGTTTTGGGGTGGCTGGGCCACCCTCGACAGGAGGAGGGGAGGCGAAACATGGAACATCTTCAGCTGCTCATTAAGCTGCCTTTGCCGGCACTGATTTGCCGGTGCTGATGGCAAGTGCTTGAGCTTAAATCCCTGCCAAAGTTTGTTTGGCGCTCACGTCAAAACATCAACACGCGCCCCGTCACTTGTCATCCCAGGAATACCTGCCGTCTCTCCCTCTCCACCCCCCCGGTTCCCAGGGCAATCCCGGGGAGCATGTTTAATATGCTCGCACTGCCGGCAAACTTTTTCGGCGCAAAACTTCCGCCAAATTCTGAGCCAGCTTCAGATGAGCGCCAGTTAAGTTTACTAATAATGTCGACGGTCTGACTCAGACTGAAACTCTGCCTATAATCCATACGAGGTGTGTATGGTGTGTATTGTATATTTAAGACAAATCTGGATATATAAAACTCTGTCTTGTCAAATAAATATTAGAAATTCAGGGAATCTGCTTGTAGATCTCATAATAATTAAAGTAAATTATTTGTGGTTAATCTGTAGGGTAAAAAAAACAGCCAGGACTCACCTCCTCCTGGAGTATAAACTTGTAGGCATCCTTCAGCATAGCCCTGCGTGGATCGATGCGCCTTAAGGCCCTGCGTATGAGGTGCGAAGGATAGGTTGCCAGCTGCACTATGGACATCTGTAAAGGGATTGAGGATATATAACCATTAAGCAACCATTAAGCAGGGTGTGATTCACGCCACGCACAAGCGGTTTTATTTTATTTTATTTCCCCTTTTTTTTTTAACAACTAATCACGTTATTCATAACTCTGACCACGCCCCCAAGAAGACCATCATATTTACGAGGTATGAATTATATAATTTTTATAAGCACGTTCCCCGAAGCCAACGCAGCTTAATTCACTCGCACGCTCACGCACACATGTTTACTTTGTATGGAGTTTATTATTATCATTTTTTATGCACGCCTCGGACACGGACTGGGACACAGATATGGCTACAGACACGGACATGGACAAGGCTGAAGGAGAGGAGTAGCAGCGGGAGCTGGAGGCAGAAGCGAGAGCGTCGGAGTCAACGATAAAATTTATTAACGCCCGTCGCTGGTGCTCACTTTTGATGGGTTTTTTATGGTCTCGGTCAGGGAGTCATTGCGGCTGGGTATTTGGCTTTCATTTTTCATTTCCCGACTCCTTTTCGCTTAGCATATGTTTGGTCAGTTGCATAATTCAGAATCGCTTTGCGACACGTGGACCAGGACCACCTGGAGCAGTATCTTACACCCACAACTACCAGACTTACGCTCTTCAGCAGGCACTGGTAGCGCTTCTGCATCTTCAATGTAAAAACAGACTCGGCCTCTGCCAGCTCCTTTTGGTACATGGCCAGCTTTCTTTCCTTCTGTTCCTCGGGATCCTCGGGTAGCAGCGGAACCAGGTACTGGACGCGTCTGGATTAAGGATAAAGGATAAAGGATAACAGGAGTTAATCTCAGGTTAGCTGAGCGTGGAGTTGCACTCACGTCGATTCCATTTTCCTGAGGCACAGGAGAAACTTTTTGTTCGATGAAAACTCTTTGCGATCGAAAAATTTCTTGTTATCAGCGCAAGGGTCCTTTTTCTAAATGTCAATTATATGAGAATTGTTTAAGTAATTAAAGTAAGAGTAAAACCAGAAAAAAACTAAAAACTCACCGTTTGAATAAATCCCGCGGATTTGGCTTTACAAATGGCCTTTTTATTGGTATTGAGGAGGTTATGGCCTTTCGTGTTCTGGGCTGCTGTTAGCACGGGCTCAATCAGTTCGTCAATAATCTTGCCCACCCGTATTAGTTCGTTTCGGCATTCTGCGAGCAATAAAAATATAAAATATATTATTATTTAAAGATCCTATCTATCGTTTTATAAGCTTAAAGGACAAGCCCTTACCCTGTGGCGTTCGGAATTCATAGTGATCGCCGGCCGTAAACTTTTTCTTCTTGCGAACCGGGTGCAGGTTATTGACACGCAGGTGCCGGGCCGTCGGAGTCCGATAGGCTCCGATCAGCTCCGATGGCGATCCGTGCTGGCGCCGCAGCTGGTTGGTCCACAGGGAGGAGCTGGTGCCGCTGCCGGGGTAGAAGACTCGCACCCGACGCTGGCAGTACATGTCCAGAAGCTGGCTGGTCATTTCATAGATTTCCTGCTCGCTGGGCCGCACTGTCAATCGGTTCGAGAGGGTGTCAAATTTTTAATAACGTGCGCTGAGTAAATATGAACATTTTATTTATTACCGCCAGTCATCCATTTGTCAATCCAGGGAAATTGATTACAAGCTGCAAGCAAAAAAGCAGAACAAACAAATAAAAAAAAAAACAAAAACGAATGGTAAAAAATAATGCGAAAAAAATGAAATTGAAAATCGCATTTAATATTTGTCCACGAACACAATATGTGCAGGAGCGAGAGCCAGTGGTGGTTGACATGTGAGTCTGTCTGCACTTTGCAAATTTGATTTTTTTATTTTTTCGGATGACTTTCTCCTCGCAATAAGCTTGTTTGTGCAACATGAAATTGTTTTAAATAAAAGTCACACAGCGGCAAAGTTCGATTTTTAAATGATTAAACTGAAATTAATTTCCATTTGGTGTCCTTACAAAGGAAATTCCCCCGGGGGAGAGTGGGCAGAGTCCAATGCAGCGTTTCATTGGTTTATTTGTTACATTTTCATGCTAATGTCTATCGGCAACACATGGCTTTTACGCCATTGTGTAACCCGGATCCCTTATTAGACCCCCGACCCCTGGGAGAGGGAGCAGCATCCATTCCTGGCATTAAATATTAAAAAACTAGACACAAAAATGAAACATTTTTATCACAAACTAGCGATAGAAGTCGGGCAAAATCGATTTTTTTGGGGGAAATGTATGCGATTGTGGGTTGCCCTTCTAGAAAATAATTTCTTATAATTCTTATAAATTCATACAAAGAATATCTATATGCGATGCTTAAATTATATATAGAAAAATGTATTTTTTACTTCAACAATTCCTGCAAGCTTACTAAGCCTTCTCACCTGTCTTTCACATAGAGTATGAGAGAAAAAACGAGAAAACCAGAAACATAAAAATGTTCCATGTAAATGCTAAATAAAACACTATGATAAACATGTTGTAAAGTCAGTCGACCCGCCCTTGGTCCTGTGCCCAGCCCCACTCTTCCTCCTGCTCCCTTTGCTGCTCTCCCAGAGGATATTCAAATAAATGTCATACGCATTTGTTTTTCGGTTTTACCTTTTTTTTCTCTCCTCTCATTTCGGTTATAAAATTTTATGTTAAAAGGATAATGTTTGGAATTTTTATGTTTACAGGTGAACAATTTTCCAACGAGGTGCGCTGCGGGAGGAGCGCAGGAGGGCAGCAGGACGAACTCGGAGGAGTTGGGCGTGGGAGAGAGAGCAGCAGCTCCGGTCGGGGCATGTTTTCGCATTTAATAAAGTATTAAGTGTTATGTTTTTGCGGTAAAGTTCTCACTCATTGAATAACACGAAATGTCTGGCAAATTTGTTGGGTGTTTCCCGTAACCCATCCTGTTACGGGCACCATTCCCACCACCTGGGATAATGCGTAAATGCTGTTCCACTTAATTGTTAGCCTTGGCTGTGGTTGGCCCCTCTCCTCCTTTAACACTCACCCGTGGAATCGAAGTTGTAGGTGTGATCCTTGGCATCGCGCAGCATCTCAAACTCCTTGGGCATGTGAATGTCCTCCAGCTGCAGCTCCTGCAGGCTGTCATCGTCGCACTCGTCGTACTGCTCCTTCACATTATCCAGGTCGTAGGTGTGGAAGTCGAACTCACGGTTGCACCGGCCCACAATTTTGTCATTCTGCATATGAGCTGCGGCAAATGAATATAATATTGTTTTTAATTGCTCAATTTAACCGCGTAATAACTTACATATCTTCTCCTGCAGGAACTCCTTGACCGGGTCCAGAGGCAGCTGATCGAAGCTATAGGACAGATTGAAGAAGGGGCAGTCGTTCAGCTGGCGCGTCTCGCCCTTCTTGGGCGGCGCCAGACTCACTCGGGGCCGATGGAGGGTTCGCCGCCGCCTCACCGTGTCATCCTGCAGTCGCGGATCGCAGTACGGACGACGTTCGGGGGCAACCTTCTTCTGCATCCTGGGGACCGGTGAGTGTGCGTTTGAGTGTTTGTTGCCGAATCCGTATTCAAACCCACAAAACACAACGAAACACGATTTTCTAGTCTGCTCTCATTTGTTTCACTCAGTGCGGCGGGGCACACTTTTCTCGCCCCCGGAAAATAGGAGCAGAAAAAAACAAAAAAAAAACGGGAGCTCGAATGGCAAAAGTTTACACAGTCAGAGGAGGCAGTAGGAGCGAAATATTTGTGGGTCCAGCGATGGACGTGAAATGTTTACAAACAAAGTCGAGGCCCAGGCAATGGGCATGACCATGGCAACCCAGGGCTATGGGGGGACAGGGAAACGGAGGCGTACGTGTAACCCGGGCAACCAGCACCGGCTGGCAGGAGACACGCCCCCTTTACTCCGTCCGTCAAAAGCTCGCCTTTCAACGTGCTCGCTCGCTGCTCGATAATATTTGATATTTGTGTCTGGCTCCTGGACTGGCTTCCATTGCTCCAACTGCAGCTGTACTGAGAGAAAAAAAAGGAAGAAGTTAGAGAATATACATCTAGGGAAAAGTATTTCAAATTATATAAAAATAAACTCTACACAAGCCCTAAACTATTTATGTTATATGTCTTAGAATAAAGTGCATTTTAAATATAGATAAACCTATAAATATTTTCTCCTTGTGCAGCACCAGGAAAGGTAACGCGGTGGCAGCTTTTCTCGAATTGTGCACACATTTTTCAATAAAGCGCTACAACTGCATAAAAGCTGGTCCTAGCGCCGCTACTCCAGCAGCTCCTGCTGGCATTCTGTGTATTTATTAACCCATCTGTCTGGCAAAAGGAGCAGCACCATCAGGAGGAGCAGGACCCGTCATCGAACCTGATTATATGTTGACAATGACGGAAAATAATAATACTGGCTCCCTCACAAATAGCTTTCGCCGGCACAAAGCCGATTTTCCAAAAGGTCATTATGCAGAGAGATCCAATTGCACTTTGGCTTAACCAAAGATGCTCTCCTGCTTCCCTGGAAGTAGTGTCTGGGCCTCGGAGTGTGCAATTAGCGCAACAATTAATTGTGGTAAATTAATTGGAAATTTGATTAATGGGCAATGGCGGCCGCGTTGCCCTACCTTTGTGGTAATTCCAGTCAAAGGCATTCAACTTTGACCAACTTTGAGGCTGCCACAGCGGCATATGTGAAGGGATATGGTCTTCGTCGTGTTTCAGAGAGGTGACAAGTCGTGGGAATAGCTGGGCAGGCAGTGGAGGCCAGTAACCAGGTCATCCGGCTCACGCCTGTCACGTGCCTAAGCGCACTGCCCCGGCAATGCTATGCAGGTGTGTGCAGTGCAGTGCACGACAGGTTCTCCTGGGAGCTTGGCCCCTGGCTGCAGTGCGTCCAAAGCCATGCGTGACAAATATTTATTAACTGACACAACACAGCGGGCAGCGGCTTAGGACAAAACCTGATCTTGGCTCAGCTTACCAATAAAAAATTGATTTGCCTCGTCAATTGTCACAAATAATGATTACCACGCATTTTCGGCTCTCCTAGCCCAGCCCCCGTGCCAGCCAATCCCTGGATCCTGGGGGCATGACACGCATCAAATTGCATTTAGTTTGTCATTGGCCCTTTGGCAGTGGCAGTGCGGGAGAGGGTTGGAACTTCGTTCTCCGGACAAACAAAGAGCCGTAATGCGACGGCTGTCAGTCACGTGACCTCGTTGCTGAATATACTCCAAGGGGGCGGCGGAGTGGGCGGCACAACATCATTATTAACGAAGTCAACGAGCGGCAACAAAAGTCCGGACTCCGGAGCCGTAGCAGCATCATCATTTCCAGGCTGTGAGTATGCAACACTCTTCACCGTAACGGAAATAAGTCGAATCCAATCATACCCTAAGAAGCTTAACTTTCAGGCGGGTACCAAGTTTTCCGGCTGGGTGTCGGGGAAGTATGAAATTGGATATGAACACAAAAGAAGGCATATAAATCTTTGCAGGAAAAACAGGAAATAAATCAATGCCTGCAGTAAATGGAAAAGATGAAAACTTTATGCGTTCCCAAAAAAAGAGATAATTTTATTCTTTAAGATGATCGGTTCTGTCTTGATTTATTTTTGAAATTTATTCAGGATTTATGTTTTGTTTTGGGAATGTTGCAAATTGGTTATTAAATGTGTGAGCTTGTAAGGAAAACTAATAGTTTTTAGAGATAAATTAAAGGAGTTAAGCTTTTAATTAAATTTAAGTAAATTTCTTATAAAAGTGTGTCTATATTGTAAACTTATATTGTTTAAATATTTATAAAATCGTTTTAGAAATATCTTTAATGTTTGTGACTTGTGTTGTATACATTTAAAAATTTTTAAAACTTCTTTCTGTAGAGTATAATTAAAGAATTGTCTCGTCAAGGCGTAGGTTTTTTTCCCTTCCTCCCCCATTGTTTATTCGCCTCAATTCTGGCTTTTTTTTGTTGCAAATTGTTGGCATGGCGAATCGCATTTTGTCCACGTGATTAATGGGCAGTGCTGGAAGACGTCGCGACTTGAAAAATTACATTCAAAATAAACGACGGAGGCGTCGTGGTCGGCGTTTTAAAACGGCTGTCACACGTGGAAGTCCGTCCAGGGGGCGGAGACAGAGGCCATATCAGGCAAGGAGGACGGAAAAGGATAAGGACGACGCACGTAAAAGATGCAACAGGAGCGAGAGCAAACACCGTGTGATTTACACGCAAACCCACGGCGCTGCTGATGATGAGGCGACAGTGGGGAGGGACAGGGCAGGGGATGATGGGAATGGGTATGGTTGGGCGACGGGGTCATAGTGCAAATTAGGGGTTGACGCTGCCGTGCAGGCAACGCACTCTCTGTTGTCAATTGAAAACGTGCCAACAATTTGCAACGACGATTAATCGTGCGACCAAACTGGGAGTTACAATTGCCAGCGAGCTTGCCGGCTGGCTGCTACTGCCTCCTCCTCCTGCCATGGAGTCCTCCCTGGATCCAACTGTCGTCTGGTGGTGTCCTCTCCGAAACGGGAACCGTGCATGTTGCGACGCATTTGCAGCTCTGTTTACGACGTCACGGCAGGCATCCAGGCATCCAGGGAGCCAGGCATCCAGTCTGCCAAGTTTGCCCAGCGTTTGACTAATTTGTGTTGGCTCTATTATGCATGGCCGGGAATGGGTTTGGGATTGGCATTGGCATTGGGATCGGTAGAAGGACGACGCCGCCGATGACTTAAGCCGCCTGGACAGACGACGTCTGATGAGCACTTAATTCCCGGTCGCTAATTGGTTCCACGCACCAAGGGGAAGAGATCCGGCGCGGAAGTCAAGCGATTAGCGGCACAAGATACAGATACATATATACATCCGAATGGAGGCTTAAAGCAAGCTTAAATCACGTCTATATTTATGACTGGTTAATTATTGGTTGGCGCTTAAAATTTAATCAACTTTTATCGCTAATATTGCAACGAGCGTGCGCGCTCGCTTTTTGTTATCATTAATAATGAATATAATTAAGGAATGTCAAAGTGGTTAAAACGAAATAAAAAAAAAACATTCGCGAAATACAATCGCTTTGTTCGCACATAGATACATCTATCAGATACTGATGCAGATTCCGGCACCGAGATCCAACGAATGGACCATCATTAAAGGCTTTTGTATGCAATTACATGCCGCATTGAGCAATCATAAATTAGCTTTGCGCCAAAGTGCAATAAAAAAGTAAAGCGAAATTCAATTAAATAATAAAATGTACAAAAATTTAATGCCCAGAGCTCATGTTCATATTAATCATAACAATTTGCAACAGCAGCACCAGCTCCTCTTCTTTCATTTCATCTCCCCCCATTGCCTGGCGGCACTAAAAAATGGATACTGAAATCTCTCTGCCGTATATGTGTATATTCATATTTGTTTTAAATGTCAACAATCATCAATGCAAATTCATTGCAAATATATATATAGGCAGTGCCTTCTGATTTATCCGCCAGCCGTCGCATCAATTGCGATCGAGTGGCATCTGATGTGGACCAAAAAAAATGCAGGGAACTGGAGTGGAAATCGCAAGAGGTGTCAGAAGCACGTGATAACCTTAACTATACATGACCTTAAAACTAAGTATAACATGCTAAATATTATAGTAAAGATCCAAATAAGATGTGTCGAGAAGAACAAAAGGAAAAAATATTCGTAAAAAATAAATATTATACAAATATTAATCCCTCACCTAGGAGCTTGTCATCTTGATTTACCTTTTGAATTAAGGCTTTAATTATTTTTGCACATCATTAAATAAGCTTCCCAGGCTCATTTTCCTTGTGTTCCTGAAAATAACCATAGAATTTTAGTTTTTAAATTAAATTATTTGAGGAGGAACTTTAAGGGTAGCTACAGAGGCTGCAGCTGGAAACAATTCGCTTAGCTAAGCATATTCTGGGCACTCCGATAAAATGTTCGACCCGGGTAAATATTTGTGCGAATATCTGGCAGATAAACCATGAAGCTCAACGATGTGTGTGTCCATGTGGGTGTTGTGTGTGTGTTTGTTTGTGTGTGAATAAATTCTGCAATGCGTAGCTCAAAATTTCCAACACCAAATTGTTATGGTTTTTAGTCTTAAAGATAAATGTACTTAGCCAGAGGACTTGGCCGGTCGTCTCTGGGTTCATTGTAAAGTTTTGCATCTGCCTTCTGCCGTCGCAAAATATGCCCGAAAATATTTACTCGTGAGGAGATTGTTTAGTTAAACCATAAAAAGACCGGCATGTCCGGGTCGCAGACAGTGGCAGAGACAGAGACTCTGTCGTCTGCCAGAGACAATGTAACATTTAAGAAAATTTAAGCCGCAAGCGACTTAAAAACGAGCCTGGACGAGACGTAGACGAGCGTCCTTTTTTTGTCACAGAGCGGTCCCTTTTAGCCATGGCCATATGATTTAGCCATTCTGCTGCTGCTGAAGCGGCTACTCTGGCTGCTTTTGTTGGGGATTTGGCCCAGCCTTTGCCTTTTGCGTTTGGATTTGGATTTTTTGCTCATTGTCCTCCTGCCAAAGGGCCGGCCCCGAAACAGCGATGTGATGTGCCTAAGACCAAAGTGGATGGCCAACTAAGGGCCAAAGCCCGGGATAGATGGATGGACAGGCAAACAATTGTTGTTTATATCCTGGTTAGCTTTGGTCGACGAGCTGCTGCTGCTGCTGCTGCTGCGGCTGCCTTGGCTGCTGTACAAATTAGTTTCTAATACCTTCAAGTCAAACAGTGGACCCACCCGGAGAGAGACCTTTGCCGGCAGGGCAAACAGACAACAAGAAGACGAGGACAAACGAGGGGCAAACACTAAGATCCCTGTCTCAAAGGGAAGTCCGAAGCTCCCGAAGCCTTCCCCTATCCCCGAAGTCTGAAATCCACAATCCTTGGCCCCCGGAAGTTTGCCAAATCACTTGAGCGTGTTTATGAAATAACGTTGACTCGAGTCTATATACATTATGTGGGGGCGTTGTGTTGTGTTTGTGTGCCGGCCGCCTAATTACAAAACTCATCCGCAGCCGATTGATTCGCCCAGCAAATGGTATTTTAAATAGTTTAGCTTAGTTCCCTCCCGGCCTCCGCCTCCGCCTCCGCGTTTAAAATCAACTTCAAAGCATCTGACCAGGCAGTAGTTGTTGGCCAAGACGCCGTAATGATGCACACGCTTCACGCTCTAGTCAAAAGTTGGACCAAAGATCCAACCACAAGACCATGTGGCGGGTTTAATGAGCTAACTGATTCCAAAGGGGGCGTATAGGAGTGAGTTCCGCTCACCGTCATCCTCCGTTTATCTTTGGCCAAAAGTTTTAAAATTAATTTTTAATTGTTTATGCAGCCAAAGTTCAGCTTCAGCTACAGCTTTGGCTTGAGCTTCAACCCGGGCAGAAGGATGAAAACAAAGCGGTAAAAATAAAAACAATTCTCGCAGCACTAAGAGATAATAAAGATACTTTTGTCCATTGTTTGTTCTGTGTTTTGTTTTTCATCACAAGACATGGCGCTGCAATTTAACCAATTTTCATTAGACCAATAATGGAAATTAGCTGGGAAGAAGGAAAAGGTTTTCGATCCTGGTACTGGAAATCTGTCACGGATTCGTGGTGTATTTCAGATATTTCTCAAATATTTCAAGACGTTTTTCTTTTCAAAGAAAAGTTAAGGTTATAAAAGGATTAATTGTGATATATAATTGGCGGTTGATTGGAATTTATTATCTAAAACTTGAAAAATATATTTTTTTTAATAAGTAAATATCTTTTGCTGTTGCACTCAACTTAATATAATTAAAACTACTGATCCATTGGTCTTCTTATAAATATTAAACACCAATAAAAAATATAAATGTAGAAATATTATTTCTTGATATTTTTCAATATTATAGATCCCTTTACGTATTTCCAACCAAAAATTAAAACCGGCAAGAGCAGCTGCTTCGAACCCTCTAACACAGAGAGCCAAGACCTTGCCTTGACAGTGAAGTTCACCAGCTTGTGGATGGCAGCTGTGAATGCAAATTGCTAGATGAATTCAGACAATAATCGGGGCAACAAAATGCCCATTGATAACGATCGTGTATAACCGTAAACCGGGTGGAGCACGGAGAGGAGAACAGCCCATGAAGCCATGGGTATTACGGCCGGGGGACATTTGCATAACACTGGGCCAAAAAGAGTTGGCGGCAGGCAGGCAGCAGCACGGAGAACAGTGGCAATGCTTTATAAAAGAAAATTATGCAAATTGCTAATAAATTATAGTGAGCCAGCAGCGAACGACATGTAAAATAATAACAAGCGGACGGAGATGGAGATGGCGATGTGCGATGTGCGATGGCGATGGTAAGCGCTTTTTGGGAAGGAGGAGCGGTCGCGAATTGAATTACAAATGTAAACACAATGCCACAGGAGAGAAGTGGACAGGACGGGACGGGACTGGGGACAGGAGGAGGCCAGAGGACAGAGGACACGACTGGAGCGCTGACAGGATGGAGCGAGGGCACTGCGAAATCATTAAAATAATAAAGCGCTGCTCGCTTTCAAGACGACAACGACGCGATGACGACGACGCTCACAACAGCGACAAGGACATTAACTGGCGAGCGGATAATGGCGAAACTTTTTGACATTTATTGTGTTTGTGTCGAATGTTTATTTATGATTGCACGCGGCCGGGGTCGCTACGTATTTACATTACAATGATCAGAAGAGCATAACTAACGGCCACATCCTATAGCTGCCACATCCCCCGGTTTCCCATCGCCATCATCATCATCATCGAACCGAAGCATCATATCATCGGCTTGTTTGCGTATGCGAATGCGTATTAAATTAATGATACTTTCTAGTTCATAAAATTCGTTATATTCGTTCTCCGAATCTGTTCCCGAGTATCAACGTCAAAACACAAATCAAATAATCACATAAATGAGAGCACAACACGGACACACTCATGTGTGTGTGTGCCTAGCGGGTGTGTCTATTGAATTGAAACAAATTGATTGTCATGAAACATCGTTTATACATATTATAATGTGTCACAGGATGTTTATGCTTCGCTACATACTTTTCGGTTCGAAGCCAAAACCTCAAAAAAATAGAGTACAGTAGGAGGTCCTTTAGACTTGAAATGCCATCTGTCCGTTTTGGAAATTATGTTGGGATTATAGGTTGGGAAAATGACTTATATTCGCTATTAAATTGTTGGAAAAAAAATAACATTTATGTAACATTTTATCCCTGCAACAAAATCTTAGTTAAAAAGTAATTTGTGAAGTAAATATATAATAAATGATAAACATACCAAAAGAACCTACTAAAAGAGTGTCTTAAATAGTTTCCAAAGTGAAAAAAAAACGATCTTATAGTCCTTAAAATCCACTTGAATTCTACAGACGAAAAGGACCTGTTATAGAAGCCTCTCTGTACTCTCTAATGGTGGCCTGCCATAATTTCACAAGTGGCGATGTGAGTGATTGCGATAAGGACGCGGCTGCCCGGGGATCCGATAGGGAGTGCTGCACACAGCACACACATCCGCACATTTTGGATACTTGGATATATGGTGGGGCCCCTTTATGAGGGCGATAGTTCCCCTAGCAACTCGAGCCGAAACTGGCGAAATTTATGGTTGTTTACAGCAGATTGCACACCCCATTTGCTTTGTTTTGCACTCGCTTTTGCTTGCCACTTGACACACATTTTGGGCCAGGCCAAGACTCGAGACGATGACTCTTGAAAAAAACCGAAAAAAACTTACGCAGTTTTGTCTCTTTAATTAGTCCAAGGCCGCGGAAAGGAGCGGGCGGACGTAAGACCCTCGGGAGCGCCAAAAGTGAAAGTGCCTCCGACATCATATGCATGATTTGTGAAAACTTTTCGCCGCCAACTCCGTTAGCAACTCCTGGTGACTCCTTCTCCTCCTGCTCCTCGTTGTGGCCGTCATCCTGCGGAGCTTGTTTTGCCAAGTTTATGATTTTCATAGCCAAAGTTTTTCGCCAGAGCATAACATGCTCCCAAGTTGTAAGCTCCTTCGCCTCTGCGTTGTTTTCTTGGCTCGTTACGTCCTGCGTGCAACATATTTTCGGCAGGATCTTTGATATCCTGGCCACATGAAGCAGTTAACGGGATACGGGCTTTGCTTTACAGTAAAGCACACCGAACTGAACACGGCGAAATTGTTACAACTGCCGATAGGGCGTCCTTTATCGACCTATCGTTAGAGATCACGCGGTTAGTGATGACAAGATGTCGGACAGGAAACTGCGTGAGTCAGCAAATAAGAAAGAAGATATTTGAATTAAAAAAAAAAAATGTATTATTAACTCGAAACTGAATTAAATTGGTTTTATTTTATAGAATAATTCATTTTTATTTTATAATATATTTTATATTATATTTAAATGGTTAAAATAAATGTATGTATATTACAAAATCAGACAAATTGAATTAGATAAAAAAAAAGAGATAAGTTTGTTGTATCCATTTTTGGGTTTTATTTTTCTTGTTTTTATATATATTTGATTCACACATTTTAACAACAACGATATACGCAATAAACACCCACGCTTTTCCCTGTTGGACAACATTAAACAGTGCGACTCAAATTAAATTAAAGAAAATAGCCAACGCTTATTAGCAAATCCCATTAAACAATACGATCGTGCTGCCCGTGCGACCTTTTGCAGGCCATCAATCTTGAGCGGTTCGTTGAACTCCCAGCTTCCAGCTGCGAGCTACCACGCTCCAAGCGAGTGTAGTACGCAAATTACCGATAGCCACTTGAGAAATGAACCCTCGAAACTATTAATAAATAAATGCCGTATGAGGTGAGTAAGCGCAGACCCCACAACGTATACGCTGTCATTATAGCATTCGAATAACCATTGTGTTTCTGCATTAGATCTTGTTAAGAGGGCCCGATGCTCGCTCTTGACCGTGAAGCCACAGCTGACGCTACGCTATAGTGATCGAATCGAATGGAATCAAAGCGGCAAAGTGGCTAACGACAGCGAAAGCGAAACGCCAAGCATTTTAGTTCCGCACTGTACACGGCAATCTTTGTACAACTCCAACTGGGCACCGTGGAGTGACTTATACAATTATGATGATTCCTATTATTATATTATTATACGTACATTATCCAAATATTTACTATATCTGTGATTATTCGGACTCTTTCCAAGAAAACTCTAAATTTTATTATATAACTCAGTATTTCAGTTGGGGGTATAGCTCAGGGGTAGAGCATTCGACTGCAGATCGAGAGGTCCCCGGTTCAAATCCGGGTGCCCCCTTATTTTTACAAGATTTTAATTATTTTGTAGACTTAAGATATATCTAGTTTCTTTACCTCTTTTTTTCTACATTTTCCACCGTGCCTTGTGTACCAAACCGGCTTCCATTTCGTCTTAATCTCTGCGAGAAGACGCAGTTGTACGGCGGTGAGGGAGACGGGGGCACTTGAGGGCTCGAGTGGCGCATGTTTGGGCTTTGGCCAGGTTTATTGCTTTTGTTACCAATTCGGTATCGGAATCGGTTTCGATTTCGGTTTCGGTTTCGGTTTCCGCTGCTGTTTGCCGGCAAACAGAGCCCGCTGTTCATTGTTTGGACTGCGGCTCGCAAACATTAGAGCGTATAAATATGCCGACAAATTGCGACGATTAATCATTCGACCCATAGATTCCACCGTCAAAGCAATTAGCTCGGAGATCTATACCAACATGGTGAATATCCATCGCTGGGCCAGGACGGCCTCCTCCATAAGGACTACTCCATCTAACCGCTTTTCCCTTCCCCAATGTAGAAATTGTTCATAGCGTGCATCTTCATTGCCGCCGCGACGGCTGCAGTGCTTCCCGTCGAACAAGCCAGGCACCGTCGCGACGTCTCCGAGATCGTGAACGAGTACATCCCACCAGCGGAGGAAGTTGCCGCCGCTGCCCCGCTCGGGGAGCTGGCCCAAGACTCCGCACCGGTGGGAGAGGATGGATACCGCTACAAGACCGTGCGCCGCCTCAAGCTGCGTCATCGCCGTGACGTCTCCGAAATCGCCAACGAATACCTGCCCCCCACTGAGGAGGTGGTTGCTGATGCCCCTATTGAGGAGGCTCCAGTTGAGGAAGCCAGCCAAGACTCTGCTGTTCTTGCCGCCGATGGATACCAGTACAAGACTGTCCGCCGCCTGAAATACCGCCAGCGCCGCGACGTTTCTGAGATTGCCAACGAGTACCTGCCCCCTTCTGAGGAGGTTGCCACCGAGGCTCCAGTGGAGGAAGCCCCCGTTGAGGAAGCCAGCCAGGATTCCGCCGTGCTTGCCGCCGATGGATACAAGTACAAGACTGTGCGCCGCCTAAAGTACCGCCAGCGCCGTGATGTTTCTGAGATCGCCAACGAGTACCTGCCCCCTTCTGAGGAGGTTGTTGCTGATGCCCCCGTTGAGGAGGCTCCAGTTGAGGAAGCCAGCCAGAATTCCGCAGTTCTTGCCGCCGATGGATACCAGTACAAGACTGTGCGTCGCCTAAAGTACCGCCAGCGCCGTGATGTGTCTGAGATCGCCAACGAATACCTGCCTCCTTCTGAGGAAGTTGCCACCGAGGCTCCTGTTGAGGAGACCCCCGTTAAGGAAGCTTCCCAGGATTCCGCCGTTCTTGCCGCCGATGGATACCAGTACAAGACCGTGCGTCGCCTGAAGTACCGCCAGCGCCGTGATGTTTCTGAGATCGCCAACGAATACCTGCCCCCTTCTGAGGAGGTGGTTGCTGATGCTCCCGTTGAGGAGGCTCCAGTTGAGGAAGCCAGCCAGGACTCTGCTGTTCTTGCCGCCGATGGATACCAGTACAAGACTGTGCGTCGCCTGAAGTACCGCCAGCGCCGTGATGTTTCTGAGATCGCCAACGAATACCTGCCCCCTTCTGAGGAAGTTGCCACCGAGGCTCCAGTGGAGGAAGCCCCTGTTGAGGAAGCCAGCCAAGACTCTGCTGTTCTTGCCGCCGATGGATACCAGTACAAGACTGTCCGCCGCCTGAAGTACCGTCAGCGTCGTGATGTTTCTGAGATCGCCAACGAGTACCTGCCCCCCTCTGAGGAGGTTGTTGCTGATGCCCCCGTTGAGGAGACTCCAGTTCAGGAAGCTTCCCAGGATTCCGCCGTTCTTGCCGCCGATGGATACAAGTACAAGACTGTGCGTCGCCTGAAGTACCGCCAGCGCCGTGATGTCTCCGAGCTGGCCAGCGAGTACCTGCCACCCACCGAGGAAGTGGTGGCCGATGCTCCTGTCGAGGAAGTGTCCCAGGACTCCGCCGTCCTCGGCGATGAAGGTTACAAGTACAAGACTGTGCGCCGTCTGAAGCTGCGTCACCGCCGCGCCCTGTAAGTCCGGATCTGGAATCCGGAGGCCTGTGCCCGCACCTGTACCTGAACGCTCGTTCACGACTAGAACAACGCTCTCACCCCACCAACCACTACTAGGACGTAAGTTTTGCTATTATTTAACGATTGAAATCAACGAATAAATTCAACAAAAATTGTTATTCCATATAACCTGAGAGAGTATTTATGTATATCCGACCCGGCCGGCCACGCACCTGTTGGGATTGGAATGGGAGCCGGACTCGATTCCATAAATTGTGTACCTTTTCGCTTAGTTATGACAGCAACAGTTAAGCTCATGGCTCAGCGCACAAGAACGCAATTATCCAAAAACGAGGCGGACGAGGGGCAAGGGTCAGCGGGATGGCCTGGAGTCGACCCGGGATCCTGTCCAGGCCGGGTGCCGGGTCCCAGGTCCTGGCACCTTGTTCGCAGTCGGGCGCAACTTCGGCGAACTCTAACAAATACTTTAAGCTATGCTTTTGAAGATGTTAATCTCATGTCAAGTCCACTTTACACACACAACGTTAAGGGTTTGCCCTGGCCTGCCAGGTCCTAGCCCACCCCGTTTATCCGAGCACTGAAAGAAATAATGGAGATATTAATAGGACTAGTGAGAATAGTTTCCTAATTAATTTATAAATGAAAAGTATTTTGCCTTAAACAAGAATTCCATATTGTCAAAAGAAAACTTAAAACAATTTCAATCTATTAACAATTTATTCGAAATTTTCCCTCAGTGCTGCCACCCGCCAGGAGCAAAGTCACCCATTGATTTGTGAGAGTGTGTGTGTGGGTCCGAGGTGTGGGGGAGTTGTTTGGTGTTGGCAGCAGCAGCAGCAGGAACAAAAAAAAGTTGTTAAGTTAAAAGGCATTTGAACCGCAGCGAGCCAAGGATTTCGGTCAGCGCTCCTTTCGGGGATCTAACAACTTCCTTTGCACGCGCCTCCAACGAGGACGAGTCGGTGGGCCAGGAGACGAGGGGCAGAAGGGACCGCAGGACGGTTGGACAGACCAACTAATAATAATTTATCGATCCCCTAGCCCAAGTAGTCACATACGTGGGTCGCCCTATGATTTATGGCAGCCAGGGACCTTGTCGAGTGGGCGGTTCCAAGAAGGAGTGGTGTGCTGCCGAGCAGGAGGAGGAGCAGAAACTGGCAGGACCCCCATCTAAGGTGCCAGACAGGCGGCCAGCGCAGTGCCAAATTGGTTTAATGTGTGGTTAGACAACTTATTTAACGTTTTCAAGTGGTTAGCGCCCACACAATCTCGCCCTGCCAGCTGTGGATGTGGAGCAGGGACAGTCCGTCCGTTTGTTATAGCGATTGGGGTACTCAGGTGGCCGGGCTCTCATTGCGCCCCCGGGTAGGAACTGGTCTGATTTCATGCACTCTGCAAATATTTATTTAGGATTTTAATTGGAAAACTTATTTAATCATTTGTATTTTGTAAAACACAAATTTGAAATATTTGAATTTGAATTTGTTATTTATTTATTTAATTTTAAATGGTGTGGTCGAAGTTTAATTTAAATCGGGAACAGTGTAAGCTAACTTTAGTCAAAAATATATTGTTTTAAAACAATATGACCCCTAAGTGAAACTATTTCCTCTCTTTTCCATTTCATAATATATTCGAAAATCCCTTTTCTATAACAATATATTGAAATTTCTCCCAGTGCTGTCCGATTTGTTGCGCATTGTTTTGGCCACATAAATCATACAATGCCGTTATTTACTCTTTTGTCGAGCGGCAAACTGGTTACGTATGCCACTATCTACACGGTATCTACAAGTGCCCAAGCCCCGGGCTGACGCCTCCGCTCTGGAGGGCAAGAGCTGGAGTAGTTGGACCCCTTAGGGAGTGGGCAGCATAAATCAGTTGGAGTCATTTTGTGAGCACGCCATCAAGCCGAAATTATGACATCATTAAAACAATTATCTGCGCTAAATTATTCGATCTGATAAGTTGAGAACCACCACCATGCCGAACTATCGTTTCTTGTCTCGTTTTTTTGGGGGGAAAATCACATAAAAATTTTATGAATTATTTCAAATATTTTCAATTACCAAGAATTCAAGCCACAGTCACGGCGGGGGTGCGACGAAGGCTGCGGAAAGCCGCATAAATAGATTTATGCTCCACTCGAGCATGGCACATTAACAGGACATTCCAAGGAGCTCTGCCGGAGTAATGAAAGTGAAATTATGGGCCACGACCCTGACCCGATGGCAAGTGCCACGAATTTTAGCTTGATTAAAATTCAAAAAGTCCTCAGTCACATGCTCTCGCTCATAATTTATCACTTAATGGCCTCTCATTATTGAAGTGGGTGTAATTTGTTGATCCAACAACAGTTGGAGGACAAAATCAATTCCAGTCGCTGATTAGCTTGGCTCCTTTCTTGGTTTTTTTTTTTTTTTTGGTAACTTGCAAATAGAGCGATCCTGGGGCAGGATAAGATTTAAGGATACCAACACTGCTCCACTGCTGACATCAGATGCACCGAACAAAAAACAGAATAATAATTAAGGGAATAAAATAATTTCGGTGATGATGGTTAAATAGTATTTCTACAAATAATTTATATTTGTAAATATTAGTGAAGGCGTTTCCTATTTAAATGACATGCAGGAATGCCACAGAAATAACTTTGGACTTAAAATCTATTAAAACAATGTCCAATAATATAAAATAACATGTCGAGAAAGATTTCTGATGGACTTCATTTCTTTTATCTGGGATAAAAAATATATATTTTTTTACATTTTATAAAAGTCTCAAAAAAATAGATTTATTTTTCTGTTTGGTTAATTATCTCTCCGCCGTATTGACACGTTCACTGTCCCTGATTTCATGTACCCATAAATCTTATGACCAATCTCTTTATTTTTTTTTTAATATAAACCCCTTCGTTATATTCTATTTATAAAAAAGTAAAATATTTTTTGTCCGTGCAATAACATGGACATGAACATTGGCATGGCTATATCTACGAGTATCTGTGTGGTAAACATGGTGCAGCAACTTTATGACCACAATATAATTTATTCAATGCCATTTCGGGGGCGAAGGCGATGGCTATGGCGATGGCGAGGGCGTAGGAGTAGGGGTAAAGAGGAAAAGAGGACAAGACAAGCAATTGACATTTTTGTGACTTTTGAAAACTATAAAATGTGCAGCCCCGGAACATGGCGTCGGCAAATGGCAAATAGCGGACAGGCCAAGGCGAGAGAGCATAATGATGACGGGCGTAAAGACCGCATAGCAGACAGCTCCACAGCTCTATATGGTTATACATATACGAGTGGAGGAGTCGTCCGGACTGAGTCCGGGCTGAGCTGGACATAAAAATAACCCCGGCAAAATAATAAAGTTGCGCTTGATTATGTGTTGGTCTTGGCTTCGGACACAAAGAAGTAAATACAAATACGCCGGCAACTAGACTAAAATTGTCAGGACTTACAGGACATTACACGTCCGCCCACGAGCATCTGATGGCCACAGGACCTCGGCCATTTGTGCCCAGCTAGCTCGTCAACGAACTTGCCAACAGGACCAGGACAACAGCCAGCAAAGACAACATCAGCAGCAGGAGCAACAGCCAGCGAGGAGCAAAGGAGCGAGGGAGCGGGTGAGCGTATGCCGGATATCCTTTTTGACATGTCATTAAATTTTATACACACAATAATTTTTCACAATTTGCTTTATGACCGTTTTAAGAGCCTGCCTGTGTCCCGGCAAAGAGAGTTGAAAATTCTCGACACGCCCAAGCACATCGACACCACAGGGCGGGACAAAGGCTGAGACAATGATATAGACACATATCAAATACTTGTGGAAATACTTCAAGTTTCCCCTGTTGAAAATGATGAATGGACAGGGCGATGGGCCGGGATCAGGCATGTGAAATGTGAGTCTGAACCCAGTATCAAATTGCTTTAGAATATTCAATCATTTCGGGGTCAGCTTAAGTATAGTTTAAGGATCTACGTTCTCATGTGTGTTGGCAGAATGGAAAATTATTTACACATCCTCAGCAAGTTGATGAAGCGTTTTACATAAGTCCTGAAGGGTGAAAGCCTCATTTAACATTCTCTTAAGAGAGTTCATTGTTAAGATTTAAGGGAAAGTAATCAAGATTATTACAATTTGGATTGGATTTGACTAGATTGCTGAGTGTTCAGTTATTACTATGCAGTTAAAAAAAATACGTTCAAATTTATCATAACAGACAATTAAATAATTAAAGAATAATTGTGATATAAATTGTGTATTTAAACTCGAGAGAGGAAGCCAAAATGATTTGTGTTTCACGGCTTTTGAGCCTTTCATTTCGAGAAACCACCGTTCAATAGGTTTTGAAGGTTTTATATTTTTCCTACTATCAATTCCTGCTATTAATTTAAGTATTGTTAAAAATAAAAACTTAATCTCCAGACTATCCAACTCCAGCAAAAAGCACTGTATAATTATTTGTAATCATCTTTCGGAAGGCAAAACATCAAACCGCAGAACGATTACGGCAACAAACTCTCTCCGGTCGTAAGCTCAAAATGCCGAGGCCACAGAGACGACAGAAGGACCGGAAGGATCCGAAGGACACTTGGCCGTACCGTATAATTTTACGGCCATTAAGTATTATTTCAAAATCGAACCAACCAACGTACGAACAAACGGCGCCGCACTAAGCCTGTGTTTGTTTGTGTCCGGTGTATTTCTAGATTGCTGAAATTATAGCTTTTATTATGATACACTGATGCCGCCCCTGGCCAAGTGCTGCTGGCATTGTTAAATTGGCTTAAGGTGGAATTATAGAGCTCCGAATCGAATCGAATCGAATCGAATTGAATCGATACGATGCGATAGACTCTGGGGCAATTGGCGAGGGGCGAAGCCAAGTCAAACAGACAAATATTCACACAAAATGCAAAGCATGCTTGCAAAGACCTCCTCCAAAGTGGCACGATTCGGGGGCAACTGCAGTTCTCTGTGGCAGTGTTCTCTGCCTTCCCCTGGCCGTGCCCTCGGTTGGCCATATGTGGTTGTCAACCAGAGCCAAGTCACTCTCTGGCAATAAAGGAAATCTTCTTACAAAACATTCGCTTAAGTTTATTCAAACAAACTTAGATAACACTCCAAGAAGAGAAGACTGACAACGGCTCTGGAATGGTAGAGGGGGGCGGGGAGCGGAGACAAAGGAGCCACCAATCAGTCAGGCGGAATAAGCATCACCGCACGAGCCCTCGAACTTTTCTACGCCCCTTTGCCCACTCCAATCTCCTCCAATTACAATGTCCTTTTGTTTTATATATGTGACTAAGTACACTAAGAAAAAAGGATGTTGCTTTCACTAGAATTTGATTTCATTTTGATTTAAAGAAAGTAAAATGGAATGTTTGAATATACTTTAAATATTTAAACGTAAGATCTAAGATCTACAAATGTACTACAATTAATTTGCATAAATTGAGGACATGTAAAAATAAATGTAAACTATTTCTAGTCTTTAAAAATCGATCCCAAATAGATTTTTTCGAGTGTAGAAAGCTAGCAGTGAGAGACAAGCTAAACGCTTACTTTCTCTCTCACTTCGTTGGCCGTTTTTGGCCATTTTGTGTCTGCTACGTTGGCTCGGATTAAATGTATGACCGAGGAGCAGTTCAAAACCATGATTACACTTCAATCTATTTTCTCCTCCGGTCCACTGTCTCCATTTTGTTTTATGTCTCCGTGTGTGTGGGTTTTCCGAGCCAGAAGAGGAGCAGCAGCAGCACAACAAAAAAATGGGATTCTGTTGAGAAAAATGCGTTTCAAAGACATATAAAATGTTCGGGGGGATATTGGATATAAACCATTGAATTTAATCAAAAAGGATTTAGGTCTGTGCGCGCAGGATGTGCGTGGGCCTTCTTCTTTAGCCACAATGGGTTACTTTTGCTCCGCCTTCGGCTTGACCTTGCGCCTTGAAAAATCGCGCACTCTGCCACGTGCCGCCCACCTGTCTTGATCCATACCCGTGCTCCACCTCCACCTCCTCCGGCTCTTGCCACTCAAGGAGCCCCCACATAAAGACACCCATTCCGCGATTCCCGGGCGAAAGTGGTCATAAACCTAGTGGAGTAGTAAAAGTAAGTTGCAGATGCCAGGACATCATGTCCTGATAGCGGAAAGGTTGCTCAATTGCTGCCCGAAATAGTTCGTGTTATTATTATTCAAATCCGAGGGAAAGAGGACGACGGCGGGGGAGCTTAACTGTTTGAGTGTGCCAGGACCATTTAGGAAAGACAACCTAACGTTGAGGTAAAACATTTTATGCCGGTGTATTCCCCAGAGATTTAAAAACAATAATTTTTATGTCCGAAAGTGAGCCATGACATATTTTATGATGTTTTTTACATTACAAAATAAGTTGGATGTCTGTCTAGACTTTTAAACTATAATGTTGAATTCAAAAATTATTTTAAAAATTTAAATTGAATGAAATTCAAAAGGAACTGAAGTATTCAAAATCATTTTGAACTAGCTTACTGGCTTATTTTTCTGCCAGACTACACTTACCAACAATTAAGCAACTGATTTTAAGTCTAGAGATTTTGGAAACAGCCCAAAAAACACTTGTTCACCTGGGCTTTACGCTTGCCAGCTTTTGGGCTCAAAATGCAAAGCTACCGGCAGACAGGTGCTCACGTCCTTCCGCGTTCCCCCTTCGCTCCGCTTTTCCTTTCCGGCGGCGCAGACGCCATTTTAAATGCTGCACAAAAAAGTGCTTACAGCAATTTGCTGGCAAATGCATAATTAAGTTATTGACACAACAACGAAAACACTGCAGGCTAACGGAATTATCTAAGCAGAGGGCCATGAGGGGAGGCGGATGTGGATGTGGATGAGGATGCGGCGGTCGCGCCAGCCAAGGGGGATGGACGGTGCACAGGACCAACCAGGGGCAAGGTTAGCAGCCCGGGCATCCTGTCTGGCCAACCACCAGAAGGCAACGGAGCGGAGCGGAATCTGGCGAGCGGTGCGTGCAGCAAATTCGTTAACCGTTTCCTCAACCCTCTCGAAGGTCCTTCCTCCTTCCTTTGGAAGACAGCTGGCGGCGTAAGGCAAGGGGCACTTGGAGAAATTCTATACTTTTTGTTTATAAATTGAAGTTGTGAATGTTTTTAAGGAACTACACTTTTTTAACTACGAATACTGATGACAGGACAGATTGAAAAATGGGATTTGAAATCAATAGAAAAGTTCGAGAACACATATTTAAAAAGTAAATTATTATTAAATATACTTATATTATTTCTTATATCAACTCTGCATTATTTGAACCCCCTTTTTTCGCTCAGTACCCCTCACAAAAGTTGTGGAGTTATATTTCCTATGGGCGGTAACCGGGTTCCGCCCCTTTTCACACACACTGCAGCCGAGCTGACGGCGATTGCTCAGACGTTATAATTTGTAATCACGCTGAGTGCAGCGACGGCCCAAAAACCAGGCGGGGATGCTGATGCTCTCGTCCAGGAAGGATGGATGGATGGATGGCTGGATGGCTGGATGGCTGGAATAGGGGTATGAGGGACTAGGCAAGGGCTGGGAGGATAAGCGCCGGATTCGGGTTCGGATTTGGATCCAGCAAGTGGTTGTTGACTGCCGGATGCTTAGCAAGGTCTTAGCTGTTATTACGCTCATGTGTCACTTTTACAGCACCGAATGCGAGTGTGTGTTTGTGCCTCTTTCGCAGGTCCTGTTGCTCTCTTTTTCTCTCTGTGTGTGTGCGCTTTTGGTCATATTTTATTCAGCATGTGGTGGTTAGCCGCTCTCGCTCGCACTCATTGGCCACTCCATGGACGCTTTTTTCGACGTCTGCAGACATTTTGCCAAGTTAATCTCCGGTTTGTTTTCCCGATAATGGGTTTGTCAACGGTACTTTGTGTTGCTCTCTCTTTCTGTCGCTGCCCCTGACAGAGTCCTTGCTTGTGTGCGTATATCTTTATTAATATTTGCATTCATAAATGCAGTTGTAGCTGTGTTTGTGTGTGTGCTTTATCCTTTTTCTTTCTATGTTTTTTTCTCTGTCTGTCTGATGAACTCTTTGCCTTTTGCGGAGGTCCTTGTTTTTCTGCAAAGCTCGGAATTTACCCTGTCAGGCGGCAAAGGCAAGTGAGAGTGCGAAAAAGGGTCGTCGGAATGGTTTATAATACTCGAATTCCCTGGAATTATGGGGTTTTCTTTAATCCATAAATGTTATTGCATGAAATATTAATTACTAAAAATAGGAATGCGAAAATACTCAAACATATCTTTTAAATATATCCATAAAAGTATGCTACAAAATTATATAAAAGAACACCAAATTTGCTAATTTAATGAATCGATTTTTAGGCTCTAAAAACTCATTTTGTCTGATAAATTAAGAATTTAGAGTTTTCAGTTAAAAAAGGGTTTGAAAATTTATTCTAAAATATTTTTGTAATATTTGTTTAATAATAATTTAATTGGTTTTAACCAGCCAGAGTTCTAGTTACCTTTTTTTTAAGATTAAAAAACTACTCCTCAAATTCCTTTGACAAACCCTCCCCTGTGTCGCATATACCCTCATCAAGGCGTCTATCCTGCACACACCCGTCATCATCGTAGCAGGAACGTTAAAATGGTGCTGCTTCGCAGCCACGCCCACAAATTTTATCCCGGATCCGCCCTCAAATTAATCAAGCGGCTGTTGCAATTTTCCCGCACGCCTCCAATGCACCATGGGTCTGGATGTGTGTTTGCGATTCCTCCGGCTGCAATCTGCTTGAACGGGATCAGCAGCCGCATTGGACACCCGAATCACCTGCCGGTGACACGGGGCCGCACCCAATCCTGGCCGGGTGAAAAACACCTGGTCAGCACCGGTCAGCACGGGAGCCGGGATACTGCAGATGAGTGTCCTCGCTGCTGCTGGCTGATTTTGACAAGCTCAATTAGGGCAGCACTCTAACCGGATTGAAATCCGGATTCGGGGATTGGGTCCCCCAGAAGCGAAGCTGTTGTTCTGGCACTATTTTCGGCCATTATGGGGGGTTCTGGCGGAAAAGAAAGCGTTTCAATTAATTGCAGTTTTAAGCAGATTGAAACTTGTTAAGCAGCGAGCCAACGAGCTTACAATCCGCAGCTGGCGGCGAAGTTTTTACCCAACCGCTCGGCAGGCTCCGGGCCACGCACATTGCACCGCCCACAGAAACACACACACAGCGCACACACACAGTGCACACTGCCCACTTAAGATGATAATCATGTTTACGTGGCGCAAGTTAAATTGCTAACGTAATGGACTAACAGCAGGTGAGGACGACTCCACACGCTGGCAGGATTCAAAGGAGCTGCACGGCCAGGAACTCGACAGCTGCAAGTGCACGGCAAATATAAGGGTTTCTTGGAGGAGATTTTTAAATGTTAAAATCTGAAGATTTCTTAGTCCTACAAATTATAGTTAAAGCTGAGTATAGGCTCTTCATAAACAGAAGTCGATACAGAAACATAATTTTCAATACCAATTTATATATTGTATCCTTGTTTTGATTATTGCTACAATATCAAAACAAAGTTTTTTTCTATCATTTCTAAACAAATTTAATTAAGTTCGTTCGAGACTTTAAGGAAAGGAATTTCTCAACAAAATTTCCATAAATTTTCCTTGCGAAATACCTAGTATTTTTTGCCGTGCATCCACCGAAACTGAAGCTGTTCATGCAGCTCATGCGTGCGGTGCTGTCAGCGGCACATTTCGGCTGCTTGCAAATGGCCAACGCAACCTGGATGGCTCAGAGCAGCACAAAAAAAAAAAAAAGACGAGAAGGAAGCGATTTGCCTGGACGGACGTGCTGCGAGAGATGGGGTTCGGTTGGGGTTCTTTTGCCCGGGATTGAAGCCGGGAGGGATCGCTGCTGCTGTGTGGTGTGCGCTTCATTGGACAACTGAATATGCAAATTGAATTGAGCGTATTATCGACAAGTAGGAGCGGGAGCAGGAGGAGGAGGAGCGGGAGCAGCAGCGGACTTGCACTGGCACAGGTAAGCAGCGACCGGCGCCTGGCCATCAACATAATCGCTCAAGCCAAGGGCTTTGGACGGGATTGCTATGACGATGGCGCTGGCGATGGCTATGGGCGAGATGGGATCGGTACTTCAGGGGTACTTGACGGTGCCCAGTGGGCCAAGATGGTGGCAAATGGTGCACAAAATTAAAATTTTAACGGCCGGCAGCTGATGCTTGTTTGGCTTGGCTTTGGCTTTGGCCATCAGCGCGGGATGGGTTCAATATGGGATCCCATAGATGAGAATGAGAATGGGAGTGGGCTGTGGGTGTAGGTGTGGGGTGTGTCATGTGTAAGAGGATGATGAGGCTTGGGTTAAGCCAAACAAAAGCTCGATTAAAGCCAAGACAAGGCGGCAAGAGCTGCTCTAAAATCATTGCGGCCTGCATATGAATACGGCGAAACTGCTGCATACTTTGGAGCTGCCAGCTCTCAGGTTGCGAGCAACAGCAAACTGGTTGCACAACCGCAGGGGGTGCAGGAGGAGGTTGTGCAAACAGTAGTGCCCGCTTTCAGGCGTGCACGGCACGGTATCTTGCGAAAACTCTTTAATGAGACTTTGTAAATGAAGTAATTATGGAGGTAAATTTCGTATATTGCTGAAAGGAGAGGATTATGGGACTATATTTTTACCAGAAACTTTAGTTTAAACAAATTTTGGGTAATAAAAATACCTTCCTTTGGTCTAAAAAAATAAAATAATAGATAATTAATTAATAAAGTTTTATCTCAAATCAAACCATTTTAGGTTGTTATACAATTATTTCAAAGTCATAGCACATTTTCTTAAGAAAATTAACTAATTTTGTTGTTCTTTGAAAAATATGAAGAAATATTGAGCCAGAAATATATAAATAAAATCTTTATGCACTCACTTTGTTTATTTAATATGTATAAATTCTTGTTTACTTTCCGACTTTACCCACAAATTGCTGTGATAAAGAGCTTTCTTCTCTGCTCAAACTAATGCTCTTATTTCGTTCTTTGTTCTCTTTAACAAATTTGTATGATTAAGTGTGTGCGGGTATGGAATGAGTGTGCACACACACTAAAGTGTCCGGCTGATTGACGCGCGTAAACAATATTTATTTTTTGTAGCAAGAAGAGGCCTCAGTCAACGGCGAGCGCTACTCGCGAGCGGAATTCCATTTGCCGCTGAACGAACTCAACAAACGCCGCCACGAACAAACCGAAAGCAGACTTATAATAATAATAAATAAATAAACAAAAAATAACAACAAATTGCTCAAATTAGAGACATGTAAAAAAAGTAGAAACGCAAACCAAAAAATTAAAGAATAAAACGGAACAAAAATACGCAGATGACGTCGTCAATTAGTGCGGCGGTGCAGCAAAGGCGGCAAATGCTGCTCAACGTTGAGAATCTACGGGGACGCGTTCGTCAAGTTCTAAAATGTGTGATTAATCTGCATATTGAGTTTTTGGTAATTGAATGGGGAAATTACCCTACAAAAATGTGTCTTAATTGCCAGCTGGAATTGTTATTAATCGTTAGTTACTCAAAATTAGAGCGAAATTCGTTGTCTTTCCAATGTTATATTTTGGTGTATACCTTCGAATATATAGAGAAATACTATATATCTTTGTGTACAGTATATTGCCCCCTTTCTCCATCTCACCCCTCTTATCTGGCCTTTGTTCCACTTCTCTTATCACTCGATCTCTCAGAGAATGTTATCAGTTATATACCCAACAATTATTGTAAACGATAACCAAGACACTGAACGAATACAATTTTACAAAAATAAATTCAAAATGTATATAGGATAAACTGACAATTTTTTTCCTATAAATAAATCTTAAATTAATTTCCAAACACTTTGTTATAAAACAAATAACTTCTTGAGTCAGTTTCCTCTTTTATCATCGTCAACGAACTATTTGATCCATTAACCCCTTTTGGCCCTTTGTATCTAGTTGTTGTCGTCATTTCCCGTTCCATTTCTCTACCCCTTCCCCTTCGCTTTTCACCTGTTAACACCTGTTGTTTAACAGCTGGTCGCCGGCCAACTCTGTTAACAGCTGCGGCAGCGATTTGGAACATGTTAATGCAATTATAGCCTCGCTATTGGGAACAATATGTTCGAATACCAAAAAGGGGGTGTAGTATATGCAAGGGTGTAGCCCTAGGGGATGGCAAATGGAGGTGGCAGTGATTACTTGCACCGCTAATTAGACAGCGTCGGTTCGGCCATAGGCAAGGGAACAGGTTAACGATGTATCGGACAGTCAGAGTCAGCAAAATAGGAAGGTTTTAACTTGAAAAATGTAGTGGGTTAGGTTTGGGAATAAACCAAACATAATATATTTAAAGAAAATATTGTATTTATATTTAGTTCAAAAAGTAACTATTTAATAACATTATTTTATTACATCATTTATCATTTGTAGTATTTTTCTATATATAAATTTTTTTTTCAAATTCCTGCAAATAATATTTAAATATATTTTTGTAATAATTTGAGCCTCCAAAAAATATTTTCTTTATTTAAAACCCATTTTTACGTTACGAACTGTACTCATAGGGGGTGTGCTCCTGAGCCCCTTCTGGTAACATGCACCTAACATATGCTTAGTTTGCCGGGTTTTGAGTTCCTAGTTCCGAGTTTCGAGTCTCCGCTAATTGGGCACTAATAGAGAGACGCTACCGACGAGGTCCGAGGAAAGATATAGCAGCTGAAATCCGAGACGACTTGGGCGTTGGGTGAATGGATGAAATGGAGGCGATAGCTTCGAGGTGGGGATAACTAAGGCAGGCAGTGAGGCAGAGTGAGGCTATCAATGACCGTAACGCCGTCCCTGTCGCTGTCAGTGTCAGATTTAGCAACACAGCCAATGCAAATCGAGCAAAATAAGCTATTTCCACAGCTAATCCAATTTCACCTCCCCCGTACGAACACAGGTGCTGGAATCCGATGTGGCCGCTCTGCTGGACGAGGTGCGAGAGTTTAACGAAGACCACGAGGAGATGCTACGCCTGGACAGGATGATCGAGGCTCTGAGGGACTACAGTGGACCCACGATATGCCACGAGTGGCCTTATCCCCTCATCTTCAAGGGCACCATCGACGAGGCCCATGTCGCGCAAATACTCAATGCCAGCGATCTAGAGCTGGACAGAGAACTGGACAAGATGGTCAACGGGAGGGAATGCATCCAGTTGGGATCAGATATGAGTGCGGCACACAGGCGGTCCAAGCTGAGGTGGTTCTCCAGAAGAAGCAGTCGAAAACGGGCTAATCGATCCAAGGATATCCAGCTATCCGAAGGAGTCACTGAACCTAGTCCCTAGAAAACATGAACAAAATTACATAAGATCATAGTTTGAGTTTGTTTTGTTAAATAAATAAGTTAGTATTTATGTTTAGAGCCAAAAACATCACAAATCTTCTTATAAAAATATAAATTCTTTAATGAAAGTTATCTATAATTAAATATTTCTTTGTCATTAAATTAAAAATTTAATGTTTCATTGTTGGAGACTTAGAGAGTTCAAGATTTTATAAAAGATCTATAGACCTAAGATACATTTTTCCTAAGAACATAATAAGCAAAGGAAAAAAGTTATCCAATATATAAACAAATGTATAATAAAGACTGTTTAAATATTAATTAATGCGGAATATAATTTAAAAATGTTAGGATATTATTTTACAAGGTTTGTTTTGTAGGAAAATAAAATTTTAGATCTTAAACTATTGTTAAAAAATATGTATATAGGATGCAGAAGTTTAAGTTCTTTAATATGTTCCTAGGAACATTATATTTGGTAACATCTGTCCTAGCTACTTTTCTCTTTCGCAAGTATTTATGTTCAATTAAAAATTGTGAGCCTAATTATTAAATATACTGCCAAAGTTTTAATTACCTGCTAGTTCACAGTCGAAGTTATTTATTTTATCATTATCGAACATTAATAACCTCATATTTTCCCTAATCTTCTTAAACAATGTTCATCTTGCTTGAATTATGTTAGAATTCAATGACCATTTCTGATTATTCCATTTACTGCGGTCTTGCGTGTCTGCGGTTGACTTCGATATTAGCTTCCACCACAGCCATCTTTCATAGATGATATTTGCGGTGGCGGCGGCACATTGATTTTGACACAAATCGCGACCCGGAAAGCGCTACTCGCCAGAGCAGCAGGAATTCCATCTGAATGTGACATTCGTGGAATGCCCATCCTCGGGCAAATTACATTTTCGGCCGCAACAAGTTACCGCGACTAATTAAAACGATTTCACACGCGGCTCCTTAAAGGTTCCGCAGGATGTGTAAACAACAAGTGCTCTCTTACTCGATGTCTGCCTTATTAATTATAAATAAAACCAGAAAAGACAAACACCAGAAACAGTAATAAAACGCGTTTCAGTTTTCCATTGCGAGTGTGTGCGTATGCGTGTAAATTATTCATAACGGTATTATCAGCTTTTCTGCGCTCTGCCGACTGATTAAATTGTTCGTCCTTCGCCATGGAGAAGCCCAAGGAAATGGAGATGGTAATGAGACAGTGGAAGTTCACCACAAAGAAAGGGGAAAAAATAGTTGGGTTTTATAAACAGTTTCATAGTATCATAAAGAAAATACTATTTTAAATAGTTTTTGAGTAAATTTATATTATTTAGAAATATTTAAAAGACAAGAACAAATTTAAAGGTACTAGCTACGTCTTAAAGAAACAGATTGTGCTAAAGATATTTGGAATTAATTTATTGATGATGGCTCCTAGCTGGTTATACCGTCCTTGAATGTCATTCTTCAGTTCTCTTCACCTACTAACATATATTTTCATATTCGTTATGAATTTATGGTTAATATTTCGACACCGATTGTACCTAATAAGCGAGGTGTCCGTTTCCGTGTGGGTGTCGTCCGTAAGCTGCTACTCTTTGTCTCTCCGTTGTGCTCGCAATTTATCAACGCGTCCGTCCAGCTGGAGTCCCTGTCACTGTCCCTGTCCTCCCTTTCTCTGTCTGACCCATTCAGCGTGTGGTCAGGGACAATTGCAGCAGAGAGCTGTAATTATTAAAAAGTAAATAACAACAACAGCCACCGCAGAGCGACAGCAGCAGCAACAATCGCGATAATGAGCACAAGAGCAACAATGTACTAAGCGAAAAATAGAAGGGAATAAATGGGAATTTTAAGGAAAAATCATACAAAATTTCAAGGAGATATTACTAGTAAAAAAAAAAAAAAATAAAAGGGATGTTATTATATTAGAAATTTATTTTTCTATAAACTTTCATTTATTCCTAGCTACTAAATTGTTTTTATAAAATTATAAAACAGTATAAGAGTTAGTTTCCTTTTTTAGAATATAATTTCAACCTTTTTAATAGAAAGAAAACACAACAGAATCTTGTTTAATTATTCCGCCGGAATAACAAAAATAAATAAACATTCTTGCTCCAGTGCACAACATTGAAAAGTAAAAGTGAAATGATTGCAAAAGGCTGTCGCAGAGACAAAGGGAAGGCCAAAGGTTGAACACTATCGAGCGTCCTGTCTATCTATCCAGAAGCGTTGGCCGTGGCGGGCACCGGCACACTCAGCGTGGAAAGTTTTTTTTTCCATTTTCACCACGCAAAAGCCTGCAAAATTAATGGCCAACAAGGATGTTGTCCGCGGCAGCAGTGGCAGTTGCAGCAACAGCTGCAGCAGCAGCAGCCAAAGCAATGGCAATGGGCAGCCACCGCAGCGTCAGTAAATAGAGCTCGGGTTAACAGTCAGCGCAGCGGGATGGTCGACGGACCATCAAAGTAAACAATGCCCCGAGTGCAACAGCGGCAATCACAGCAGGCCACCAGCTTTGTTGAAACGCCAGAACAAGCCTCAAAATGGAAGTCAGAGGAAGGCAGCTCGCATTTCTCAGCCAAAGTTGATTAAGGAGATAATTATGGCTGGAAAGTTATAGTAATTAATGGGAAAAAACGTAAGTATTTATTGAGAAATATAAATTATTTTAAAGTTTTGCTAAAATAAGTGGTTTCAGGGGCTCAAGTTTCTTTGGGAACACCTGTCGTATGAGTAATATTTTCATAGACCCTAAGAGTTTGCAAAGGACTTCACTTGTTGCCGTCTGGCGAAAAGTTCAATGCACGCAGAGGGTACTAATGATGGGAATCAAGGTGGTGAGAGACCACCTGGCATAAACTGCCAATCAACGGCACTGTCATTGTCCATTCGCCAGGTGGCACAAGAGGAGGCTTTCTTTCTACTGAAGCTCCGCTGGGCACTGCTCATAAATGGCGACGCACGCACGCTCTTCGACTACGACGACGACTGGCATCAATTAAACCCAAATTGTTGCACTGTCTTCGATTGAACTCTGTCGCCTCCTTGATCCACTCCTCCGCCAGCTCCCTGCCAGCGGGCAAATTGCCGGGCGACGAAAATCCTTCAATAACCTTCCTTTCACTCAGTCTGTGGTCTTTAATTGCTTAGGTTTGTGTGTGCACTCAAAGGATACAGTTTGGGATTGTAGAAAGACCTTTTAAAGTTGTAGATAGTAAAATATAAATATTCATATTGCAAAAAATAATTTTTTTATAAATTTAAAACAATGAAGACATTAACAGCATTATTTTCTTTGGTAGTTTGATTAATTTTAGTTATTACAATTTAAAGCAGAGACCTTTCTTGGATTAAGGTGAAAATAAATAAATATAAGCTTTGCTTTAATTTACACAAATAAATATATATTTTATTATATTTATGGATTTACGAAATACTTTTCAGAGAAATACATATAAGCTTTGGTGTCTTCCCCTCTCTCCTGCGCTTGTTGCTTAACTTTTGCATACAAAAACACCAACAGCAACGAGACAAGGTTAGCAACAACAACAACAACTACAACAACAACATCCACAAGGACATGAATCCATTACAATGGCAGGCAATTATGTGCGTGTGTTAGCTAGGCCCGCTCTCTGTCGCTTTCGCCGAGCGCAAATCAAAACTGTTTCTAAGACCAACAACAACAGCTACAAAAACAGCTAGACAGCCACAACAACAAAAGCAATAAGCATTGCAGAAATAGCAACAACAAAAACAACAACTACGACTACCTCATGGAGCAAACGCCAGGTAAATCCACGAAATGGGTTTTTAATGCAAACGACTTTTCCCTTTAATTGCACACAACGGCCAAGGTGAATGGCTGAAAAGGCCGAGGCCGCTGCTGCTAACCGTTTTTTTGGGAAAACTCGAGGAGAGGGAAAACCCGCCGCTGGTGGCAAGCGACCACAAAGGAAATTGCAAGAACTGCAAGGACAATCTGTTGCGCGAAAAAGGACTTTACGAAATGTTCTCTTTTGAAAGGACTTACCAATGGAAGTATAATAGGCCGATGTACTAATATATATTTCCTATACCCATACTTTCCATGAATTTTTATATTTTGTATTGATTTTTAAATATAGGTTTTGTAAATCTAAAAATCTTTAAAACAAAAGTACTTAAATTATAAAACTGACCACTTTCTTAAAAATTCAACCCAGATTTTCCCCAAAAATTGTTTTAAGTAACCAAAAACTAATAAGGGGAATCACAGGTAAAGGTTTGCCAAGGGAGAATAGGAGCAGACAACTGTCTCCCAAAAACCACCGCCAAAACAATGAATGTATAACCCGAATAAACAAACTAATAAAACTGGCTGCCTACATGCCTTAGACCACTTAAACAACAACACACTCGAGGAGCATGCAGATTCCATACCTATTTGTATATATGTGCCACAAAGGACTGAATACCGAAAAACAAGCAAACAAATTTTTGAAAAATCCATAAATATGGGAGGTAACAGAAACTGAAGTGGAGCAGCAGCCACTCCGCTCTTATTTCCATTTCCAGTAATACGGTATATGTATCTGTGTGTCCGCTGAATAAGCTTTAAAAAACCAAATCCATAATCTATCGACCAGCTGAACTGTGCAATTAGTTAACCAAGAGCGAGTTTCTAGTGCTACATTCAGGAATTTCCAACTACCAATCCGAAGTAGATTTTAAATAAAAATGTTGATTTAAATAAAAGTTTAAGGCGCGCCAACGATTTTAGCTTTAGCTTGGCCAAAGGCGATAGTATAGCATCCCAGCCCTGTGCACGATCGTTAAAAGATCGAGAGCTTTTTCAGTGCACACTCGATTATTTATCTGTATCGCTGTGCTTTTGTAACCATATACCACCACTTGCCGCCATTAAAAAGGTTAATTCAAAATTGTAAAGCGGAAAGTAAACTATTTGTAATATCTTTAGAAACAGATTTAATTACAAAACATTGAATACACAGGAAACATAATTCTGGTTCTACATCTACGACGATAAGTTGTACAATGAGGTCAGGATAGATCTGGTTAAAAATATAACCCAGAAGATCAAGGATACGACCGAGGACTGCTCGTTGACTTGAAATAAATCCTGGCATAATAGTGCCAACCAGCTCTTTCAAAGAGACCGCTTTTATAGTGAACTTTTAAAATAATATCTAAAATATTTTATATTTCCCTGATCTGTGTCTCAAAATCTGCTGTGCCCGACGTAGTGAGAAGCATCGAACTGGAACTTCCAGTTTGTAAAAAGCTAAATGTAGGTGTTAAGCGTAGATATATAAATTTGTGTGCACAGGGGAAAAATATTTTCTGATCGAAATTTATATATCTATTGAACCACCCCATAATTCAAATGTATGACTTTAATTTATAGTTTAATCTGTATAATTTACTGACTTAAAATAAGTCTGTTTGCGTCTTAGAGATAACTTTTTATATTTTTTAAATATAATAAGAAATCATATTTATTATATTTTCCTGATTAATCTGTATATTTATAAATACATTGCTTAAAAAATAAACCTAAACCCACAATAAAAATAATTCCTTTGTCCCTCAATTTTCCTTATCAAGTTCCTATTGATTTATCATTTTAATATTTTGTTTCATGATAAACTGAAAAGGTTTTGTGAGTCAGTACTTTCCCCGTTCGGTTAAATAAAACTTTGGAGGCTTAGGTATTAGTATTATTTAAGATATGTCTACTACTATATATGAGTGATTTTGCTTTTTTGCCTAGCAAGCAGACTGAGTTAATTTATTTAAATCTTTTCTTGTCCACGTAAGTCGCCTGTCATAGTACATCCCGAAATGAGTCCGAAAAAAGCGGGAAACTGATTTATTACGACTCTACGACTCCGAGTTTTTGCTTTAGCTCAGATCTTGCTCAGTTTTTTTGTTTTGGCTGGCAAAACAAAGCGGAGAAGTCTGTCACGATGATGGGTCTATTTGCAGCACGTGAATGAGGTGTTTTATGTATTATTTAATGAGAAAAGAAAACGTAAAATGTTCACAGTTTCTATTAATGAATTATTCTCTATACTTTTGGTTGTTATAATTTATTAAAACTTATTTTTAGATAGAGCTCTTTACAAATAGTAACAATTAAATACATTTTTACAGATACACTTATAATTATTACCAAATCTATTAATGTTTATACCAGAAAATTATATCATATAACCATAAGCCCCTTTAATTTTCATTCCATAGCAAAAATCGATATTGAAATTCAACCTGTGGCAACCCACGAGGGGCATCGTCTTCGTTTATTCGTCGCTGATAACATGAAATTATTGCCGTAAACATTGTCGATGTTCAAGATTGGCAATTACTATAGGTAAGATGGCAGACTCTTGTTCAACACGTCGCTCAGATCGGCGATAAAGCCGGCGATCTCT
The DNA here is from genome assembly GCA_008042675.1 of Drosophila seguyi. NCBI lineage: Eukaryota > Metazoa > Arthropoda > Insecta > Diptera > Drosophilidae > Drosophila > Drosophila seguyi. Next base: position 64,748 of record VNJU01009000.1, on the reverse strand, counting down.
GCCAGCGCTGTCTACTGACTCAGCTAACTGACATTTTACAGCAGCTTCCGCTACGATTTTCTTTTTTATAATACAAAAGCTAACTGCACGTTACGCATACGCCCCGGTGGCAAGAGCAAATATTAAACATTATATTAGGACGCTCAGCAGCGGGCAGCAAATACGAAAAGCCGAAAGACGTCACTGAAGGCGAACGTACGCCTCCTCCCAAAGCTGATAAGAATTTAGTGCCACCATTGCTAACCTGGCTAAATATTATTAAAAAGCGGCCAAGAAGCAGCGCAAAAGATAGACCCAGGGGCCATCCCAGTTCGTTCGTCTGTCATCGCTTTAAATTTAGACGGCGGCCACTTGAGACTCCTCGAACCGAGAGGGACCAGAGCGATTATCTAGCGCAATAATAATACTACACGTTTTTAATTTCGATTATTTGCAGTTCTATCTGCGATATTTACTCACTTCTATTTGCATAGCCCAGCGCCATGTTGCTTTTGTTTTAATTAATTAAACTTTTTTGCTTGTTTTTTTGTGGACAGTGACGATCCAAACACAAGCAACTGTCTACTGCCTGCCAGATGTTGTCCAGAGATAAAGAACTTACCACCTCCGCTGCAGCCCCCAATCCCCCGTAGACACTCTGGTCATTGGTGGTGAATCACCTGCCTCATCTGCAGGTGAGATAAATGCGAAAGATCCCAAGACCTTCGTATTGAAACCTTTCACGTGCTAACCAGGACCTCAAAGATTACGCATATGGATGTTTCAATATTTGTGGGCAAACACATAATCACATTGCTGGCGGCGACCCATAAAAATCGGTGCAAATAAGACAATATAACCTCTAAACGGGCCACGGTAAGCAACACCTACGCCGGATCCGGCCAAGATCGGGGCGGGGGCCATGGCAATGACTCCGGTAAACACACACTCAAGCGGCCGCGATAAGCGATCCTGAATAATAGAACCAACCACAAGTGCTTGTTGTTTGCCTTGGCAATGCGAAGAAATAATTAAATAAGCCTTCTTCTTGTTAAATATTCACAGATCAAATATGCTCAGCCACGAGAGCAATTCATTTAATTAAAGTTCCCAAAATAACCCCCCCGATAAGAGGTGAGAAATTGAGAAAAGCCCGAGAAAAGGCTGGGAATTGACGCAGATAGAATGCACGTAATAGTATGGAGGCTCTTAAAATAAGATATACTTATAGTTAAGAAGAAAAATTGCGCACGGATAGGCAAAAGGAGTATAAAATTAATATATTTGTTCCTTAACTATGCTGCCTTTTTTACTACATACATTACGAACTGTGTTACATTAATAAAAAAAACTCAGAGATAAATCCTTATGAGATCTTTTAAAACCCTTGTTGTAAATATTTTTTACAGCACTTTTTTTAACATATAATCATCGTTATAATATAAACATTACTAAAAACACATAACAACATTCATTAGTAGCATCTCTGACAAATTAAGTAATTTTTCACGAGATGAGTTCAACTCACTCAACGAGTTGAATAAAAACTAGTACATACCCTCGTGCTTACCACTCAAAAGTGTCTCTTATACATCTTTCGTATAAATCATTCAAGCATAACAAGCCACAATCTCGAATCCACTCAAGTTTCAGGCTTCCGTCCGACTGGGCCAACTAATTGTGTTTGACAAAGCGATATTAACTCATTCCGCTATGGCCATTTGTCATATATTCAATTATTGTCACACTCTTAATTCTGTGTCACGTCGCGGCTTTAGGTACGCCGTCCGTCGCCTTCGTCAGCTCATTATTATTAACGTTATTATTTGGGCCTCAGTATATTATCTGGGAGTGGGGCTTTGGGATTCCGATGCCGATACCGACCTCTCAACATAATCCCTTGGCCCGATCGTTCAACCAGGAGGATCACAGTTCGTCTGATAAGAATTAAATAGTTTGTTTCGCCATTGTTTGGGGACAATCGATCGGGGTTTGTTGAACTGGGATTGGAAGCGGAACCCACTGGGAGTCGATCATCCGCAGTTGGAGTGGAGCGAAGCCCAAACAAGGTGAGAGCGTGCGCAAACATTGCATTACAAACTTAATTAGAAGTGTGCGGGTGTGGGTGCCATTAGACACTTGGGCAAACAGGCAGTCATATGCTCTGTGGAGAGACCACTTGCTGATCACTGATCACTGCTCACACTGCTCCGAGGTATGCTAATGCCCATATGCCGCGTAATAAGACAGAAAAAAATGTAATGCCTTCATAAATGTTACGATTATTTATTCTGATTCGGTGCATTTTCCAATACGAGATGGCGATACCGGTTTGCAAACAGACGCAACTGAGATGCTTCCGATTTGTGCACAGCTAAAAAAGATTAAGAACTTAGTTTTAAGAATAAAAAACAGTATAAGTATATCAATAAATTAAAATAGAGTACAACTAAATGAATATAAAATATTTTTTAGATGAAGCCAAACAAAAAGCAACTGAAATTATAACTGGAAAACACTTTGATATTACATGGTTTTTTTTAAACAATTCATAAAACATCATCCTTTTTTGAATTTCTTAATTAGGAAATGATTTTATCCATATTTATTTTACTAATTCAATACTTTTTATCCTATTTAAATTGAGTATATAAGAGAAGTAATTTAAGACAAGAACTTAGAGCTGGAAAAGGGTATTTCTAAGTTTTTGATTAAAAAAAATGGCATAAAAAACCTTTTGAAATATTCTTCAAGGGAGAATAATTTTAGGCAGAAGCTTGAAACGCAGTGAAGGAGTCATTTCCGACCCTATAAATCATATATATTCTTGATCAGCATCGAAAGCTGAGTCGATCTGGTCATGTTCTGAAGAAAATAAAATTTAATAATTTTTTCAAAATTTTATAAGGGGTGACATCGTTAAATTTGTGAAAAATTTCAAAATTTTTCAATGTATTTATATTTATTATTTTATATGCAGATTTATTAACCTTATAAAAACTAACACAGAAAAGCTTTCCGATTTGAAATTAGTGGATTTTTGACTGAGTTAGGATAGATTTCCCATTCAATCCCATGAACTGAAACTGTGTTTCTGTTTCATAATTTTAGCTTCCTTTTATAGTTTATTTTTCCTGCTTTTCAGCTTAGTAAATAAAATATAATATAATTCCTATAAGAATCTCTAATAAATATCCCTGCTTTTTGTACTTCATCAATTTCTCCCAGTGGCAAACGCACGCGGGTGATCGTGTATCTAGTATATGGTCTATAGAACGCTTATAAGTGAGGCGATCCCCAATCGACCCTGCGCTATTGCCTTCCAGCTCTTGACCAGCCGCCAGCAAGTGCTTCTACTGTTCCCGTCGCCGAGTGGGAGTGCGCGGAGTGGAGTTTGGCTTGGGGCCGAGTGGAGTTACCAAAATATTACCGGGCCTTATCAGTAGCCGAAAACGACAGTTAACAAAAAAAAGAGAAACAAACAGCGCTGAGATCGGAGACAGAGCCGAGGGCTAGTCGTCGTAGATTCGCCCACGAATCAGTGCTGTTCGGCAGCGGAGCGGACTGGGACTCGCATCTTGCGGGTATTTCTGGGGGGCGCAAACCCGGCGCGATCTCAAACCGCCGACGACCGGAGAACGGAGCAACAGGCAGGCACTCACCCAATCGCTCGTCCTCCACAAAAGCAGCTGGAAAATTCGTAAAGCAAAAAATCGAATAAAAATCAAACGGTCGAGCTGGATTTGCATTAATTGCCAAGTGAATGTGTGAAGTGTGAATGTGAGTGCTAGTGCAAGTGCAAGTGCAAGTGCGAGGAGATCGTGTAAAACATGAGCATATAATTTGACAAGTCAACGGAATTGAATCATTTAGCCAGCGACCACGACAGGAATCAGTTGTAAAAGCCACTTTTTAATATAAAACATAATACGTTAAATAAAACAACTTAAAATATGGATCCTCACAGCCTGAGAAAAATTCTGTGGATTATGCTGATCTTCAGTTGCTGCCTACGAGCAACTTTTGGGTAAGTTTGAACAACATTTTTAAGGGGAAATCCCAGCAGCCACGAAAACTTCTGACAACGCATTCAAATTGATGTGTCTCTTTCTCTGATAAAAACGCCTTCTTTTTTGCTAGAAGTCTGTCTATATTTAGCTTAATTTTTTTTGTTTTTTTTTCGACAACAAGAACAGCAAGTAACTTTCCAAAAACGATGAAAAAATATATACTATGTAGAAACTCATAGAAAACATTCACTTGAGAATTTCTGAAGATGCCTTGATAAGAACACTTCAAGTGTTATGCTGTCTGATAATGAAAATGAAATCTTACGATGTTCAAGAGAAAATGTTTACATGGGGAGTACCTACTGAGATAAGGGAAAACGGGTTACGCATGACCAAAAACTGTTGTAACTTTGTTTATAAACATTTCCTGTCCCTGGGAAAATGTCGATCTCCTATAGAAATAATTTTTTACCACTCGCCAGTGGAATTCCCCCAAATCTCTTGATAAATCTCGAACGATTTTTGCGGAAATAAATCCTCAGGCGACCTGAGATTAGGAATTTTAATTAAGAATTTTCCCGAATGCGCAGCGAAAATTATTTACAGTCGGCATTTTGGTCTTTGAAGTGCGCAAAAGGTCGAAGCCTACTTCTTATCGAATAGGTTCAAGATCGTGGCGCTATATCAATAGCTATATAATTAGTTTCCTGTTGCGGGAGAGCAGGTCAACTCTGAATTAAAAACTCAAGTGTTGTTGGCATTGCGCAAGCAAAAAAATAATAACAAACATATAAGCTGAGAATAACAAAAATAAAATGCAAGTTAAATAAAAATAATAAGCAAGCGCCTTAAGCAAAGAGACATACTATTTTCTCATTATTTATATTTCATTTTTCCATTTATTTTGTTGTTTGACGATTTAAGGTAGCTGCAAATGAGCTTGCACAGCTGCTCCAGTGCTCGCGCTGCTCAGTTACCTGGAGAAAAAAAATACCTTTAGGTCTTTGCAGGCATTTTTAATGGGTTTCTAAAATAAAACCATAAATTGTTTTATTTTCTTGGAATTATTATTACCTGCTATTGAACTATTTGAAATGGGAAATGAAGCAGTCGGTAAAAGTAAGAATTACAGAGAATTTCGATGCAGAAAGATTGATGTATAAAGCAATAGTAATACTATTTTTGATATCTTATAAATAATTTAATAATACTACTTTCAGTGCCACCAATACCACAGACGAGGACGAGGACTGTCCATCGCTGTCCAATGCAGAGAACCTCCAGCAGACGCAGCTCATTCAGCGCTTAACCCATGTCTGCCGCTACGATCGCCTTGAGCGGCCAATAGGTAAGGATACCTCTCTTTTAATAAATTATATATTTTTATTCTTATTTTCCTCTTCTCAGAATACGACCCTGTGACAGCGGCACGTCTGCCCACTGTAGTAAAGACCAGGATCTACGTTTACTTCCTGCAGAATCTCAACTCCGATCTGCTGCAGTTCAAGATGCATGCCCTTCTACAGCTACGCTTCCAGGACAAACGGCTGGCCTACAAGCTCATCCAGGTCCAAAGAACCGACCCCATCTTGGGCCAGAAGCATCTAAGCGAACGCCTGTGGCTGCCACACATCTTCTTTTCCAACGAACGCGACTCCAGCATTCTGGGCACCGATGAGAAAGATGTCCTGACCTCACTGGCGCCCGACGGCAATGTGATCATCTCCACACGGATGGAGGCCACTCTGTACTGTTGGATGGACTTCAAAAAGTTCCCCTTCGATCAGCAGTTCTGCTCCACAGTCCTCGAGAGTTGTAAGTTCATCCTTTGAAGGATTTTAGGAAGCGACGAATAGTAATATTTATGTATCATTGTTAGGGATGTACAACACCTCCGATTTGGTGCTGGAATGGGAGGATCATTCGCCCATCTCCTTCGATCCGGAAATGAAGCTTACCGAGTACAACATGGGCCCGTACTTTCACAACACGACGGTGGTCAAGGCAGATAGCCTAAACCTGCGCCATGGAGCTTTCGGTATAAGAATTTCATATGTACTTAAAGATATATTCTAACCCTTCGATGTACCCTCAGTTGGCAACTACAGTTCCTTGAGCTTCACGGTGAATCTAAAGCGTGAGATTGGCTTCTATCTGTTGGACTACTATCTGCCCTCCATGATGATCGTGGCCATTTCGTGGGTATCCTTCTGGCTTCAGGCTGATGCCTCTCCGCCGCGCATCATGCTGGGTAAGCTTCTTGATAGTTTCATAAATATTTTATATACATTTTGTTAAATTTTTATCTTAGGAACCAGCACCATGTTGTCGTTCATCACATTGTCCTCGTCGCAGAGCAAAACCCTGCCGAAGGTGAGCTACATCAAGGTGTCGGAGGTCTGGTTCCTGGGCTGCACCTTCTTCATCTTCGGCAGCCTGGTGGAGTTTGCCTTTGTGAACACTATTTGGCGTCGCAAGGAGAACATCGAGCTGAAGAAGGTCAACAGCAAGTACATTATCAAGTCAACGCTGACCCCGAGACCGGCACGTCGACAAATTGGGGGTAGTCTTAGCAACGATTCCCGAGCCAGATCCTGCTCTAGTCTGGACAACATAGTATCCAGCACGGAGAGTGTGCGGAATGGTAATGGCAATGTGAATCAGGGATTCAACAATTACCTGACCGTCCATGTAAGTATTAACATTACCTATTTAAGCTATAGTAATTATAATAATTCCCTTCCGCAGCCCAATTTACCCATAATCAAAACCGAGTGCGCCGACACTGTCTCCATTTGCAGTGAGCGAACCACGAGCAACGATCACATTGTGGACATGGACAAAGATAAAAAGGACACGCCGCCCACATTTACTACAATGACCCCGCAGGAGATTGCCATGTGGATTGATCGACGTTCGCGTTTCCTGTTTCCGGCCATGTTTCTGGCCTTTAACGCCTTGTATTGGACCTTTGTCTACGTATTGTAAACCGAAAACGGCGTCTTGTTGTTGCCATTATTGTGAAATCTTGTCCATTTGTGTAGTCCTTTTATACGCAAATATTTATTAAATTGTAAGATGCATCATCTCATAGCTGTACAAAATGTTGATCATTAAATAAAGAATGAAAAATAAATAATAACCAAAGGAAAAGTTTATAAATTTACTAGTAAAGCGTTTTATAAAATGAAATCACAACATTTTTCGGTTATTGGAAGAAATTTTTACAAGATCATTGAATTTCGGTTTAAAAACAAAAGTAGGCAATGACTTTGTTTTTACATTTCAATTTCAAAAGTCACCTTTTTTCCACATTTGTTAAATTACCTGAAGACGTATTACTTAAAAATCCTCAAAATTCGTGCAACTTTTGAAAGCGCAATTTATATTAGGAAATGTAAGTGAACGATCCTTTAAATTACACAAAACAACTGGTATTTATATTTTAAGTTAGGAATTTTGTTTAATACAATATTTATAAACTAATTTTCGACTTATTTAAGTGTTATTTTCAAAATGACCGTTTCACCCGCCTAAAATTGCTTAAATTTAAATTTAAATTAACCAAATAACTAGATTTGAGTCCTTCAAAAAGCTTCGCTTGTTGGTTTGAGTCTTCAGTAAGCCGCTGGCCAAAGTTTCTTACTGCCTTATGAAGGATATTTTTGAAAAGCTCAGCCCGCACTAGAGATGTTCAAGGGCATCTTTAAAAAAAATAATAAAGAAATAAATTATTGATTATATTTTATTTAAATTTTATTTCTACTTCTGATACTGATAATAAAAAGCAAAATTTGCTTATTATATACATTATTAAGAGCTTACATAGTTATTTTTCTTCTCATTAAGAGATATGAAAAATGAAACGAAATATTTAATTTAATACCATTTATATGAAAATTAACTAAACACATACAATTTAAACGACTTTTTGTTTTTGATTGGAGTAATGGAAAAACATCGATGATTCCCCGCCAAACATCGATGTTAGCAATTTTTCTAAAACATCGATGATATCGATGTTTGCATCGATGTTTTCCACCACCACCCCGGTCACACTCTAGTCGACGACGAGAATTTTTGCTACAAAAAAAAGTAGAATTCCAAGGTAAAATTTGGCATCATAATTCCCCGCAATGACAGGTGCTGGCTCTAAAAATATGCACAATTATGGGCTGCCAAAAGTGCAGCGATCGGGCCCAACGCCAGACGTTCTTGGCCGCCACCAAACGCGGAGCAGTGCGAAAATTACATAACCCAGCAGGCAGAGCAGTGCAGTGCCCGTCATAATGTTTATAATAACGATCTGCGTGTTCATCCAGATCCTGGTCCACTTCATCTGCAGCTGCTAATCCGGTCCCGCTTGTTCCCTTGCAGCTTGAACCATGCGTCTGTCCTCGATCCTGAATGGAGCCCACTTCGGCAACCTGGCCAAGGTGCACGGCATCGTCACCTACAAGCTGTCGCCCTTCGAGCAGCGCGCCTTCGCCGGAGCCATCAGCAACGGTGTGCCCAACATGATCCGTCGCTTCCGCTCCAACGTCTTCATTGTGGCGCCCCGTGAGTATCCTCTAAATGCTCTGCATTGGGATTTTGGTAATGACAATCTGGGTTCAATTGCAGCCTTCATCCTGGGATACCTGATCTACGATCTGACCGAGCGCAAGCACCATGCGCTGGCGCGCAAGAACCCCGCTGATTTTGAGAACGACGAATAATCGCCCCAAATAGCAAATAGTTATGTTAAAATAATTAATAAAACTAGACCCACAGTTCAAGCGAGTTGTGTGTTTTGTTTGCGATGCAGCGATATTTAATGGTATTGTGACTGTGCGGAGGACAATGTCGAATATAAAATATTAAGCGAAAACTGCTATATAGTTAAAGATAAGTAAATTTATTTAATTTAAATTTGTTATTCATTGCAAACAGCTGTCTGTGCTGCGTTGCCAACATTTCAAAGGTACCGTTTCCCCGCGTTGCCAACTAAAACGGCAGTTGGTTCTAGTTGGGCGTTTTTCCCTTTGATTTCTACAAACATTCAAAGCAATGCAAGCAAATGACCATAAACTTCCCTCAAGGTACTTGTCGTATAATTAAAATTCGAAAATAAGAGACAAATTTAACCTCTAGTTGGTTTAGTGTGACCAAATAATGTTGCCTTTAAATTCCAAACATTCTTTAAATGTTTAACAGTATTTGATGTATAAAAGCCAGCCGTCCCACTTATTTTACAGCTGTTCTCAAACAAAACAAATTGCGCTTACCAAAAAAAGTTTATAAATTAAACAATTTTCACCATTTCATGGACTGCTGCGGCAACGAAGTGCGCAGCGAGAGTATCTACAACATGCTGCAGGCCCTGGTCGACTCGAAGGTGATCAACGTGCAGCTCCTGTCCATTGCCGTGGGCATTTTCTTCGTTGTCCTGCTGTTGAAAAACAATTTTCGCAGCTTCTCTGGCACGTAAACGCATGGATTTAATGCTGGCCCCTCGAGTTAGTGTTTAATTTATGTAATAATGTAATGTACGCCGTTTAGCTAAGGACTAATAATAATAACAATAACTACAAGCAAAATTCGGCTCTGTTTCAGTTAGTAAAGAAGCACACCCCCGCAGTGACGTCACGTAATATTTTGGGTACTTACTCGGTTCAGGGTCGTTCGTCGGTGCTGGCAGCGTGTTAATATGCGTAGCTCCACGCCCGAAAACGCCTTAGAAACGAATGTGTGAAGGTCGCCGGAACTGGTTAGCCCTGGAACCTGCTAAAAATCGATCCCAGAAATGGTTAATTTCATCATTAGAAGAGTGAATGATTCACTCAGAACCCCTTCTCGTTCTTCAGATAAGATTGGCCTTTACAGATACTCAAAATAAGTGGCTGAAGAATAGCTGGAGCTGAACTTTTGGCCCAATTGTGCTGGCGATATAGCCAATCAATCTCAATTTGCTATCCACAAACGATTCCAATTGACCGCTGGCGCTGTCTGCACGCACTTCCTGGTGCAACATTAGAATTCAATAGACAACGCACTGTATCTGCGGGTCCCGTCTCTCTGCATTGACTCATTTACTATATATTTATGCAATACGGACGGTACGTGCTCTTATAAAGAAATATTGCATTAGAACGAACGCCCAGCAGAACGTGACTGGCCTACAGGGCTTGACACTTATAGAAGACCTAGCGTGTGCATTTTGAGCGTCCAAGAGATAGCCCTTCCATTGCATTATCAAAGATAGCTTGTAACTGTGCTGCATGAATCATTTAACTAGTCGAATATGGTCATAGATCGATGATAAGTTAATTAATGTATTTTTCATGGTTACTCTAATCTAATACTTTTTATTAATACGAAGTATCTTTAAGAGAAGTTTATAGGCATACGCCCTAAAAGCAGATAAGCCCCCATCTTACTTACAAACTATGTTTATCTTAGCTTAAAACACATATTTAAATACCCCTGTTGTCAACTTAATATTCTTTTTGCGTTTTATTTCATAAATTAAGTAAAGAACTTCAGTAACTCAAAATAAGCAAGCAAATAAACTTTCCAATTCTGAGCGCCAGATCATTAACCCCAAGGGAAACTCTTTACCTCTAAATGGATAGCCAGTCCCTAGTCCCCAAAACGCTTGTCAATGAACTTGTAAAGCGCTGGATTCCAAGAACTCCCCCGACCATTGAATTGCTGACTGAAGTTCCGCCTTCCATTGACCGACAACATTTTACATAAGAAACTTTAGCTTGGTTATATTTTCAGAACAATAAATTTATGCAGCTTTTCTTTAAATTTTTCACTATTCACTAAACACTATTTATCAATAAATTTGGACAGTAGTGTGAAGAAGAGACATCTTAGGGCATCGTTATTCTGCAAGATACCATTTAAAGAGCGATACAGTATCATTAGGCATCCAATCTAATTTTTAGTGCCGATGCCAGGCTGGGAAAGTAGAAGACTTCCTTCGTCATGGTAGGATCACAAGCTAGGGAACTCTCCAGACTGGTCACATCATCAGTAACCTCACCTTCCGTGTTCGGGTGGGTGGACTCTGTCTTCTTTCCGGCACTTACATCACCACCAGCTTGTCGCTCGACCTGCTTTACGAGATCCGCAATTACTTGCTTAAAGTCCTCGTGCTGGGCCTCGTAGTGGGCGATGACTTTGTCCCGTCGCTCCAATTTGCAATTGAGACAATTCACTTTCTTGTTCAGCTCATCCACCTCGCCGGCCTGCTCCTTAATGTTGCGCATCTCGTCGCGCACATTCTTAAGCTTCTCTTCCAACTGATCGGCGCTCTGGTGGACATTGCTCATCCGCTGTTGGTACTTGATACGAGTGCGATTTACCTGCTCCTCAAGGAAGGTGATGTAACGCTCCTGCTTGGTCACATGTCCCTCCAGCTTCTGGAGACGCTGGTTCAGCTTGGTATTGCTTTCCGCTCCCCCGATCTCGCGCATCTTGCGCTTAAACCGCAGGGTCTCCACTTCGGCTTGCAGGTCATGGATTTTCTGCTCGAGGCTCGCCTGCAGCACAGCCTGATCCATATGCTCTCGGCGGCGCTGTTCCTGCTCGGTACGCAGTGAGCTCAATTCGCGCCGCAGGGTGGACACCTCGTTCTCCAGGCGGGCCTTGGTCCTATCGTGGTTGGTCATCTTCGGGGGCATTTTGTTTAAAAGATCTTTTAGAATTTTGTATTTAAAAAAAAAAAAATATTTTGCTAAGATTTAAGCAAAAATTTCAGAATACAGGCTAAGGAACGAGGTATTCTCCCTACTGAGGGTTAGTAAAAAAGCCTCTTGGAAGATTTCTTTGAAGGGTTTCCCAAAGGGAACTATGATCACAATTTATTTATTGATTTGGGGATATGTAAATAATTTAGTTTTTGGATCACCAAAAGCGCTTCCTTCTCCATACCTTATCAGGAAGACTGGGAAAGACATAAAGATCTGACACGTCGCGTCCGTCGGTAGGTCTTTATCCATTTCCCAGTTCCCCTAATCGATTAATAAATGTAACTATCCTTTTCCTAGCATCTCTGATTGGTTTTGCGGGTAAGCAACTTGGTAAGCACATGGTTGGCAATAGTCTGCGGCTGGTTGAGATCTAATCCACATTTCTGTAGCTTATCCACGGCACTGAAGATCTCCTGAGAGTGGTTGCACAACTGCTGGACTCGGGCCTTTTTGACATTGCTTAGCAGCTTCTCCAGCTGCTTCCCGAGCATCTCGGCATTGCTCTTGATGGTGGACACCTGGCGTTCATAGTGAAGTTTGAGGCAGTGCAGCTCTTGCTGTTGCTTCTCGATGCGATGAGCCTGGTGCAGGATTATGTCGGCAAGGTTCTGCATATCAGATTTTATTTTCTCCCCTTGTGTATTTTGTGGCCCTAGATCTGGCCTGCGGTAGGGCTGGGCCTTTACCGTGGTGGTGCTCGACGCGTGGGTGGAGCACTCAGGGGTTGGATGGTGATTTGGAAAAGCTTTGTTCTGCCGGTGCTTCTGATGCATGTCAACGGCTCCTTGCAATTGCCGCAACTCACTTTTCATCCGAGTCAGTCCTTCGGCGGACACCTTAATGCGTTTCATCATATTAAAGAGAATTTTGCTGAATAAATTTGATGTATAATCGAATTACTCTACTTTTAGCTTTTAGATGATGTAAAGTACCAGGAAAATAAGCTTTAAAATGTTTTTATCATTCAAAAAATCTAGAAAAATATTATTTCCTTTAATATTTTGTAAAATCATAATAAACTTAACAAGGTTCTATAAAAATATTTTTAAGAACCTTTACCTTCTCATCTCATCTCATTCTAATTATGTTAAACCTTTAAAAATTATTTAAAGTGTTCAGAAAATCAGGCTGAAAGTGAAAAAAGAAACCACTTTTACCTTTTTTTGAAAACGGATGCCCTTCTACTAATTTCAGTAATTTTGAAAACTAATAAAAGTTGCCAAGTTTATCCCAAAAACTAAAATTACTGCAATTTGATGGGGCTTAAATTCTGATTTCATTGTGTTGTTTTCTCATCTTGGTAGTATTTGGTGGACTTAAAAGTTCCACGCCCACTTTCCTGGAGGTGAATAATGCTCAAGCACACACTGGTAGCATAAGCAGGAATACATTTATACCCTGGAATTAAAGAAATGAAATAAGTTAAGATTAAAGCTGAACTTTAAGTTCCTACAAAAAATTTGCATTCGATTCCTATTTTTTATATATGAAGACATTTTTGTTACATTTTTCTTAAAATTTTGTCTATATCTTAAATATGGAGGGCTGACAATCGTTTAGGATATTGATTTTAAAATATAAGTTTTCCTAACAAATACGCAAATTACTATTAATTTTAATTTTAAAACTTATGCAGTCGACTTCCATGCAGGGTATTTCCGAACCGATTTCATTTAACTTATTTTTTATGAATTTTTTTTTTGGTGAACCATAATTTGTATTTTCGGCTTGACGATGCCACACACTTGATAAGGGTTATCGATATGCAAGGAGGAGAAGGCTGATCATTATTTGTTTTCTTGCCCCTTTTCGCAAGTTTGTAATTCATTTGGCGGTGATTTGAGATACGCGAGCCTTGGCTTATGCTTTGCCTAAGGATCGCCATAAATATCAGGTTCAGGAAGTGAATTCTGAATGGTTTTTGGGGTGCTGTAGATTGATTGTTTTATTATATCCTGAATAATAATAAATTAACACATGCCATAACTGATGCTATTTTGAGTCCTTCAGCACAATGTCAAGGTCTCTGCGTTATTGTTTGTCCATGGTTATTATTCGGGCGAGTGTATATGCTTCTCTTAATATGACAAAGTTGTTCTCACTTATGCAATTTCCATAAATTCAAGGTCAGCCGCACAATAAAAGTCCAGACGGCAAATTCAGATACTCATGGACACACACACAAAAACAGATGTCTGGCTACTTTTTTCGGCAGCCAAAAGATTGGGATTGAAAGCTAGAGCGAAAAAGATATACGGCGAGAAGGAGATGAATGGTGCAAAAAATAAACCAAACATATTTTTGTCAGAGATGAGCAAATTTTTTATAAGAATTTTAAAATATAATTATTACTGAAGAAGAGCTAAAATGTAAGCTAAATAAGAAATTACAAATACAGATACTCAATTAATTAATTAATTTTATAATTTTCCAGTTTAAAATCCAAATTTTGAAACAAATTAAATAATATAATAATTCACTGCAAATAAACTTTTCCACAATTATTTTAAATACAACAATCACCATAATTTCCATTGGGAACTATTACACAATTCGATGTTTTGTCTCATTTTATTATACTATAAATTTTATTTTTCCTGGAAGGTTGAAATGAATTCATTAATTATTTGTTGTTTGGTTTATTAATTCATAAATATTATTCAATTCATTCATTTATTACATATTTTTATTAGCCATCTAAAGAGTCTTAAAAATTTTTATTAAATTAATTCATTATATAATTTTTTAAGCACCTCTTATGACTCCACATAAACACAAGTAGGTCCTCAAACCCAGTCTCGCACATGCGAAAAATGATATCAAAATGCGAAATCAAAACAAAGGCCGAAATTCGGCAGACTAACCCAAACAACATAAAAAAAAGGGCAAAACTTGACTAACGTCTAACCCAAAAAGCAAATAACAAAAAAAAAAGGAATTCACAAAGGGACCACCACAAATAAAAGGCAGACAGGGAGCAGACAGACGAAGCCCGACGAAATACAAAAAAGGTCCTTAAATGGTTAGAATTTAAATAGGCGAAACCTGAGACCTTCAAAGGACGTGGCAAGAACACAGAAAAGAGATGCTGTCAAGTGCTGAGAAAGAGAGAAAAAACAGAAGAGCAGACCTCCAAATATTGGTCTGTCTGAATTGTTCTATCAATTTCAGTTTAATTGCATTTAATTTGAATTGCAGACATCAAAATCAGGTTTGCTTTATTTTGTTTTGCAGTTTGATTTAATTTATTTGCTAGACGGAGGCTAACAGAGCCACCAGATATTGCGCAACAGAAAAATTGTCACCCCTGAGAGCACAAAATTAAATGCACTCAAGTGAATTTATATTTATTCTTGGAAAAAGAATATTGCAAATTTCTTTAAGAAGCTTTTGGGAATTATATAAACGTGTTCTTATTGTAGTTTTACTTGATTTACTGCTAGAACTGTTATTCTTTCTTTAATTTATTTAAAACGTAAAAAAGCTTTGCTGATTTTATTTATTTTTTGGCACATTTTTTCTACTTCCCCCTTCTCGATCAAGCACTTGCGCATAAATCTGCAGGAATAATCAACATAAAGCTATAGCACCAAGAATCAAAACATATGAAATATGCAACAGGCCAGCAGACAGACAGATACTGACAGAACTGCGGCCAAAAAATTTGTTTTGCAAATTCTGTGTGGTTTTTGGCGACAAATTTCATTTAACAATCGAGCACAGACATCCGTTCTGCCCGAGACTAAGTGCAAATCTCAGAGATATCGTAAGATATCTTTTGGGTGCAGAATAGCCGGGTAATCGTGAGGGAAAGAGAAAACAGACTTCAGAACCATAACTCAGCGAATTCAAAATTTAATTTCCGACAAGGGAACCCCGACTCCAACTCTTACGCTCCCTAAAAGAAATATTATTTCCCCAACTCCGATTTTGACTGAGTTATTAAAAAGAAACCGAAGAAAACTTTGCAAGGGAAACAAACACAAAGTTTGTTATGTTGCGCAGGCGCAGCCCAGCAACGCCCTCAAATTGCGACTCGGATTCGGACATGGACGTGGACATGGATATGGATATGGTATGGAATCCCGGAGGAGGCCTCCGAAAAATGTTATTGACCCGTCGTCGTTCCAGCGATCCGTTAGCAGTCAGTCGTCCTCCGCCCGAGTGCTCCGCCCTGCCGCAGAAATTCTTATTAAGATCAATCAGCTAAATGTCGGTTTTATGCTTAATGCTCATGATTCACACGGGGCAGAAGAGGCCCAAGAATTGAAAATGCATATGGCATTACTTGGAAAGGATATGTAGGGGGTTATTTGAGGTTTGTAGTAACTGGACAGAGGGATACTCTCACGAGTAAAAAAATATATTTAAGACTTGGTGTAGTTTTTACCAAAAATCGGAGGTTCATTTTATAAAGTTAATATGCATAACTGAACAGTTAAATATCTTCTTAAAAATAACTTAAATTAATTAAGGAATGTAAATGGATTTATTAGAAAATTGATTATTTCTAAATTCTTAAAATTCCCAATTAATTTTTTAGTAATATTTATTAATCGGCAAACTTGCACAAACTTATCTTAAAAGTAAGGCTACCCTTTTAATTTCCTCCAAGTCGTATCGTATATATATGAGAATATAAATATATAATGTGCATTTTTGGCAGCCTTTACAAAGTTGTCGGCACGTTTTAATGCTGAGAATTTGAGCAGCTTTATTTTTCGCCTTCTTTTCTTATTTTTTGGTTCCTTAATTAGTCATGGTAGCCACTCCACACGCTCCACACACAGTGTCTTGATGGAGTGGTGGGAGGCTGCGTTTAATGTCTCATATGAGGAATGCCAACCGTATTCAAGCGGGAGTCCATTCAGAACCCATATAATACTCACTTACAATGGCATTTCTTATCACACTTGACACACATTAGAGGCAAACTCTGAATGGTTGAAGCTTCCTGCCTTGGGTAATGATTACAAGACCCAGAAAACTTAGTCTCCTTCTAGTTTTACAACAATTAATGAATTATGGTAAATTAGAAATAATTTGGGGGAATATTTATGATGAATTAAGCTAACACTTTACAAATTTTGTAAAGGAAAATCTATGATTAAAGTATCCAAAAAGTTGTGTGAAATTTCAAAAAATTTTAAAATACGTTTTCAAAGTAATTTTGTTGCTTAGAAATAAAGATCTCTTGTTTTAAAGTATGTAAAAATATATTTTCTACATAAAAATACTAAATTCCTGAATGAGTTCTTCCTATATTAATTAAAAAATAAAGTTTGTCATAGAAAAGTCCCACTGTATATAACGTAAAAACATTGCATGCACCACATATTAATATGTACATATGTTTATTTGATCAGACAACGGTTAAGCGATAAGCCCAGCGATGTTGTCAATACAACAAACAATAACGAATATACGTGTTTTTTTTAGGAATTTCTTCGACTTTGTCATTATTTACTCTCCATTTGTTTACATCAGCTGGTTTTTTTTCCTTTCCACTTCCAGCACTTCCTCGCCGAGACCGAAAAGCCCCCGACCCTCCTTTGCAGCGGGTTCATCTTTGGGTTATCAGCATCCGAGTGCAACTAGAATTGGTTACGAAAAAGCGAAAAGACTGCAAAAAAGGGAAAACAACATTCATCAACGGCGGCGTCAAAACAACAACATCAGCAACACAAAAGTTCAATGCACATTTCGAGGTGAATTCGATTTTGAGCTCTCCATTTGCACCGATGTCTGCAATTAATTACACAAATCGAAGGAGCGTGTTTAACTCGTTTTCGCGTCTAACATGTCACGTAATTAGCCGTCTCTAGTCTCCGCGAATTGCAATTCCGAATCGAATCGAATCGATATAGAGATATAGCCAATAGCAGCGACGACTCAGACGACTGGAGCTTGCCCAAAGAATATCCAATAGATACGAGTTTGAATGCTCCAATTTGATTGAATACACTAGTTGGAAAATTTTGAAATTAAATCTTACATTGGTTATAAATATTATTAATTAGTTTTGTATGAAAAAAAAACACAGTTAATAAAATATTATCAACGTGTAAAATTGTTTAAAGGGTCGTCTGAGTTTAGGTATATTTCTATCTAATTTCACACAATAACCTTAATTAAAGTCAGGTATTTATTCTCAAACAAATGATGCTAAATTTAAATAAGAATTTAAAATAAACTAATATCTAGACTTTTATTAAAATTACTCAAACCAATAAAAAACTCACTACATTTATTGTTTCTTGTTATCGAGTGTTATTACAAGCACCTCCATACTATATATGCGTGAATGTATCCAAGTATCTGACAGTTAGACTGCCAGACGACCTTGCGCCCAATATGTAATTGATATGTACTTTGCACATATGAATAAAGATCGATGTATGTAGATGACCAGAAAGTTAGCCAAGGAAAATTGCAAATATAATTCCATGATTCTTTGAACTATGGACAATTTCAATAGTTTGTTAAAATTGCTTGAAATAAAATTGCATTTAATTTAGAAATGCGAGAACAATAATATGTATGTTAATAAAAATCATATTTGAAAATAAAATAATTGATTATTGGAATTAAACTATTACATTTGGTAAATAAATTCTTGTTTTATTTTTGTCAAGGTAATAGGAGTAGGATATGGAATCTATTTAATATTATTATTATTATATTAATTTTATTTTTATTATATATTTGTAAGTTCTTTAACTTTGTGGCTATTTTTATATCCTGAATGTATCCTTTGCGAGAAGCAATATCTGTCAAATGACAAGAAAACTCAATCAATAAAATCACAGACAGACCAAGCCCGCCTCCTTATCAATTTATACTAAATAATGCAATAAATATAACAAATATAATAAGTAAACAAAAAAACATCCTTTAAATTTCCAACCAAATATTAAGATGTTACTGATTAAAAATTAAATTGTTGGCCAAATAATACAAATACATATATGCACAATGATTTAAATGTAAAAATTTTCTTTGAAAATAATTTAAATATACTTATGAGAAATATATTTAAAATATTAAATTGAAAATAATATTTACTTATTTATTAATTATTAAAAAATAAATGTTTTCCTTTCTCCATAAAATTTAGTCCCATAATGAAATCCTTTGCACACCTCTGTTGTTTATAGCGAACTTACAGAACCAAAAGTATCTACAGCCATTGAGCAGAGCCCCAACAGCTGCACAGCCGGCTGCGCAGCCGGCGACGACTGCGGCAGCGGCAGCGGCAGAGACTGTTGGGGCGATGAGAAAAGTTTTGGCTGTTTTCAGTACGTTTTTTCGAACTGTGCCGATGGGAGCGGAACTTTGGCGTCCGAAGCTCTTTGTGTGCGGTGCGTGAGTGTGAGCCAGTGTGTG
Organism: Drosophila seguyi; assembly: GCA_008042675.1. Lineage (NCBI taxonomy): Eukaryota > Metazoa > Arthropoda > Insecta > Diptera > Drosophilidae > Drosophila > Drosophila seguyi. Next base: position 45,631 of record VNJU01009000.1, on the reverse strand, counting down.
TGTGGGGGGCCAGAGCGGGGGAGAGAGCGATAGGCATGTACTTTCTGTGTTTTTATTTATATGGGGACGAACAGCGAGTGCGAGAAGCGAATTTATGTGTACATATGGCCGCAACGCGTGTGTATAATGTGGGTCGTGCATATTGAGCGTATGCAAATACCAAAAAAAATAAATGCCAAAAATCTACTACACTTTTCCTGCTACTAACAAAAATGTTATAACCAAAACACACAGAGAGGGAGTTAAAGAGAGCCAGAAAGAGAGAGAGAGCGCAGCTCGAGTTAGAGATAACAGAGCCTAAGAGCGACCACCCCCGCAAAAGAGAGCAGCGAAAGAGAGCCGGCAGCGCGCTGTTATCTGTCCGGGGCGATCGTGTGTATCTTCGAGATACAGTGCCCGCCTGTATTTGTATCTGTATCTGCATCTGCGCTGCCTCGGCCTCTGTCTGCCTGTCTCTGTGTGCGCCAGTCTGTATCTTCTTGTCGTCTGCGTCTCTCGTCGTATAAATTGAGCCGCACTTTGCTTATTCTCGAGTTTTTGCCGCTCGCACCTCGTTGTCAGTGCACGCGTCGCTCGAAAGCCGTGTTTTTCGGGTTTTTCGGTTCCGTATCGATTCGATTGCGTTTTCCGATTCCCAAAAGAAACCTCCAGCTCCCACACACAGTCGTATCTAAGGGATACATGTGACAGAAACATAAAAAAACGAAATTAAATGTTTTTAAATTGATAAAAAAAAATAATAACTTCAAAAATTAATTATCCAAAATAAATGTGTTAAACTATTTTAAAAATTAATAAAAACCATTGAAACAAAATTTAAAAACTATTGAAATCAATTTATAAAGAGTTCTTGTGCTTATACAAAATATAAATTAAAAATTAAACCTCTTTCTAAAAATACAGACTTCTTCAAATTCCATTAAATTACAAAAAAAAAAAACTAAAAAACCTCCTAAAAACCAACAATTTTAAGCTCAAAATTAATTTAATTCGATTAAAATAATAAAATAAAATCGTATAAATGTTATAAAAGATAACCGAAAAATCATTAATATTCAAAGACCCTTGATCTTACAAAGTGCCAATCCATTTTCAGTGAGTGCTCGAATAATTTCATGTTCATAAATAATAAAAAACGCAGCCACAATAAATACAATTCTCAATTGGCTGTGTGCGTGTTTTTCCAACGCACAAAACACATACAAATATAGCATTTAATTTTTGTGTCCATTATGTGTGCAATTAAATGAAAATAAAAATATAACAACAACAAATTCGGTGTGTGAAAAAGCAAAAGCAACAACGAAATTAGACGCGTAAACTGCGTAGCGAATGCTGAATGAATAAATACAGAAAAGCCGCGAGCACAGCCAGAGCAGAAAGCGAAACAGGAGCGATAAGCGTAAGTACAGCTTTAATAAATAAATTAATTGTACAAATTATCCACAAAAAAAAACAGAAGCTTTGCTGTGAGAACTCAGAACTTGAAGGCAAGTTCTTCAACTGGAAACTTTTAGCAAAGAAATTATACTCAAATGTTAATAGGTTAATTATTCATTTAAGAAAACATACAGACAGAGTCAGAAGTGTTATAAGAACGCAATTTATTCCAGGAATTTTTTTAAGGAATACCTTAAAAATTTCATCAGTTTGTTAAATTTTCCTATGAAATCAGCTTTATAAAAAGCAAGTTGGTGAAATATTTCAGCTTCAAAGGAACCCAGCAAAATTCCATTAATAAATTCTGCAAACGGAATTGCACTCGACGCAAATGAGAAAATACTGGAAACCATGGAATAACCTGATTCTGTGTGTTTTAATTTAATTAAGCTAAAGAAATTTCCCTTTTCAATGCGAGGCCACAAAAGAAATGAAGAAAAAGAAATGTTCTCTGATTGATGGACAAAAACACAAGCAGAAACCCCGAAAAACCCGAAAAAGTATTTCGAAATGCCATAGAAATGCCAAGAAGAAGCAGACGGTGTCTAAGCATTTATCTTTCCTTTCCGTTCTTGTTATTTTTTTTCGGAGGCGCCAGAGAAAGTGAAACATGTAATTTTTTGTTGTTTCTGTTTCGTTTTTTTTTTTTTTGGACGGCCTACAAAAATGATACGCTGCATTGAGTGAAATCGTAATGGGTTAAGAAATCTTTCTTAAAAGGTTAAAAGGGGGCAGAGCAATCAGAAAGCGCACAATACACAATACGCACTGGGGAGATAATGATAAGACGCGAGGCAAAAGGCAGCCGAAGAATACAAGGGTGTAGTTTGAGGGGGGTTCTTGTAATTTAAAGAACCCCAGAAATTTTATAAGAAGTACAGAAAGTCTAGAAGGTAAAAGATTATTATAAAATGTAGAAAGCTGCCGTATAAAATAAATAAGGATACGTTTTAAAAAAGATACATTTAAAAAAATCAAAACCCTTAACAAATTTCAGCTGTTTACACCCCTGGTAAATATATATACTCACTCAATCTCTTCCTCTCTCTCGCCTCTCTCTTTCCCTGTGTAATTACATGCCGTAAAACCAAAATAAATACGCACAGATAAAGATGCACAGAGATGCAGAGAAGATACAGATACCAAGGAAGGTGGGGCTCCTCATCGTCTGTATTTTTTTGTCCTCGCAAAACGAAAGCCCCAAAATCAGCCAAAAGCCTTAAAATATATCGAACAAAAGCCAATAAACGTTGTTTAATCAAATGTAAATGTTTATGAACTGAGTTTCACTTTTGTACCTCAATTACAAGAGTGTTTGTTCTGGGAAGAAACCAAAAAAAAAAAAACAGAAGAAAAAACAATATTTTTCAGCTGACCCACATGGGGTTCGTTATCGTTGTCCATTTATATATATATTATATTTGACTGATCGTAAATATTTACACAAGAATTTAAAAAATGGAATTTTAAAAGAGAAACAGTTGAAACGATGTTAAAAACAGCAGGAAACAAATCGGAAAGTGACAGAGAAATTACTGAAAGTGAATATTGAGTATATATCGTTGTCCTAGAAATTTGTTTATAAAATATATTTTTTAATGAATTTAAAAGCTATTTTTTCTTGGTTTTGAATGGGTTTTATTGTCTAAAATTTGTTTTAAATATTTAATGAGGCTATTATTTATGTTGTTCATGTTCATAGAGAAAGTCAAGCAAGTACATTTATAAATTATTTATTAGCTTTATTTGTCTCTAAATTATTATTATCAAAAAACAAGTCTCTAAAGCAAATTTCAAGCTTTGAATAATAATAATTTTATTTATTATGATAAGACTACAAGTTAAGGAATTAAAATACAGGAGTTCAAAGTTATATTAATCCATAATTATATGTTAAATAAATATATATATTTAAAATATTATATTAAAAAGAAGGTTAAATAAAGAAGGCTTAAGAAGTAAAGCAGCCTGAGATTGTTTCTTAAAAATATAAATAAATTTAGCTTTACATAAACATGTAAATTCAATTCACAGTTCAGAGAATCAAAACATATTCCTAATAACCAAATACAGAACTTTGCAATTAAATGATAAATAAGGTGTTTCTTTTATAACCCGAAAGTTTCCATGCTCTTTTTTCCCCTTTTTGGACTCCGCCAATCCCCATCTTTCTTCGGATTTTGCTTTCAACTTCGGCGGCGATCAATAAATGATCAATGGCCCAAAGCATTTCGATTTCAAACTCATTTAATTTGTTTTCCGATTCTGCCAAGTCTCAGTCCAGCAAAAAAGGCAATAACAAAATAAAGCAAAGCCCAAAAGTGAGACAAAAGGGAAAAAACTATACAAAAATTCACCTGTAATAACGTCGCAGAAAAAATAAAGAAGAAAACGAAGACAAAAAACAAGAATCGTCCAGAACAGAACAGAACAGAGAGAGGAAGAGTTGAAAAAGTAGAGGGAATCAATGGAGAGAGAACGAACCCGAAATCACAAAACCAGATTTACTACTAATTTAAATTCTTGGCATACAAAATATTCTACAAAACAACAAAAAATAACCCCACAAAAATCAACAAAAGTGAAGAAAAAGACACAATAAACAACAACAAAACCACGTCAAGAACATTTTGTGTATTGATTAACGAAACGAAGCGAAAATGCCTTTTATTGGCCAAATATTGACAGACAGAGTTCCAAATAGAACCATTATGGTTCCCGTAAACCATCTCCTTCCTTCCCTACCCAGCATTTCCGTTTCCTTTTCACTTATATATATTTTTATCTGATGGATTGACATTCGTTTTATCTGTTAAAAGTACACATTTTGGGAAGCAAAGTGCTAAGAAGCATTTACTCATCATTATTGCCGGACACAAAGACAATTTCCACGAAGTTTAGTCATGGTTCGATGGATCGATATTTCTTTATTCGTTCGTCCAGAGAGCACGTGTAAGCGTTGTACACAGAGTCTACTAGGTCCTATTCACAAGTCCAAGTTGATAATTTTATATGGCGGTGGCGACGGCGGCGGCGGCGGCATTATGTTAATCAACTGAAAAAACATATACGAATACGTACCACCAATATCATCATTAATTATGCATTTATTTTAAGCTCGCCGCTGGCTGTGAGCACATTTGATATGAAAACCTCGATTCACATTTCGAGAAACTGAAAGTTGGCCTAAAAACACAGTTAGGAATCGCCCCTAGGCCATATGCATTGTCGTTAGATTCGGATTAGGATTTAGATTTGGATTTGGATTTGTATTTGAAATTGGACTTGAATTGGTTTGGGTCGTGCTTGCCGGTTTAGTCGTTGTTTCATGCCAGTCGGAGATATCTTCCAGATGGAATTTTTCCACTTCAGAAAGGCGGGGAATATAAGACTATAAAATAATACATTTTTGCACGAATTCTAGGTGTTAAAACATATTTATTCTAGACTCAAGTAGATCTATTTCTATTAAGAAATTATAATATAGAAATATATAATATATATTATAAATTTTAATCAAGTTTCTAGATAAATTTCCTTAAAAGTAAGGCATATATCAACCAGATATCAATTCAAAGTCTGCTACTTCTCAGCAGACCTCTCAAAAAGACCCAGTTTTCCTTGTGAATCTTGAGATATATTCTGTGGGGGACACGCCCTCTCTTTTGGTATGACAAAAGCCCCACTTGAGATATATTTTTGTATATATACTTCGGTTAGTAACGAACCAGAAGTAGCACTTGACTTGCTTAAAGCTGACATACAAAAGAATCTTTCAAGACATATGTATATTCAAGACCTAGAAGATGGCAGAAAGTGAGAGATGAGTAAACTCAGAGGAAGACGAATCATGATCATCAACAATTACGGCACTATAACTACGCAGCATTCGCCATAATAACAACACTGAACTGCACAAAATACTTCAGGGTTTTTGCTCGGAAAAAGATACACTGGAAAAGATACAGATTAACATGAAAGTTTTGCTAAATATATAAGATGTTTTCATTTCAAATATCTGATAAAAACAAATAAATAAAAAGAGTTTATTTAAAAATTATATACTTTTTAAATCCGTCAAAGCTATCTATAATAATTTCCCTAATTTAAACCCCTTTTTACTAAGACTTACCTCTCACCTTAAGTCTTAACCTTAAAGTCCAGTGTATTGTAAGCAGGCTGCGTGTAAAATCGAACAGAAAAACAAGCAGCACATAGATACAAAATCGCACACACACACACACAGACACTGTATACAGTAGAGAAGCCACAAGAAGCGGGTCTCCGTATGGCAAGCGCGCCCCCCGGAATCCCAGCTCTACTCATCTGGAAGCTTGTTTTGCCGACTCGTCTTTAGCAAGTGATTTCAATTTAATTGACAGTCCTTGAACTTGACTTAAACGCAACGCATAACACAAACAACAATAGCAATAAAAACACCACAAACAACACAACAATAACAACAACAGCCACGACATCTCTTCACTCTCGATTCGCCTGGCAAAAAAAAATAAAGTACAAGTCTTCTTCAAGTCTTCTGTGGCCAGAGAGTCTTCCCGCTGGAAGGGTCTGCATCTTTCGTTTATAGATTTAATTTTTATGGAAATTTAATATATTTTTTGACATATTTTTATAGGTTTTAAATGGTTAAACGAAATAAAATGAATTCCTTTAAATACTTATAAACATTTAAGTATGTTTCAGCCATAAAATGGAACCAAATTTGATGTGGGAATAAAAAGAGAGAAAAAAATGGTTGATATATGCTAAAATAATAAAACTGGTTTATATTTTTGTAAATAACTAGCTATAGTTTTATAGTTTGCATTTTATTATAAACATTTTTCAGACACACAAACTATTTATAAAAATGTTTGCAATAAATGAGACCTTCAAATGTATCTATTAATAAATCAGGTATTATTAGCTTGTGTTTTTTGTTTTAAATTTATTTTTAGACTCCTAAAAAATATGTTTTTCAAGGAAAAAGAAATAATATTTTTTTTATAAAATTAAATTTAATTAAAATAATATTAATTATTTGTTGGCAATTAAAAAGAGACTTTTATCCTCGATATACTTTTCGTTTCCTTTACTTCCCCATAATCATTTCTCTTATTCATCTTAATCTGCATTTTCCTCCTCCTTCTTCCTTTTTTTTTGTTGACAAAGTTGAAGAGCAAAGCCGCACACTAAATAAAAATCAAAAAAGAAAGGAAAATAAAGAAGGGGCAGGCCGCAAAAGTTGCCCATTTGCGATTTCGGCGCACACACAGTATTTTTACTGCTCTTTCGTCGTCATATTTTTTGGCAAATAAATCTTTTTAAAACAACCAGAGAAGCACCGACACATAAGCGGATATCCAGATATACAAATCCATATATATAATATATATATACATACGTGGGCAAACGCATTTGTCTATATAAAATCGTATCATCGCCGCATATATAATTTATTTTGAAAGCGTGCGTACGCCACGCATTTTTTTTTTCGCCTAGACAAATGGCTGTCCGAAAGGCAAGACCATATATACATATACACCACTTGTATAGACTTTCATTCAATGAATTTTGATATTTTTCGGCTTAATTGTTTTTTTGGGCCTCTTCGAATTCCCCGGGGAGATCTATAAAAATTTACAATTATGACTCGGCAACTTCCCCGACGACCGACACGTGTCTGAAGTTTTGTGTCTATTTCTCTGGGTTCGCTGGGGCCAAGCGGCTTGAGTTTTATTTTTTCCTCTTCCCAGAGATAAATAGCCACAGGTGACAAAAGATGTAAATGCACACACACAAAACTTGATATTCAATAGATAACGCTCCCCGGCCTCGACCTGGGTTGGGTAAATGAAATCTAAATGAAAGAAACACGGAGCAAATGCGAAAACTTTCACCCGAAATAAAGGCAAGAAGAGAAAGACTTTCGCGATACGCACATCTAATTACAGCACTCGAAAAATGCGATTAGAAATCAGTTCTCGCCGAGAATCTAGAGAGGGAGAGAGAGGGCCGCCGCACTTTCACAATCGAATTTGGTTTTTGGTTCCTCGAAAAAAAAAATTCAAGTTCATGGCAAGCGCGATTGCCATTTGGCAAGGGTTTCTCGGGCGATACAGATTAGGTATTTATTTATTTATTATGCCCGCACTCGGCTTTCGAGTACTAGTACTAATCAGTGACGAAATCTGTGCTATCTTATAACTAACACTTGGCGAGTTCTACTAAAAAAAATCGTGCGTGTGGGTCGGCAACAGAGAGCGGGGATCGCACGCACCGGAAAACTTAATTTTATTTTGATTTCTTGCCTTTCTGTGTCAACGAACTCATTTGAACTAAATTCTCTTTTATGATTTCGGTTTTTTGTTCCGATTTTTTGTTCGAATTTTTATTTTTTGTATTTTTTTTTTATTGGACTTTCTGGTGTGCGAGGTGCGTGCACGGCGGCGTTATCTCAAGAGTGTCTGCGCTGCCGTTGCGTAGGCCGATTTTGAATGCGTTTAGAAAAGAAAAGTTATGGACGGGAGCGCGCCCCTTTTTCGAGGTGATTAGAAACCCGTCGATATCTGGCCTAATCAGCAGGGAATTAACATACATTTTTAATGTTTGATTAAGGCTTTACAAGGTGGGGATTAAAGGGTGGGGAATTTTTTAATTTCAATTTTATAACAGTTGCTTTCTATGTATCTTGAAAATAAAAGCTTTTGTTGGGATGGAAATCATTATTATTTACATTCGAAATTCTGTAATTGATCTTTTAGATTATATTTTTATTAAATTTTAAGATAGGATAAAGAGTTCCTAGTCTTTTTAAGATATACCAACCCTATTTATTTTATATATTCCCCAAATGAGCTGTAAAAATTAAACATCAAACTTAATTAAGCTAAATAAATACTTCTGAGTTATCTAGGCTGTCATATGAAAAAGTCTCTTAATTATAGGATACTTTTTTAATATTTTTAGATCAATTATTCTATATAAAATATTAAAATCCCCTGATTAAAAGAACACAGCTTTAAATATGAGATTTTTGTGACAGTATGAGAGATATTTGTTCTGTTTGCTGGCTTCTGCTGATAAAGATCCCACAATCTGGGATGAACCATCGTGAAAAAATCACCCTGCCTGGCAGATAAGGAACAATGACATCTTACGAGTGTAAGTCCCCTCGCCTAGGTGAATCCCATTGAATCCCCATTGGGTCCTATATAAAGTGCCAGCTTTTCTTGGTTGAGCATCAGTTTGATTCTACAATTAATCCAGCTAAGATGTCTTTCAAGAAGTCCAGTATCCTGCTCCTAGTGGCCTGCTGTCTGGTGGCTTTTGTGTCCGCCTACCCACAGCCATATCCCGAGGAGTATCTGATGGCGGAACCCTCAGAGCTTGTGGTGGCCGAACCCGTGGGTCTCCTAGAGGCCGAACCCTCAGAGGAACTGCTGATGGCCGAACCCGAGGAGTTCCTGGTTCGCCGTGCTCGTTCCCCGGAAGGTGGTTCCGTGGTGCTGACCGCCAGCAAGGACGCCCAAGTGGGACGAGAGGCCAGTCTCCAGTATAACCACAATCTTTACACCAGCCGGGATGGACGTGGCACCATTGATGCCTATGCCCAGGCCAGTCGGAATTTCGACTTTAATCGCAACAACTATGGCGGCGGAGTCCAGGCCTCTTGGCGCTTCTAGAAAGGGAATATATTCTATGGCTTGAATACCAAAGTATTAAATTAACTCAGCGATGATTCATGTGAATAAAGAAAATGTTACAACCGAATAGTGGTGGCTCTTGAGGATGGGAAATTCTTAGAGATCTGGGCGCCTGACCAAAACAAACAGTAGCTGCAGTCGATGCATTGGCTATTTACTTAAAGTAACTCAGCTGAAAAGACAACAAGAGGGGGCGAAAATGAAGGGAATATTAGGGAAACGAGCGGAGCGAAGAGGTAGATACTCTTTTTTAGAAAATAAAAAGTATACTTATTTTAAACAAATAAAATAAACAATAAAATAATAAACAAATTAATAAGAAAAGTATAAAATTTTAAAGTCACATTGAAAGCATATAAAATACCTCTAAGATATATTTGAAGAACTTCTTTCTAGGTATTAAAATATTCTTAAATATTTTTTGTAAATAATTTTGTATAATTCGTAGGGATTTGTAGTTTATATACATTTTTAGGAGGTTCTAAACTATATTATTAACTGTATTATTTTAAATGTTTGCCAAAACATAACATTTATTTTGTTAATTCCTTAATTTAGTGCTGATAGAACCTTAGTAACATTTTCTTTAATTTACTTTTCCTGCCATAAACCCTTCCTTTGCCAAAAATATGACCTTATTCGGTAGGCTCCTTGGGAAGTGTATTGTGGGGAAGAAGTACTAAAAGTCATGAGTCGGTCGCCATTGGGGTCAATGGACTTTTCTTTTCCTTTGCTGCTGGCGTCGTCGTTGTGTAACCAATAAAAATTGATTCTGTTGCTTGGACGAGCAGGGAAAGGGAAAGGGAAAGGGGTTGGTTAGTGGCTGGCAAGGGGAAAATACACTCACGCACACACACTCAGAGGAGATACTAAATGCAATTGGGGGTTGCTACTGCATTTATCGCTCGGCTTCTTGGGGGAATTCTTATGGGAACAACATTTCAATGTTTGTGTTTAATTTGTAATTACTTTCGCTTTCAATAAAAGCCAGCAATAAAAAATAAAATATATAAAAGTTAAGAATTACTCACTCGGCCCTGGAGAGGCGACTTGACCCCCATTGGCACATATTTTTTTCGGGAAAGCCAAGGCAAAGGCGTTGTCGTTAATGAAAACCCACGAAAAAGGAAAAGCCACGAAAAAAAAGCACAGGCACACACACACACACTCAGAGAGGGGGAAAAATAAAAATAAAATGCATGGAAAATGACTTTCCATTTTCATTTAACAATAAGCAATCAATTGCAAGTTCATGGCACAGCTAACGATCTATTAGAAGAAAGTAAAAACAAGTAACGAAACGAAACAAAAGACGACGAAGACGACGACGACGCCTACACACAGGTAAAGGCCAGGTGAGTGCAGCTGTCAGCTGTTGCAGCTGAGCGAAAGAGCCCCTCCGAGTCAGAGCCAAAGAGAGGAGAGAGGCAGCTGCAGCAGCAGCAGCCGCAGCAGCAGCATCTACTAACTGGTTTTCATTTTGGCTTGGAAAAACCACACATCGGCATTGCCCCGTTGCCATTTTTAGTGGCAAAAACTGACTGCATCATAATGAAAGTGAAATGCATTGCGCAGATGGCGATGGCGATGGCAGTTACCAGACGCAACTCAAGTAAGTCAAGTGCAGCAGTCGCAGCAGCAGCAGCAGTCGCAGCAGTTGTTGCAACATGAACTGCCGTCTGAAACTCGGTTCCAATTGGATCCTATTGCCTCGCATCGCCTCGGCTTGGAATGGAATGTGCGCGCGCGTCACCGACATCTCCATTTCCACATTTCCATCTCCGTTACTATAACCATCTGAATTCGGCACCATTCGGTTAATTGGCTAAATGCGAAAAAGCCCCAAGCTAAGTACACACACTTTGCATGCACCGCAAGAAATGCGGGCCTCATTAATTATATATTCAGTGAGTTGCACGGGTAGATAGAGGTCACTGGTGGGGCAGGCGTACAGCTACCGAAACAATATAAAATATATATAAAAACCTGCAAGTCAAGGTATACTTTCTGTGGGTAATTAGGTGAATTCATAAAAACATTGCCAATTTTGTGCTGAGATAGCTTCTAACGAGTTCCTAAATTTATAGTTTCAATATTTTCTAAATAAAATAGAACTCCTTTAAAGCTAGATAGCTTTAGGATATTTAATAGATATGGGATCACTTTGAACTTTAATGAAAATCCTTTTTCTTCTCTGTGGAACTCAAAAGAGGCGTTCTTTTAGTTCCTGTAATATACCTTCTTTTCTTTAAATTACTTTGTATACGTTTTCTTTTAAATGAAATAGACATCTTTACATTTCTTTTATTTTCTATAAAAAACACAAATAAGATCGAAATATATTCAATGTATAATATATATTTCGGTGCAGTGCATGAATCTGGATAAATTATGTCAACAGCTTGTACAGCAACAATGCGTTCAATGTTTAATGTAAGCGAGTGCCAGTGCGAGTGTGGAGTGTGCATACACATGTAGATGGCTCCATTTATAGCCAGTATTCAATGTCAGATCGTCGCCGAAGGTCGTTGTCGGATGCAGCGAATGCGAACGCGCGGTTTTCATCTGGTTTCTTTGCCTCGGATGTTTATCTCAGTCACAGCATGAATATGTATCTGCAACTGCAGCAGCATCTTAGCATCTGTATCTGTATCTGTATCTGCAAGTGTATCCAGCCAGCGAGTGAAGTTCTGAATCAGTGTAATTGATTCCTACAGCACACACTTGGAAAACTTGACATTGAGACAGGCATTTTGCATTGTGGTAGGACCGCCATAACTTGATAAATAAGTAACAGCAAAAAATGATTACATATCAGCTTACTTTGAGGCAGTTGAGTTCCAAGAACCTGGTGATATTACAGAGCCTATGATTATTTTGTATGAGCTATTAGTAATTATTTAGTTGTTTCTGGTTGTTATATAGGACCTACTTGTATTTCTAAATTTTAATTTACATTACTCCCAAATAATTGCTTAATTTATTAGCTTAACTTTTTCCCCAAAGCCAGTTTCTCTTGCATATTTTATGCGCATGCTCGACTCAATCAAGTCACAATAAATTAACCTCTATTTGTAAGCCAAGTGAATAATGCGAATAGCTAACAAACAGACAGCCAAACACAATGCAACATCAATTCACTTTTTTTCGTCTTTTTTTTTTTTTTGTTTTTGTATTTTTTTTGGTCACATTTCACTGATTTTGAAAGTGAACGTAGTTGCAGGCGGCGGCGGTGGCGTCGGCAACTGGCGGAATCACGATTTTTGTGGGCAACAGCAAAAATCTCTCTATCTCCCTCAGCTTAGTACAGTGGGTACGGAATATAAAGAATTTTATTGAGGAAATATTTGCATAAAATCATTAATAATTAAAAACTGAGTATTTTCATAAGTATATATATCTTAAAATATATTTTTCTTAGCCATTAATAAGTTGGGGTAAGGTTTATTTAGGGAACAAGAATCATAGGCTGAGGAAGGTCTTGGAGAACTTTTACTTACTATAATATAACCCCATTTTAGTGTTTTCCCCTTATTTTTGTACAAAATGTAACTTACAAACTTAAGGCTTATCTCTGCTGATTAGCAACCTTGTTTTCACTGTGCAGTTACAATGTTTTGATTTTCCATTATCACTAAAAACTATGGAATGTTTTGTGGCGTGCACTTGTGGCAGCACGTGTGCCTGATAAGAATGCGATTAACCAGGTAATAAGTAAATAAATGAGGTACTGGAAGTAATTAAAGTTCCGCGAATACATCAAGCTGCTGGTGCTTTTTTTTTGTGGGAGAGCTGCCACTGCAACTGCTGTTGCTGCTGCTGCGTGGGTGAAATCCAGCAGACATAAATTTGGCGTCGTCGTGTAGCTGCCGCTTTTTACTTTTCCAGTGTTGTGAGCAAATGAAGCGAAACGTCGTCGTCGTCGTGGGTTACACTTCTTTTTTTTCGCCATTTATATTATTTTTTGTGTTAGTTTTTGTTATTTTTTTCGGCTTGCATCTATGGCTGCGAATGTGGCTGCGAATGTGAGTGGAGGAGCTGCCGCTGATGCTGCGTAGGTTGCTCTGCATCAGGTTGACCCAGTTTTCGCTTTCTGTCTCCGTTTTGGCTGCGGTTTTTGTGCATTTTTTGTGGAAATTATACGATATGTGTTTGCGAGATTCGCGAGATTTGTGATTTGCAACTGCAAATCTGCCGCTGCAGACATGTCCCCATGTTTGTCCGCTTTAATTTATGGCACTCACCATGCGACTCAATCAATTTAGCACACATTCGTCTCGTCTCGACTGGCGACTTGACTCAAATCGCCTCAATCGCGGGGCACTTATTCAATTAAACGCCACGTAACGATCTGCGATCTTCCTACTAAACTAGTTTCGCACCCATCCACATCCACTTTCTTATTCTGGTTACATTGGTCTGGGAATTATGGGGACCTGGGAACGGATTTTCTTCGGTTTTACAATGAAAACGGATTACAGATCCGGCAAGCGTTTTTTTTAATATTTTTTTATTGCATTGGAAAGGGCAGTAAAGTGCAGTAGATTTGATTATGTTTTTCGTTATTATTGTATACTTTTTATTGTACACTCGGTGCCAGTGGGGCGTATACGCGATGCGAGCAAAAAATAAATAATACGCCATGTGGTACAAAGTAGGAGGGGAGGTGTCTGATTATGGGTTAGGCTATTGCTAAGTATTATTGTCACTTTTGTGTTTTTATTTAAAACAAATAAGAATGCAGCTTAGTTGGGGTTTTGCTGGACTATAAATAATTAGTTTAAATAGAAAAAAAAGGTTATTTGATTTGAAAATCAGCTAAACTGGGCTTAAATATATTAAAAAGAGTTTAAAAGTATTATAAAAAGAATGTAAAATGATCAAAAAACTTAACAGGCTTCAGACAAATTTTTTTACAATATATTTTCTTAAATTCTGGTATTTACAATTATTTATTTGTGTATACACTTATTTTAAAATTTTATAATTAATAGAAATATACCCAATTTATTAATCAAAATCCACACCCTTCAAAAGTTGATTTAAAGAATCCATCTTCCATGAATCACTGCAAAGACACGCCCAGCTGGAAAAATGGACGCCCCCCCTCGGTGAACTAGGAAAAGCTTCAGGAAATGCACACCCCGGCAGGGGCCGACTTTATGATATCTGCATATGTATTTATTTTGCAATAAACACGAGAAGTTGCCGCCGACAAGATGCGAAAATCCAAATTGGAATTGGCAAATGCAATCTTGGCCACACGTACACACACATAGACATGCAGCTCAGCAAATAACACCCATACAAAGGCATGGAATAACAGCAGGCGGACAAGTCAATGCACTTTTCAAGAGAGCAAGAGAGCCTGAGATGGAGAGAGAGATAGGGAGAGAGAGTGCAACCGTTAGCCGGCTGACTGTGTGCGTGTCTAGATTTTGCAATAATTTCGTTTTCATTTCGAATTTGAATTTCGTTTTCATTACAAATTCACTTTCACTCACTTATGTCACCATAAAAAACCAAAGGGATGCGCTTGTTAGCGAAAGGGAGCAATGTTTAATTTGATTTGAAGTGTAATATAAATTTTATAAGTAATTAGTAAAAAGAGTGGTGGGTTTCTTGTTTAAAAATAAATGTATATAAAAAAGTTACTACTGTTGAAGCCATTAATGGTAATATTTTAGAAACAGATTTAAATAGAATACTTTAAAACCTTGGTAAATGAATTTAAAGATTACTTTAAAATCATTTAAATTAAAAATTAAAAAAAATCAATTTTTCAAACCTGAATTTAGCTGTTATATTTTCCTGCATATTTTATCATATATTTTTTTTATTATATATCAGTTTTCAATCTATCAACCTTTAAGTTTGGATTTATGTTACAGACTTTCCTTCTTAGGCTTCTTTCGGCTTTCCTTTAATTTCCCACTGTCTAGACGTGAGGAAAATACCATTTTCCGTCTACTGCGCAATAAGTTCTTAGTTGTCTGTATTCTTTGGCTGGTAAATATAAGCCGCAAGGAAAAGGGACTTCCTTTTGTTTTTGGGAAGCTTTTACTTTTGCTTTTGCCAAAAAAAACAGAATGAAAGCTCTTTAGGGGTTGTATTTATTCTATTGCTTTGATTTTCCCCCGCCTCAGACACTTATTTAATTGTTGCCCTAGGTTCGGATAAATCTGCAAATAAGGGTTGTTATTGTAGGAAAAGGAAAGTGAGAACCTTATATTAAATATAAAAATGCTGTAATTTTAGAAGGTTAAAATATTTGTTGGAAAATAAATACTTTAGTGCAAAATAGAAAGTTAATACTTGGGAAGAAAGTTCTAAGAAGTAAATTTTAGGAACACAAAATTGGTAACAATAAAAAAAATAGGAAGTATTGTATTTAAAGAATTGGTATACTTTATTTTCTTTTTTGAAAATATTTATTTATTGAATATTATTTATTATTTTTGTGTTATTATATTTACCAAATATCTACTACTATTTTCGCCAACAACAAAAAAGTGCAGCAGAAAGTGCAAGTTAACGAAGAGATTACAACCTCTCTCTCTTTTTTGCACTTCCTCTCTCTGCAACTGCAACAGCTCTTCCGCTCTGGTGCAGCAGCAATGGCCAAAGAGCTTTGGCTCAGGCTCTCTCTTTGCTAAATTATTGGAATTGCACAAAGAAAAGTGAATCGAGAGAGCGCTGGCAAGAGAGGGGATTGTGTAAGTTTTACATTGATGCAAAAAAAAAAACAAAACTCGTTTTCTTTATTATTCCCCCATCATTTCTATACCCTCGAAGGGTTAATATTGGAATTTAAAGGTAGAAATAATACCACCCCTATATGCCATAATTAGGGCAGTCTTGATTGCACATTCAAATTAAAGCTATAAATTGCAGACAGAGAGTGAGAGAGAGGCAGATATGGCTGCACTAGCTGGTGCATGGGTGTGCGTGTGTGACTGACCTATCTCAATGCAATTTTGCTTGTCCCGCACACACTCACACAGGAGCTTGCAGACGGTTTTGTGCTCATTTATCTTTTTATTTTTATAAAATTCTTCTCTGCCGTCAGCAACTATTTTTGTTTTTGTTGTTTTTGCTCAGCTGTAGGCACAAGATTTGCATTTACATGAATTGTACACTTTGCCCCCATTTAATACGTTTTCTTATTGTTTAATATTATGGGTATGTGTGTGTTTG
Organism: Drosophila seguyi; assembly: GCA_008042675.1. Classification (NCBI taxonomy): domain Eukaryota; kingdom Metazoa; phylum Arthropoda; class Insecta; order Diptera; family Drosophilidae; genus Drosophila; species Drosophila seguyi. The sequence goes on along the minus strand of VNJU01009000.1, from coordinate 29,288 downwards.
TAAATGTTTACATGTATTTCCCTTGTTAATAATGTTCACTGCATTTTTATTCACGCGCCGCACTGCAAGCGAATTAAACAAGAAAAAAAAATGGAAAACTTTAACAAGCATTAATCGTTTTGGCCGTAATTGTTATGACCCAACTAAACGGAAGTATTTATAGTTATGACCGAGTGTGTATTTTATGAAGCCTGTATTTTTTTACGACCTGGTTATCTTGGAAATTCGTAAAAATGCAGCAAGAATTTAGAGAATTTAAGTATAGTATAACTTAAAAAATATAACCTGAATATTAAACCAATTTCCAATTCTTTTCAACAATACATCTAACTTATTTCCTTCCCAACTTTTATATTCTTTCAGTTACCGCGCCCACACTCCACCAACTAAAGAAACTCAACAAAAAATAAGTAAGTTGACAAACAACAAAGTGGCGACACACGAAAACCATTCAAAATTCTTTTTAAGTAAACAACTAATTTAAAATGGAACGCCATAAAAAGTCAGGCGCCCAAAGAAGTTAAGGAAAGAAACCCCAAAAAAAGAAGAGTGCCAAGTGGAAATTCACCAAAAAAAAAGTTGAATAAATAAAAAATTACAAACACGAACTCACCGAAAAAAATTATGCAGGGATTTTTTTTGTTCGTTAAACAATTGAAATAATTTTTTGGTGGAGAAGCGGATGGCGAAAAAAAAGAACCTGCTAAGTACTTTCATAAACAAATACTCATGAGTAATGATGGTCTTGTATCCATGCGAATTTCTATGGCGCTCTTTCAGACTATTCTATTCTATTGCTTTATTTATTTATCTATTTCTCTACTTATTTCCCTTACATTTTTTTTGTGGGCACCCACTTGACACTTCGAGTGAACTAACTTTGGCAACCAAAACACTTGAGTTGGGCATTCTTCGTCTACTTGAAATTATGCAAATAATGAGCTAAACTCTTGCGCATGACGGAGCTCTGGCATTTAATTGGTTGCTAATTGGAAAAATCAATGCTGCTACTATAATAAATTATGTTAAATTAGCTAAAGGGACTTGAGAAACGCTAAATTTCGGCGAATGACAGGGAACAATTTTAAAATTTTCAATTAGCCCCATAACGGTACCCTCTTGGCCCGAAAAAAAAATACATTTAAGGCAAGTTAACACCTCATCCTTGTCGGAATTGGTCCAGAAATCGGTGCTGTCCTGGTGCCCACCGAAAAGCCGCTTAAATCAGCAGCTCAATCAATCAGACAGAGAAGGTTCTCTGTTTTAAATTAAGCTTCTTTTTTGGCGCTTTTGAAACAAGCTTTCTTTTCTTTTAAGTTACAGTGGACATGTTAACAAAAAGGGTTATGAAAAATATAATTAAATATAATGAATATTAAAATATATTTCTTAGATTTTGTAGTGTTTAATTCCTCCACGTTTATAGAGGGTTCTTCTTATTTCGTATAAATATATACATTTATAAAGTAACATTACTAAATGTTAAAATTGAACTCAGAAAAGGTATTCCTCAGTCCACTTGATTTTATAATACATTAACATAATTTACCAAGTAAATTATTCTGTAGGCTTAAAAAATAAACTTCCTAAGTTCTCGTAAAAAGTTTTTTTATTCCTCTCAATTTACTGTTTAAAAAGTAACCTCGTTTTGCATCAGCATTGCCCCACAGTCCGTGCGAAATGACAAATGTAAGCTGTTCCCTCGCTCGCATTTATTCAGTATATGCGTACCTATATAGGTTGTATATGTCCAGAAGGGAAATAAATGTGAATATCTGTTTTTGTTTCTTTTATTTTTTGGGACTGACTCCAGAACGTCACGTCAGCGCCATGTACTGATCTTTGGGCGAGATATTTGGGGGAATTGGAATTGGAATAAGAATCAGAATCGGAGGATCGGAATCGGAATCGGAGGAGCGGTTACCAGGTAGCACTGGACATCCAGTTTCAATTCCAAGTCCAAGTCCAGGTCGGACTTAATGCAGTCCTCTTGGAATGCTTTTTTGATTGCATTTCATTAAGTCGGTTTTTTGTTTTTTTTTTGGCACAGCTTGTTGCGGACATTTCAAAAATTTATGCACACTTGGCTGCCATTTTGAGCTTGTTAATTTTTCTTTACTTTTTTCGTTACGTTTTGGTTGGCTTTTTGGTGTTTTTTACCTTTCTCAGATTTTTAACAAGCGCCGACGTCAAAAAGGAAGTTTTATTTCAAGCCAAATTAATGCGCGAATTAAGAAAACCAAAAAGAAATATATTAAAAGAGGGTTTATTTGAAAAATAAGTAGTATATATTTAAAGTTATTTGAAATAAATATTTTAAAGACTCTACAAATAAATTTTATTATAGTCGTACATTACTTGAAGTATTTATTTAATTTAATTTAAAATAAATTATTGTAAGATTATTCCTCGCTCAACTCAAAATTTTCCACCTTCATTTAAATGTTTTAAGTACTTTTGTTGCCATTGTTTTTTTTTCGGAAAAAGAGCCACACCTTTTGCCCTGTCATGAATCATGTGCCTCTTATTGAATTTATATATATTCATATATTACATGGTTGTTCCACTTTGAGACACACAAAAAAATAAACATAAGCCTGTACAAGCTTTAATATCCGTGTATATATATTTGGGATTTGTTTGATATCTTGATTGCATTGAAGTTAAATTTTTTTAATTCCCGATCTCGCTTGGGTGAGTTGTTTTATGGCGCCTTTTTTCAAGTGTAAAAAGCAAATTAATTTTCCGTAATAGGATTAAGCAAATTGCAAATAAAAAAAAAACAAAAAACTGGGTTGAATCATACGCGCTTGTTGCTGCCCCAAAAAATGAAATAATTTCGGCACTTTAAGCCCGCAAAATAAAAGGTATAATTTAGCAGATAAATTATAATATATATATGAACTTCATATGGTGTATACAAGTGGGCTGATGTATTAATAATATAATCGTTTGTCACACAGCCAAGCTGTGTATATTTCTGTTATTGTTATTGTCTACCTAACATTTTTTGTTTACACAAATCAAGCTTCTGGTTCAAATTTCAGTTCAGTTCTCAATGTGAAGGTCAAAGTCAAAATACAAGCATAAACAATTCGCTTCATATAAACATATGGATATCTGATTGGTCAGCGAATCGGAGACCGAGTCGGAGACGGAGACCCTAGGGAAATAAGCTAAGCAAGTGACTCAATGTCTGGAGGGAATTTATATAGTAAGAAAGTCGGGGAATTAAAACAAACAAATGGGGTTCTTTAATTTCATTGTACAAAGTGTCACAGAAATTTCTAGATATATCCAATTCGTTGTGGATTGATTTTCTTTTTCTGTGTTAGTTTGGGGATCTCTGTTTTAAGTCTAATAACTCGTTTACTTTATTTCAAGATTTATATTCTCTGTGCAATCTTTTGGCTAACTTCTCTATGATTTTGTGTTGAATCTCTGATGGCAAATCTTTAGCAGACACACACAAGTTCTAAATCGTTTCTATGCTAAAAGTGAAATGTGGTTAAACCACTTTTCCGAGCTCTTCTTTCCAAGATTCTGGCTTTAACAGCATTTGCGGCTTCAACTTGGACTTGCAACTGGCAACCTGGCATCCATTGCTGCTCGCTGCTGGCTTGCTGCTGGTCGAGTGTGCAATTTACTTTCAATGCCGCTCCTAGCCATTCCATTGTTGGGGCTTTCTTCTCCTCTGTGGCTTTGGCACTTGTTCGTGGCGACTAGAAATGGCAGATAAATCGATATATTTGTAGCGTATCAATATTTATAGCAAAATAACATTTATATTTATATTTAAGTTAATTAATTAATCAATTTAAAATATAGATTAAAAATGTTTTCCTTATTTTATCAAGGCATGATCGTTAAACTTTTTAGTTTGGAATTCTAAGGGTATAGCGAAATTATAAATTTTTATGACTAGTTTTAATTAGGGCAAATTAATATAAAATAAATTATAAATTGAAAACCTTTTTATAACCTTATAGATATTTTTTCAATAGCACAGTGTTTGATACCCATATTTTCAATATTTCCTATTATTTTATGATAACTTTTTCGTTTATTTATAATTTATTATAGAGTTTAATAATTAAAGGCTACTTTATGATAAAATGGATTTAATTTATAATGATTTTTCTTCATGCAATCAATATTTGTATGTGTACATTGATATTTTAAAATATATATTCAAATTTAAAGTACTTAACGATATTTCTTTTATCGGATATTTTCATCCCTAATACCCATGTTGCTGTTGTGATATTGCTGCTGTCAGCGTCTAGTCAGCACGTTGCCCGCGTGTCTGGTTTTGTTGCATGTTGGCATGCAGCAGCAACAGCAACAGCAACAACATCAGCAGCAACAGCAACGCGGTATGCAATTTGCAATAGTTGCGCTTGCGCAATTCAAATGCACACCCGTGGAAATACCCGTATACACTCGCCGAAACACACGTACATAACTCAGTTACGTAGTTGGCAGCAACGGCGACGATGTAAGACGGAAGGCGGAAGGGGAAGGCGAAGTTGCAAGTTGCCGGGAAAACCGGAAAATCCACACGCTATGAGCGGAGAAAAAGTGCAACTCCCCGTTTGTTTTTTTTTTTATTATTTTTTCCACCGCCCGCCCCAACCAAGCATTACCATTCTTGTTACACTAGCCGGCCAGGTGAAAGATCAGGGAAAATTAATTCGAAAAGCATATAAATTATATTTAGATTAATAGTAGGAAGAATTAATAAATTACTTAATATATTGTAATAATTTAACTAAACAGTTACACTTTTAAGAGCTTCTTTGAACGACTTAGAGAGTTTTCACAACTTTCTTCTAGTAACTAAATAAGTTACAGCAGAAATTCGAATTAACCCTTGTTCTATATTTTCCCCTAGAACATTCAAATTAAATTTGTGCTCTAGTGTAAGAATCCCTCGTTGATTTTCTCACATTGTAGTTATGATGATAGTGCTGCGGGTCCAATTGAAATGGAAACCTCGGCCGCCATCTACCCATCGATCGCTCCTAACCAGTATTCGCACAGTAGTCCCCTCCTGCCTCCTTCTCCACCCCAATTTCGATAGTTTCGTAAACGGGGCGGTTTAATTGCATTTATTATGATTGACACTGATAAATCGGCAATATCTGGCTGTCAGCCAGCAACACTTGCAGCAAATTGAACAATTAACCATCCATCAGGCCGAATTGAAGCCAATATGTTTAGATAGATGGTTAGATCTTGCATAAGCATCTGGCTAGATGGCTGGCTGGCTGACTGGCTGAAGGTTCGCAACCTGGTCAGTTCCAGCGCCTCCAGAGCAAGGGTTCAATGAGCCTTGAGCCCCAGCTAGCCCAGCCATCCGCTGCTGCTGCCACTCGAACTTAGCCTCAAACAGGTAACCTGCAGGAGTTCAGGTTCAGACCAGGTCCCACCAGCAAGTGCACCGGAGTAACTTAAAAGTTGAAACTGTTTTTTGTGGACTACACTGGAGGGAAAATAGTTTGAGAGAAAATATTAAAAACATAAACCAGAGAAAACTTAATGAACGTTTATTTATAATGCAGAGAACAAAAGATACAAATAATTAAAGAAAAATCTTTAGCTAAAGATACATTCTTAGCCAACAGTTTATTCTGTCTGTTATTCTCTATGAACTCCCTTAATTTTTCTTTGTGTAAGATTGTTTCTCGGATGAGGAAGCCAGGAGCATTGGCGATTATGCAGCGATGGTGGCGATAAGTGGCCAGCAGCGAGTGCTAAACTACTGGCTTTGTTGGCCCATCCAGAGGTACGTCACCGTTTAGAATCAGTTAGAAGTACCTACAGAACTCAACAACAAAAAAAATAACTATGGGAAAGTGTGAAAAACAGATAAGAAGGAAAAAATAAAGATAAAGCCAAGGGCCCTATCTCGAGTTTAAGTTGAAAATTTACATTACGGGCTGTATGTGATGTCACAAGTAAACATTTTTAGAGACCTTTACAATGTATGATAAACCTGAAGCTGTTATAATTAGATATTTAAAGAATACATAAAAAGAAACTTCTCTCAATACTTTAACTAAAATTGATCTATAAAAGTTTTTTGCAACTCTAAGCTATATTTCTTTAAACATTTGAAGTCATAAATCATCTTTTATAAATAAACAAGGCTATATTTTGTATTTTCCTTATGCCTCTGTTACACTTACAAATATTTTTCAGCTTAGCTGCTGGTGGGATTTTGATCTCCAATCAAATCAGGAATGCTAATTAAGCACGTGCTACTCCCATTCATCTCTAATTATGCATGAATAAATATTCCCTCAATTCACAAGCATTCCAGTGAAACAACAACAATGAAAGGCAAGCATTTCAAACAGAAATCAAAAGCACAAATGCGCAATAAATAAAATCGAATGAAAAACAGAGGAAAAAGTAAGAAACCATCATTGGCAGCAATAGCAACACGAATTCAAGGCCAAAGTTTAGGGGGCTAAGCAAAAATAAATAAATAAATAAATAACAGAAAGAAAAATAAATACTTAAGGCCCACAGGAGACGCCTCCTGCGCACCCCTGCCCACTGCTGTTCTCATTAGTAGCTTACACTGTAAAGAAAAATTAAAGCATCTTAATTCTTTAATATTTATATAAATAATTTGTAACTTCCTATAAAAGGAAATCTTCCTATAGGAAAAAAAGAAATAAGGAAGCTATACGTTTTATAAGGTAATTAGATTTTGAGTTTGAATTGAAATTTAAATTTAGTAGTCTAAAAAGTGCTACAAGAGACAGTTTTCCAGAAATCCTAGCAAATAATAATGTGTTTGTTTAACTTAAATTAAAAAGAATTTTAAATAAGAAAGATTGATATTACCTAAAAGAATTTACTTCTCAATTTTATATTTGAAAATAATAAATGGTATTTAGTATTTGCTGCTTATTTATTTGATAATATATTTTAAATATTTTTTAAAGAACATAAAACATTTGTATTATTTATTTAACATTTTTTATTAACAAGGACATGCCATTTTTATTGAAAAACTCTCCTGGCTCTTCTATACCCTTTCCATGTCTTCTCTTTTTGATTTTCTTACTCATCCTTTGAGAGTTGCCTGTATCTAAGTAATCTTTAAATTCTTAAAAGAGAGACAGATTCTTATTTTTCCATGTACAGGGTGTATATGGGTTGTATATTTAGTGACAATTTCACTTTCCTTATCATCGAGGTCGAGCATAGTGATAAGATTGACGAGTGCAGCCAGTGGGTTGCGATTGCAATGGAACCAAAAGAGCGGCTGTGCCAACGGAAAGTGAAATTAAATTCCGTCATTCCTTTTGTATAAGACCAAAACACACACACAATCGTAAATTTGTTTATGTATAAGCAAATGTTTAGAAACGAATTTGCGAAAACCATTTGACATTGAAATTTTGGCAAAATGAATAAAAAAAACTAGGGGAACAAAAAGTGAGATACGAGTAGAGCGGAATTTGGACAAACTGTTTTAATATTTGTTTTTGCATATTATATATACAGTCTTATACACTTTTATATATGAGTTAGCAGAAATAATATTTTGTTTCATAAATACAAAGCAAGGTTTTTGTTTATAATAATTAATGAAGCTGTGAGAATAATTATATCATAAAAGAAAATGTATGATTAATAACCTTTTTGGAATAATTTTAATTACCTGAAAAATAGTTTAAAATTAGCTACTAAATAAGAACATATAATAAAATGATTAAGAATTTTTTTAAACTAATTTGTATTATAATTCTATTAAAAACTGCAATCAAATTAGCTAAACAAAAATCCCACATGTGCCCAAAAATTGTTATCAGCTCAACCTTGAACTTCCAAGGTGTTGTCTTATCAATTGCCAAAAAAAATATGACGAAAAATCCGAAATATACAGCTTTTGCTAACAATTTGTCGAATGCTGTTCGCACAACTGCGTTTTTGATGCATATATAAGTATATATATTTTTGCAAAAACCGATAAGGTTTTCTCTGCTTCCCACTTTCATTTCGGCGAGTGTATGGGTTCCAGTGGGTTCTGCGTTCTTTCCTGCAGTCTGCGTTGGGTATTCAAAGCTATAGTTCCATATAACACGGATTGTGCGGGGTTACTTTATGACGAAAGTATAAAAAACGATTAGATAAATTTAAATAAATTATTTGTGCATATATCTGAAGGAGTTTTTGAAGTAAAACTTAGATTGTTTGGCTAAATTCCAACTTAAAGTCGGTTTGACTTTATAATTGTCTCGAATTTATAATGTAAAAGATATCTGTGTGAGTAAACATTTATATTAAATAGAAAACATAATAAAGGGTACAAAATTAAATAAATTTGTGTGACTATCATGTATTAATTAGTCATTATTTTTAATTATTTTAGTTTATTTTTAAGTCCTCAATTGTGTCTATTATAATTTATTTACACTTATATGTATTTCCTGTACAATTTTCAAATATATTAAATTAAGCTAAAATTTTAAGTATATTTGAATGATACAAATCTTAGATAACTAACCCAAAATAATATTTAAAATATCTTTAAAGCCTTATGGTAAGGTTCAAATTTCTAGTTAAGATTTCATTGCATAACTGGCAGGCGCCAGATCATAAAAATTCCATTTTAGCAAAGATTTACGGAGACCAACCTTAAAAAAATCAACAATTAAATGTTAATTGGGTATCAAATAAAATACATAAAAATAAAATAATATTATAATATCGAGAAATTTCCCCATTTTAGTTAAGTCCTTTCGCTAATCCTCTTTTCTTTCCTCTCTCCTAATTTCAGTACCCACAACACTGCCATATTGCAACAAAGAATATATAGAACTGTTTTCAGAAACCAGATCAACCTCAATCTACCTCGTTTTTGGGCCAATATCCATATACCAGCCAAGTATAATCGAATGTACAGAACCGAAAAACCGAATCCAAGTCCGAAGTAATGGGAACAACAATATGGAACAACAGGCAGTGACCAAGAACACCTAGAACTGCTGCTGAGATTACACCCTTGAGATTACAGAAACCCAGTTGAGATCTAGGAGCATATCCAATCCCCAAATTCCCAGGATTCCCAGGAACTCCAGAGGCCAACAGAATGACTAAAAGCAATGGGGATGTGGAGGCTGGAGCCACTCAGGCCGCATCCTTGGGCGGCGGCAAGCCCAGCAACGGACATGGTCAGGTGAATGGCTACCATCAGAATGGCGGCGGCGGTCGGCGTGACTCCAGCCAGGCTTTCACACCGCTTCTGGCCCAAAACGGAGGCGGCGAGGTGGCCACAACACCGCCGCCCAGCACAGTGCTCTACGAGAGCACGCCGAGCAACAACAACGAGTGGAAGGGTCCTGCGGTGGAGGACCTCAAGAATGGCAACCACACCAACAACAATGGCACCTCCAATGGGCATGGACATGGGCATGGGCACAGTCTCAGCGAGAAGTATGCCCACGAACAGGCGCCTCTAACCGGCGGTTACAAGCTGCCTCAACGCTCCAGTGAATCGGAGGAGTCCGACTTTGATTCGGACCTTAATGGCGGCTCCTCCTCGGCGGATGCCGCCGCCAGCTGCGGCTTGTTTGGCTGCCGACCCCGGTGGGCCAGGAGATTCGCCTCCACACATGTCTTCATGGTGGTCTTCCTGCTGGCTTACATCCTGCAGGGAATGTACATGACCTACTTCGTATCGGTGATTACCACCATTGAGAAGCTATTCCAGATCAAGTCCAAGACGACTGGGCTTCTGCTGAGCGCCAGCGAGATGGGTCAAATCTGCACGGCCATGCTGCTGACCTACTTTGCCGGCAGGGGTCATCGTCCACGGTGGATAGCCTGCGGCATGGTGCTCTTCTCCATAGCCGCCTTTGCCTGCGCCCTTCCCCACTTCATCTTCGGAGAGCAGCTGATGCACTCCAGCGTAATTCTGCAGCAGCAGCCGCAGCCGGTTGAGTCCACCTCCTCGATGTGGCTCAATGCCAGCCATGGGTCGGAGATGATGAGCCTGAACCCCAATCTGTGCATTCTGGGCGGCAATGCCAGCATGTCGGGCAGTGAGTGCAACGAGGAGCGGCAGCTGGAGCAGGCCTCCCACTCCAAGATCACCGTCATCGTGCTGTGCATCTTCTTTGGCAGCCTGCTGAGCTCGGGCATTGGCCAGACGGCGGTGGCCACCCTGGGCATTCCCTACATCGACGACAATGTGGGCAGCAAGCAGTCGCCCATGTACATGGCCGTCACCATTGGCATGCGCATCCTGGGTCCCGCCTCCGGCTTCATCTTTGGCAGCTTCTGCACCCGCTGGTACGTGAACTTCTCCAATCCCGGCTTCGATGCCACCGATCCGCGCTGGATCGGAGCCTGGTGGTTGGGCCCAGTGGCCATTGGCAGCCTAATGCTGCTGGCCTCCATTGCCATGTTCTCGTTCCCCAAGCAGCTGAGGGGCAAACAGCAATCCCAGGCGGCGGCCAATGCGATTGCAGCTCCTCCAGCAGAGCCAGAGGAGAAGCCCAAGCTGAAGGGTGAGTTGATGATGATTTTTAAACATATATTTTTATATTTTACGAGTATAATATTCTTTTTTATATTCCAGACTTTCCCAAGACCGTACGCCGTCAGCTGAGCAACGATATCCTGATGTTCCGCACTGCCTCCTGTGTGTTCCACCTACTGCCCATCGCTGGTTTGTATACGTTCCTGCCCAAGTACTTGGAGACACAATTCCGGCTGGCTACGTACGATGCCAATATGATTGCCGCCTTCTGCGGCATCCTGGTCATGGGCATTGGCATCGTCATTTCTGGGCTCTTCATCCTGAAGCGAAAGCCCACGGCTAGAGGTGTGGCTGCCTGGATAGCCTTTACAGCCCTTGTGTATTCCGTGGGCATGATCATTCTGATGTTCATTGGCTGCAGCATGAATGACTTTGCCGGCTACAAGGCGAGCGATGGCAACAGGTGAGGTGTCCTTGATTTTCTTAAATAGAAGAAGTATTCGAGAAGTATTGGATATTTTATTAACTTATTTCCCTTTTTAGTCCCGCTCTAATCGAGCCCACCTGCAGCGCCGCTCTCAACTGTACCTGTGATAAGGAGAACTTTGCCCCAATTTGCGCCGACGGCAAGATGTACATCTCGGCCTGCCATGCGGGATGCAGCAGCGCCTCGCTGCGGCCCAGCGATAATCGCACCCTATACTCCGACTGCTCTTGCATTCCAGATGGTGAGCTTAGTCCTCCTGCTCCTGTAACACATCCTTCTTATATATATATATCCCGACTTACAGCTCCGGAGGCGGTCAACGGTTACTGTGATAATAACTGCAAGAACTTCATCTACTTTATACTGATCTTTGCCATTTGCGTATTTATGCATTCCACCTCCGAGGTGGGCAGCATGCTGCTCGTCATGCGCTGTACACATCCCAAAGGTGGGACCCTTCTATATATTTAGAAATATGTTAAACTGATTAATTGGAAATCCCTCCTCCAGATAAGGCCATGGCCATGGGTGTGATACAGTCGGCCATTGGCCTGTTCGGCAACGTTCCTTGTCCCATCATCTACGGCGCCGTTGTTGACTCCGCCTGCCTCATTTGGAAGTCGGTGTGTGGCAAACATGGAGCCTGTTCGCTCTACGATGCGGATACCTTTAGGCACTATTTTCTAGGTGAGTCTAAAAAAAAGAAAATAATAAAGAATGCTAACTCTTAATATGTTTATTAACCTCTTTAGGCATAACTGCTGGCATCATGTTCCTGGCATTCCTCATGGACCTGGTGGTCTGGCGCAAGGCACATCGCATCGACATTGCGCCAGAGGATCCCCAGGATGGCGGCAATCACACGGCCAATGGACGCTCCCTGGAGGTGTCTGAGTCCAAGCAGCCCATCTCACCGGCGCCGGATACAACGGTCTAGGGTGAGAAATTCCCAAACAGAGACATAGACAGAGACAGAGACGAGAGCTTGGCGCTGCGGCTGAGAGATTTCCAATAAACGTTTACCTTAATTGTTAATTAGTTATCATTTTGTCTAGTTTTTTAGCCTAGTGCAAGAGTTATGTATTTAGTTAAGAGAAAGAGAGAAAGAAAGTGGCATCTTCGATTATCGGGAGACCTCATTGAAAAATTTTGCATTATAAATTGAGCTTGTCCCAGCCCGAACCCGAACCCCAGGAACCCTGCTCCATATTCTACATAATACCTATATATGGATTACGATTTAATTCTGTGTAAAAATCTCAACGCGAAACGAAGATATAAAGCGTAACTAAAAACGAGAATTAGAAAGAAACTGCTTGAAATGCGACAAGTAAATTGAGAAATCTGTAATGTGTAAACTATATATGTGTAATCTGTAATCTGTAATTAATATATTAGACATATACATTTACATGTATGTATGTAATTGCAACCTATCTGTGGTAGTTAAATTTTAGTTAAAATTCAAACTAATTGTCTAAGTTTTGTCATACAAGAGCAACAAACAACAAAAAAAAACAATATACGAAAAGAAATTAAATGGAAAAACTATATACAAATAATAATCATATTTTCAGTTTTTTCTTTCGCTATTTTGTTGTATCTGAAACTTAAGATTTAGCTGGAAAAACAAGTAAAATAGCTTCAGTATCGAAATGGACAAGGACATGTAGCTGGGAACATGTTTAGAAACACCTTTTGGAGCTGGCAACATATGCATGTTGCTAAGGTTTAGCTAAGATGGCGGCAGGAAACAGAAAATTATTGCTAAGCAATATTATTGCTAGAAGCATGTTGAGCAACAACTTCTGTTGCTGCAACATACCAAGGTTGCAACACTTCCAAACTTATCACAATACCAGTTTTAAAAAATAAAACCAGCAGCATGTTGTTACATATTACACTCCCTTTAAAAATACTGGTATGCAAGTCTATTTTCTACCAAAAATGTTTGTTTTTTATTAACAATTTCAATAAAAAAGGCTTAAATTTACGAAATGCAATATCGCGATGCATGGCCGCTGCCTTTCGCCTAACAAAAACAACAACAAATTGTGTTATACAAAACGAAAACTTGAATTGTTTGTAAAAACTTCCTTGGGCTATTGTCTCTGAAATAACAAGAAAAGGAGAAAAACAGCACAAATCGCACGCAATATGGAGATTGTCTGAGTGGCATCGAAAATCAAAAATCAAAATTAAAATCCTTAGTTTAGAATCAGCTATCGGGCGACCACAGCTTGAAGGTGCGATCAAACGACGTGGTGGCTATATACTGCGCGTTCGGTGAGATGTCCACGGAGATGACCTTGTTGTCGTGGCCCTGCAGCGTCTTCAGCGGCTGCCACGTCTTGTTCGACCAGATCTTGGTCGTTGAGTCGTAGGAGCAGGTGACCAGGAAGCTGCCGCACTCCTGCTGGTACTTCACGTCCGAAATGAGGTTTGTGTGCGCGGGAATGGTGTACACCGGCTGCCGTCGTCGCAAGTCCCAGATCTTGCAGGTATTATCCTGTGAGCCGGTGGCAATGTGGAAGCCATTCGGCGAAAAGTCCACGCCAAAGACAGCACCCAAATGGCCCTCGAGGAACATGATACAACGTCCGGTGCGGAGGTCCCACACCCGTCCAAAGGCATCTAGGCCGCCGGTGCAGAGGACACTTCCGTCCGACTGATAGCTTATACAGTGCACGGGCTTGGCGTGACCCTCCTGATGCAGCACCTCGGTCTTCTGCTCCAGATCCCACAGCCGCCAGCTGGAATCGTAGCAGGCAGTGGCCAGGAAACGGCCGGACGGATGGAAGGCCACCTTGGACACGCGATGTGGCATGTGGCCCGTGATGTCTGCGATGGACTCCTCGTTGTTAAAGCCCCACAGCTTGACGGCGCCATCGTGGCCGCCCGAAGCCATGGCCACCACGTTCTCCTCGTCGACATGGACACCGGGCCTCAAGGCCACGCCACCAACGTAGCTGGCATGGCCACGCAGCGTCTGCTTTAGCTCGCAGTCAGGCACGCTCCACAGCTTGCAGAGACCGGACCACGAGGCAGTGAGCAGGAGCGAGGAATCGGCGCTGAAGGCGGCACTGCTCACGGGCCGTGTGTCGCCCACCTGGGAGCAGAGTGGTGCCAGTGACTGTAGCTTCTTTTGCATCTCCACCATGCGGCCGGCACGCGCTGCGCTGGGTACCTCCAGAGCCTCCCGGGCACGCTGCAGTCGATCCTTGGCACGCGGCAGTGAGTAGTCCGCCAGCCAGAGCCGGGCAATACGCAGGCTATCCGGACCCTCGTGATACCATGTGGCCTGCTCCTGGTCGCGCGACTGCACCTTGCGCTCCTCGGCATCCTCGGCACCACGACCGCGATTGATGGCATTCTCGCCCAGATTGGCCAGCAGCTCTTTAAGACGACGTCGCCGCTCGGCAGGGCCTTCGCCGAAGAAACAAATCGGTTCGTTCAACTGGCGCAGGTTGTTCTTGATCTCGGCATCGTCAGTGGACACGTTGATCTGGCGGGCGCGCTTCTTGCGCTCGAACTCCTCCAGCAAAGCCACTTTGTCGCGCTCCATCTCAGCCTCCAGATCGAAATAGTCGTCATCGATCTTGTTGGCCAGTGTGGCTGCTGTGGGCAGTGCAGTCGCCGGTTTGACACTGTTTCCCGGCTTGCTCCCCGGCTTTCCCGACGTCTTCTTCGACGCCTCCTCGTAGTCCTCATCGGAGTCTATGTCCTCCAGCTGGCCACCAGTGCTTCCTCCGGCCGTCGTAATCGCTCCACCTCCCCCGCCTTCCCTTCCTGCTCCTGGTCCCGAGGAAGATGCCGGCGCCGTTGCGGCTGTTGTGGCAGACGCCGCCGCCGCATTCTGACGCTTGCGCTCAGTCTCCTCCAGCGAGCCGTAGTGGAGCGTCCGCTGGCGCTTGATGTACTGGATATCGTCGTCATCGGACATTGTGCGCCAGCGAGCGTGAAGAATTAATTTTAAACCAAAATTTCGCCGAAAAACGAAAGAAACAACAAAAAATATTTCGTTCAATGAAAACGTTTTACAGGCTAGTGTTGGACAATGCCATGGGGTGGATGGTGCAGAAAAACGCCATGGGGGTGGTTCGCGGTTGCAAAGTGTGCCCAGCTGCCGGGGCGGCTGAAGAGGTCGACGGTCACACTTCAATACGCACACACGCCTAACAAATTTTGCTTGGTACGAAAAAAGAAAATTTCCGATTTTCCGGCACGTTTTCTCCAATTTAGCCAGCCAGAGTGGGTCACAGGACCTGCGAGATAGCTGTCACTGCCCGGTACACAGCAGCCGTTTTCACTTCCATCGTCAGAGGGAAATGAGCGCAGCAAGTAACAAAATGTCGGCCACCGATCAGATGCGCGCAATGCTGGATCAGCTTATGGGCACCACACGGAACGGGGACGAACGCCAGCTCAAGTTCTCGGACTCGCGGGTGTGCAAGTCCTTCCTGCTCGACTGTTGCCCGCACGACATCCTGGCGTCCACTCGCATGGATCTCGGTGAGTGTCCCAAAGTGCATGACCTGGCTTTCCGCGCAGATTACGAGAGCGCGGCAAAGACGCGCGACTACTACTACGACATCGAGGCCATGGAGCACCTGCAGGCCTTCATTGCGGACTGCGATCGTCGCACAGACGCGGCCAAGCAGCGACTAAAGGAGACGCAGGAGGAGCTCACCGCCGAGGTGGCCGAGAAGGCCAACGCTGTGCACGGCCTGGCCGAGGAGATTGGCAAGAAGCTGGCTAAGGCGGAGGCTCTGGGAGAGGCCGGCGAAGTGGAGGACAGCATGGAGCTGATGAAGGAGATCGATGAGCTGCGCGCCAAGAAGATCAAGGCCGAGCACGAGTACCGCACATCCATGCCAGCGTCGACATACCAGCAGCAGAAGCTGCGCGTCTGCGAGGTCTGCTCCGCTTATCTGGGCATTCACGACAACGATATCCGGCTGGCGGACCACTTTGGTGGTAAGTTGCACCTCGGCTTCCTTACCATTCGCGAAAAGTTAATCGAGCTGGAGAAGACGGCGGCGCCACGCAAAGCTGAGCTGAAGAGGACGGGTAAGATGCCCGATCGGGAAGATGAGGGACGTGGACGCAATCGCTACTTTGTAGGTGGCCGAGAGTTGGACCGTCGCTCGCGAGTCCATCGCTCCCGTTCCAGGGAGCGACAGCGTATCCGTGATGCGGAGCGGGAGCGCGACAGACCCAACGGCGAAAAGAGCGGCAAGGAGGCGCCCGATGGGCCGGCGGAACGATCCGAACGGCCAGCAGAACGTGAGCGCGGCGGAGGTGGACGTCGAGAGGACCGTGGCGATCACAGAGATGGCCGGCAAGACCGTGATCGTGATCGGGATGGCAGACGAGATCGTGATCGAGGCCAGGGACATCGCAACGACAGAGGACGCTTCGGAGGCGGCGGAGGCGGTAACCACCGAGAAGACAGACGTCGATCACGCTCCAGGGACAGATCGCCACGCGAACGCCGCAACTTCAATCACTTTCGGGACGGACCTGGCGGTGGCGGTGGCGGCGGAGGAGGCGGAGGAGGAGGCAATGGCAACCGAAGGCGCTCCTACTCCCGTGAACGCTACAACCGCCGCTAGAGGATTCCCTGGCCACAGCGCACGTACGTAGCATTAATCTGAAAAACTACAATGCCACCACAAAAAAAAAAATGAACTACTGAAAAACCAACAGCAACCGAGAATATTTCGTAGCTTAATCAACCTACCACCCTTCGAAATGTTAATAATTTCTACTCTTGATCTTACGCTCCTTTAATCCTCTTAAATACCGAAATAAAGCGAATTAAACTCTGTTCAAAAGTCCCGCAAAAAAGATAACTAAACCCAATAAACCCCAGAACCGAAAACAGAAAACCCCAAAGAGATAGACACGATAGTTCCAAGTAGAGAGCAGTAGTTACCCCACAGTTAGGATGAGGAGGAGTTAACCCCCTTTTAACATTTGATATTTTGTGTGTTGTATTACAACGTACACCCACAGCCAGACCACACTCTCGTCTCTATATATACTCTTCTCAGCTCAGGTTACGTCGTCGTTCTCCCCCAAATCGATTCGACGTGTTGGCGGTGCATCGCTGTCGTCCCGCATTTGGGGTAAGCCTGTCGACCATATTTTCTATAATTCTGACACTCTATCACTGCTCTGATCTGATTTGATTTGATTTGATTTGTAACCCTAAAGCTAAAGCGTTCTCTACTCGAAGTTTCCACATTTTGCAGCCGCTTGGTACGTATTGAGTATGGCGCGAGGTGACTATTTACCATATAAAAACCTTATATACCAGATCAATGTTAGCCAGATACAAATATATATATAGATACACCAGACTAACTATAGCTTGGGTATGTATCCATTTTGAATCGTCCTCAGTGAGGGAGAGAGTATATTGTTTTTATGCGTTCCTGGGTACGTATTAATGTTAGAAGATCACGACTTTGTGGTACGTATGCAATAACGTTTGTGATAACACCCCCAGGCTTTGTAGGGTTCACTCGGCGATCCAGATTCCAACGTACGTATTGCTCCAGTCTCTCTAAACAAAAAACAAAAATAAAAAAAAACCATCATAAAATTAAAAAATAATGATATACAACTCTCGTAGCTGTTCAGAACTATACCTAACTAACTATACAAAATCCTTGTGTTTGTGGTGCTGCCGATGCATATGGGGGCTCAGATCAGTACAGTGTCCATGGTTATACATAAATATATGTGAGTATTCTGGGCACTACTAATCTCTGATACCAAATTCTATAATCCACTAAGACGGACGAGCGGATGTCTGTCTCTGTTTCTGTATTTCTGGTTCGTTTCTTTCGACAGGGAGAGCAGTGTAAAGAGTTTTTTGTGTTTGGTCCTATTTGCCACTATTTGGGTAAGAATCGATCGAAAACGATAATTAATATATCTATATATATATATTTATATCTACCCCGTAATTACATTGTTTTTTATCTAAATTGTAAGTCCAAAACACACTGTCCTAAATACACACACACTCTTAAGTTACAAATATTAAACACAAAACACACACACACTCTCTTTTAAGTAAGATCTAAATTAACACTTATCTTAATGGATCTAAGCTGATTGTAATAAAATTGCACTTGAATTATATGGCAGAGTCAGCCTGTTATTTATCTTTCTCATTGCCCTGGATAAGATGGTATATTTCACGGTTGTAAGGTAATTTTTTGATTGGGAAATCACTCATTGTGGTTCCAATATGATGTAACTCTTTACCTTGTATTTTTATATTTATATTTTAGCTGGGAAAATTATGTTTCGTATGACCACTATATGTTTAGAAGTAATTGTTACCAATTCGTAAAACACGTAAATGAAAGATAATAAGAATAAAAAAACAAATCATTCGAGAGTTCTGGGAGTTCTGCGGAGCAGATTAGTTCTAATTAAGGAATAAAACTGTACAAACAATCACGACAAGTTGTCAAGTGATCGAAGAACTAAAAACTTTTAAAAACTCTTTGGAATAACTTGGCCAACAGATTAAAAAAAACTTACTTTAGACAGCTTCGATGGATTTAGACTTACCTTTCCCTGTGCTTCTGAATCTTTTAATATAATACCAGGCCCGACCTTGACCTTGATGAGTTCTGAAGGGTTTAAATATAATCCCCTATTTTTGGGATGGAAATCTTTGATATCAGGTAAGATAACAATAGGATCTACAAACCCTTTTAATTATATTAAAACAGCAATAATGTCCTTAAGGATTTTCAAGAAATTGAAGTTTATAAAGATTCAATCAATAGAACCCCGTAAAGAATTATATAAGAATTTAATGTCAGATATAGATATCTCCTTCATAAGTTTTCATTAGATACCTCCCGAAAATAAAAACTCATAATTGTTGTTTTTTCATGAGAAGGCTTCTCGGTGTTGTTTGTATTTTCTTTTTTTAAATATTGCTGTTTCGTTTTGGAAAGGACTTTCTTTTTTGTGTTTTCATTTTCCGCTTTTTTTCTGCTTAATTTTGAGTTTACACGTTTTGTTCCAAAAGAGAATTTTTTCTGTACAATTTTTGTCTTTTCTATAAATTTTTAAAATTAAGTTTTCATTCTTTTGTTTAACAATTTCAATTGGCCCGAAAATAGATCAATATATTATGTATTTCCACAATTTTAAAGCGTTCACAAAATCTCTGGATGTTTGTGTTTCGTGTTTTGTTCAGTTGTTGTTGTTGGTTGTGGAAACTGTGTCTCATTGTTGGTGTGTTGTGGTATTTTGGAAAACCTTCTCATCCGCTCTCCACTAACATCCCTTTTGGGGTCTGGTCAACCCTCCTCCTCCTCCTCTTACGCCTAACTCAAAACAGTCACTGCGGGACCTGCAGTTGGTCCGCATTCAACTCTCTCTCTGTTACAATATAATTTGATGGTTTTTCTTTTTTTTTGTTTGGAAATTGAGTTTGCAGATGATCATCAACATGATTGGAATTTAGAGTCTACTTGTGTGTTGCTGGTTGGTTGGTATCGTTACAATTACAATTACAATTATATTTATATGTGTTTACAACAAATTGGTTTAATTTTGGATTGTTTTTATGGTTGTCGCATTGCTGGGTCGCGCAACCTGCTAAAATTTTGCACTATTTGATTGGATTTAATCTTATATAAAATTCATCGTTCTACTAGAGTTTAGATTTAGTTTTAGAGTATATATGCGTTTTGTGTTGTGGTTTACTTTTCTTTCTTTTTTAGTATTCGATGGGTAAAAAATTATGCTCTCGACTTTCACTTTCTCGCTTAAAGACACATCTTAAATAACTCTACATGATAGAAAGTGTTTTTCTCATTATCTCGCTATATCCGTGTGTTGTCAAAGGTTCTTAAACACTTGAAGCTTACACATCTACCTTAGCTTAAGTAACTGATTTGATTTATACTTGGATTTGTATTCCGTTTTGCTTTGCTTTGTTATATCGTACAATAGTTGGTTGCTTTTGCTGTTGATTTAATGCTTAAAATTAGACATTGAATTTGGCATTTATTGCGCATACTTCTTGATAATAATTAACATGACCTTAGCTTCCTCCCCATAGAATATTACAGGTATTTACACAACAATTTGTCATCGCCTGATATCTTTACTTGATTATGATTATGAAGACCACTTGCGGGAAGGACAATAAAATGAAGGGAGTACAACTCAAAATTAAAGGGCCTTAAACTGTGTGTTATATGATTGGGGTTGAATGTTTTTGAACAAATTCATCTAAACTAAAGCTTTTGAAACTTATTTAAATGCTGGACTAGCGCTTGACAGAACCGGGGGCTGCTGTGCCATAATATATATCTTTAGTAACTGTTTGAAAAAAAAGTAAAGGACTAATCTTAGGAGAACTAATAGTAGGTTGGCAGCTTTTAAATAATTCCGAAAAAAGTATAGATACGATAACTAGGCAGGCATACTATATTAGGGGGCTGATGCATGGAACTAGCTAGTAACTAGTAAAACATAATGTCGGTTTTGAGAGTAATATAAGTTGATGAGAAGATACTACTAAGAGCTAGATTCACAGGAAACTGGACTTGATGATCATCACAAGTGTGCGGGTTGTGTGTGTTATTGTAATAGTTTCATTTTCTTGGTTTTGTGTTTAATGGTGTTCACTTTCTGGCTGTTGATTTCTGTTTCTCTTGGTATTGTGTTTAATGGTATTCCCTTACTGCTGGTGCGGGCTGTTTTGATTGCTGTTGTTGTTCAAAATGTTGGTGTATGTTGGTGTTTATGTTGTTGTTGTTGTTGTTGTCGTTGTTTCAGTCCTTTGAGTGAATCGGTATCACATATTTATGTCCATATGGACTTTTGTACTTAATGCCACAATCACGATAAAATTTATCCGGTATACCTAAATTACATAAATACAATTTGCCACAATTGTTCGTTGATGTTGCTGATGCCAAGGCTGATGCTGATTTGGTTGCCGCTGCTGCTGCTGCTGCCGATGTGCTGGCAACGGGCGTTGGTGTAGCAGCCGCCGACGAGGATGATGATGCTGTTGCTGTTGATATGCCATTTAATGGTAATATGGGCAAAATGGAGTACTTGATGGCCACACCGTTAATGCCACAGGGTGGCGGATCCACGGCCAGCACCGAAGCGCTATTAGGAGTAATGCCTTTTAGTTTAAAACTACATTTTCAGTTGGGAATCCCTTACCGATTAACACTAAGCCATTTCTTGACCGCATCCGATAGATTGGCGGTGTTGGTCGACAATATCACAAGATCTGGCGTAGGCAAGGCTGCAGATATGGGATTTGGATGTCATATAATCTTTATCTTATTTCAGCTTAGCAACACTCACCATCAACCGAGTAAACAATGACATTGTCGGTGGCCTTGAACAGCGAAATCTCTGCGTTGCCGATGTTCTGCTCGACCAGCTTCGCCTGCTCCACATACAGCAAGACGGTGAGGCCGTGAGAAGCCAGCTGGCGACCTGTTGCTGCCCCAATGTTGATTGCTCTAAAGGAATAAATCATTGATTAGGATCTCAAGTTTTCCAAACCTAAGCACAGCTCACCTTATGTTCTTAACCCCATCGCAAATGATGGCTATCTTCGGCCACTGATGATTGTTGGCCGGCGTCAATCGTCTGGCACCGCCCAGTAGTGTGATAGCCAGGTCGCTGGCCCCTCGTGCCAAGATGTCGATCTGGCGCTGTAGCGATAGGCCAGCCTTCTCGGCACTCAACTCAATCTTATTCCGGGCATAGGCCGGAATCGTCGGCACAATCAGTCCGTCGTCCGTCACAAAGTCAGTGCTGCCATCGAATATGCTCTCGATTTGTCGCAACTGCAGCGGCTTGCTGGCCAGGATGTTCTCGTCGTGCCGGTACTTCTCCTCCGGCTGCTGATGGCGGCTCACAGTGTGACGCACGACATCTGGCTTTTGGTGCGTCGACTCGATATCATCCCAAATCGCTTGCTTGTCAAACAGCGCCAGATTGCCCTCAAAGTCAAAGTCCTCGTGGATTAGAGGATCGTCTGCCTCGCTGCCAAATGTCTGCTGAACCAGCCGCATGCTACTCTCTCGTCGCACCCTGTTCCGCTTATTCTTTCCGTTACCATTTCCATTCCCATTCACATTAGTGTAAGAGCCGTTGCCATTGCCATTGTTATTGTTGTTCATGTTGCCATTCCGTCTGCCGTTGCCGTTGCCATTTCCGTAGCTGGAGGCTGCCTGCTTGTAGTAGCCATCTCCGTTGCTAACGATATCGATGGGTCTGCTGCTGCTTGCGCTGCCGCTGCCGCCTAAGAGCAATCCAGCTGCCTCGCCGCTGTCTCCGCTGCTGCTGCAGTAGCTCTCCCGCGTATTGCCACCGAAAGCAGTGGCGCCCAGCTTAACCTCCACCTTGGGCGGAATCATGTTGCCAAAGAAGGCGGCTACGCTGTTCGGAGTTGTCGACATCTGATGCGGCGTCTGCTGCTGCTGTTGGGCACTGGATGCCCGAGATGACTGCGGTGTTCTAGATGGATAAGGATCAGCGAGGTAATGGAAAGGATTAAAGAAGCTGATACCCGAAGCCTATAAATTACATACCTCCTAATGCCATTAGAGCCATTCGTCTCGATGAGCTTCAGTTGGTGCATTTTGTCGCTCAGCGTCGAGTTGTAGTTGGTACGTGACGAGGACGTTCCACCGGACGATCCAGCTGCTCCTCCTCCGCTTGCCGTTGCTCGTCCATGTCCGTTGGCCTTGTTTCGTGGCGTCAGCGGCTGGTCCAGGTTGTGATCTTGCTCCTGAAACTGTTGCTTCTGCTGCTGCTGTTGCTGGAGCTGAAGCTGCTGCTGCTTGCCGAGAATGTTGGAGAAGTGAGGCAGCTTGACCGGCGTCGGCTTGTTGATCACCGGCGCCGCCGCCGTCTGCACGTCGACGTCCTGCTTGACCGGCTCGATGAGATCGATGCTACGGATGTCGGTGCACTTGAGCACCACCTCGGCGTTCTGCTTGCGCAACGGGACGCCATTGCGAAACGCGCGAACGATCGTTATCTCCTCTGCGGATATCTGCTTGATCAGGCCCTGGAAGACGCCGAGCACCTCGTCGCAGGCTATTGACACCGCACAGCCGATCCAGTCTTGATCCGTCAGACCCATGTAACCTGCTGTCTGTCGTTCTATAATACTCGATATTTGATCTTGGCTGGCTGTTTGTTGATTCGGCGCTAAATGTTTGTTGTTGCCTGCGTCTGCAGTTTTTCACTGGCTTTCGAAGCCGTCTTGCTGCCTTGCTGGTGTTGTTGTTGTTGTTGTTTTCTTTCCTAATACGCAATTTCGCACTAACTACGCACCACGCACCTCTCTTCCTCTTGCCGCTCTGGCGTTTTTCGAGTGTTTTGATGGCTGGAAATGTCTGTCAGGGGCTTTGTATATACTGTGTTAGCTGTGGGCGGTTACGGGCTTGAAATTTGGACACTTGTGGGTTTAAATGCACCAACAACTGCAATTTGCAACACTTTTATTTATTAGATTTCGCGTTTCATTTGGATTTTCACTGCTTTCGTGTGGCCGTTCATCGTTGGTGGGGAAATAATTCGAATACACCGAGCTGGCAGCGTGGCAGTATTATGTAGCCTCGAAATAAAACGCATTTTACAACAAAAATAGGCAAGAAACCTGAATTTTTAGGCAGATAATGATCTGATATAAGCTTTATTTAACAAAATCTGCCGTTTGCAAGCTCAGAAGGAGTTTCACTGCACTGTAACGGCTCCAGGTGAGGCGGTATTTTAGCGACTGCGCAACTCTGGTCCCTCTGGCAGATTTGTTCTCGTTTTTTGTCCCGTCGTTCGTCGTTTTGCGTGTTTTTTTTTAGTCCGGTGTGCAGTTTTTAAATTATTGTTTTCGATCTCGCGTGCGGTATATGTATGCAGCTTTAGCCGCCGCTCCAACGCCCCAAATCGGCGACTCAAGGCATGTGAGCGCGCTGCCGTGTTTGCCGGAATACTCGCCGTGTGAATAGAAGATTTTTCGTGATGATTTTCCGCACATAGTGGATAAAAGGCCAACCCGCACTCACACTAACACACATACTGGTGGAAATATAAATACATAAATCAAGCGAAATTATAGTGCGGCGTGTGTGTGTGCTAAAAGAGTAAGTGGAAAACTTGGGCGAAACCCCGAACCATAAAAGACAAACGAGGAGGAGCCGGAGCCGGAGACACACGGCTAGAAGACATGCCGTTGAACCCTTCGCGCTTGGCTAATTACGAACGTAGTTGTTGCAGGCGCTGCCTGTCAAGGAAAATGTTTGGCTTTTGTGCGCCGCTTACTCCCTTGCTCTTTCTGTCTCTCCCACACCTCGCTTACACAGGGGCATAGGACAGGGCGGTCGGCAGAGAGAGATGGCATCTAGCACAAGTACCGTTCGCCCGCGCCGTCCATTGTGCACTTTTGTTGCTCCCCTCTTTGTTGTCTGTTCTGCTCGCTTTTCTTTTCTTTACGTTTCTCGCCTCTCGCACTTTTCACTTTGGCCTTGTCTTGTCACAGCTTCCAAGCCATTGTCGCAAGCCTCTGCAGCTGCCGCTTCCCCGCCAGCCAGCTACTCGTGTCTTTTCTCGCTTAATTTGCACTTCCGCCTCCGTTGCACTTTATGCACCTCTTACTCACACATTCCTCACTCTCCTCTCTCTTTGCAGATTCTCGTTTAAAAAATAACAACAATAATAATGTCGGCACGTTCCAGCGGCTTGGTCGCCGCTACTGCCCTTCCCATCCCCTCATCGTCCTCCTCGGCGGCGGCCATAACGTCAGGTGGCGATGTGCCACGCCCGCCGCCGCGCAGGAGAGCCGCCTCTGTTGCAGGACAACAGCAGACGCGCCTGGAATTCGGCAACGGACACACGCCACGTCGATCGTTGGCTGCAGTGGTAAGTGCATTATTATCTATTTTCTTAAGTTCCTCCCAAATATTACATATTTCTCCTTCTCAAGAAAGCACAAACTTCACTTAGAGTAGGTCAACGCTATTTTATATCTTTTATCTTCTATTACACTGCTAGAAACTACCGTTAAACAATATCCAGAATTATTTTCTACCTTTAAACAATATCTAGAATTATTTTTTGTGTCAAATAGCTAACAAAATAGGGGGAATAGTTGAGATAGAGGAGGTTGCCGGGGGGATTTCGTTCCGCCTTATCAGCACCTCCGCTTTATTTGGTGTTTCTATTTTTACGATGTTTTCACTGCTAATCTAATCTGCAGCTTTCCAAACAGCTGAGTCGTGTAGATGGGCCCCGGAGATTCCATTCAAGGGTGATAAAGTAGGGTATAAAGTCGGGAATTCAGGGGAACTACACCTGGTATATCCATTGAAAAAACCATGAAATTACACAATATAAAATTGTGATTTTATACCTTTGGGTATTACTTATTTTTGCTGTTAAAATATATTTAAGGTATGACTGACATTCAATTTTTAAAATCGGAGTTTAAACATTTAAATTTTTATATTTACTAGAATTTTTGTTCCTCCTTTTAAATCGATTCAATACATCAACTGCCTAACTAATTCAAACTTTTAGTTTGAGGCCTCAATAACAACCTCTTATATTCCAAGTGGTTTTTCAAGCTCTTCACTTGCACTTTCCCGCTCTTGATACAAAAAACAGCTTGATAAGCATCCAGCGCCACCAGCGAAGAGGAAAACGCGCCTCGAGTGGTGTTTATTTAGTGTCTGGAATTTGCGCTTCTTCCACACTATTGTTTTGTTCACTTGTATAAACAAACAATTCGCATCGACATCTCAGACTAAACGGGAATTTATTTATTTATCTCAATTTGCCAAAAGATGCGAGCCACTTGAGCGAGAGCAGTCTTCATCGGCATATCTTCAGACCTAATTGAATTTATCAACACGGACTTGGCCATACCTCCGCCTTCGTCTGAATGTGAATGTGCGTAAATTGCCTTCGTTTAATGCACGGAAAAATATAATATAGCAAATGGGAAGTGACTAGATTGAATAACAAGTCTAGATCTTATTTTCGGAAAGTGCTAAATTTTATTTTATAATTATTTGTTATGTGTAAATATTCGAGTTATTCGATCAGTCATATGGAATTTAAAAAAGTAAATAGGTTTGATTTAGTAGATAGATAAGAGACTATCAACGAAATTTAAATTGGCCTACAAAGCGTGCTATTCTAGTTTTCAGTTTCTGCTGATTTCATAGAATTATTTTGTAGTTTGTAAGAAATTTTATTTAATTTATTATGCACCAGATATATTTTTATATTTTTTTTTTGCCAGTGCGTTTACTCAATGAACGTTAATTCGGCGTCTTCTTAATTTTGTTTACCTAACTTATTTAAACGTTGTCAGAGAAATGGCCGGAATTCCTGGCCATGTATATATATACGTCTACATCTCAATCGCTAGGTTTATCTTCATTAGAGCACTTGTGTCCAGTGGAGGCACCGCTAATTGAGAACTCGGCTATGTTGGGTTATTTAATCCAGTTCGCACGTCAAACGAACCAAGAACGCACCTGTTCAGGCGCTACGTCACTGATTGCTCAACAAATTGGCCTAATGGGCCGCTTATCAGTCAACAGTTGGCTATTTACACGAGGTTAATTGGATTTGGAATTGGAATCCATTGCGTCATTGTGTCATTCAACAGGGCCGGTGAAATAGCAGTCAAATGTCAATTATAATTGATGATGCGCTACTTAGCCTAACATTTACATTCTGTGTTTATATATATATTCATGCAGAAGATACAAATTTCAGATGCACACTCACACAGATACGGTTCCAGACCCATACAAGCACACTCGAGTGCCGATCAGCTGTTTTTGTTTTGTTTTGCCTTGGACACTTGTTCACTGGCAGCTGTCAGTGGGGGGAGAGAGAACCCCAGTGTGAGAGAGAGTGAGAGTAAGGTGGGGGAATATGAGGGGAAGGGGGAGCTGTCACTTGGCAAGCTTTTTATCAGCAGCTGAAAGCTTGGGTTGTAGTGCTGTAAAGCGTGTAAGGTGGGCCATTATATTTAGTATTCAGTATTTTTCTTGATACAAATATAATTTTAGTTTTCTTTACATATGTGATAAATTTTTAATATTTTAAATACTAAGCATTACAAAATTAAAACCATTAAAATATCGTTTACATATTAAAAAAAATTCTTTTTAAAATAAAAATAAGCACTATAATTTTTACTTTATAGAAAACTAATTTTAAAACATTTACCTACTCAAATTCAATAAATCAGTTTTCAAGACTCCTACTTATATAAATAATAAGAGGATGACTCCAAACTTTATATAGTACAAAAACAAAATTATTGCATATATTCTGAAAAAATTTAAATTATTAAAATTTAATTATAAGAAATGTCAGTGGAGGCCGACTACAATTAATTTTCTGCCATTTTGGTCACACAAAATACTAAAGCTCTCCCCCATTTGGGGGCCTCGCGTGCGCTGGCCACACTGCCTTGGTGGAGCTGCCTCCATTTTAGCTTAGAACGCGATAGCTGAAAGTTACGTGCAGCGGCCGCCGACAAGTGTTGTTGCTGGTTGCTCTTGCTGTTCCGCTCGCACTCACACTCGCACCACACACTCTCGCAGCGGGAGCGAGCGAGAGGCCGAGAGATTTACGCAGAACATGTTTTCGCAATAGTGTTGGTTCGTTTGTTATTGTTGTTATTGGTGCTTCTATCGCTTAGGGCCGTTAATAAAAGATAAATAAGTGAATAATTGAATTATAAATATATACGAATGCGAATACGAAATATATACGCAGTATAGATCAATTTATAGCGGGCTAATGCATCGTAGCCGTACCCCTGAAATGTGTTAATTATATAAAAAAAAGAGGCAAGAAAAAAGTAAATAAACGTACGTATCTGAAAAGCAACAGTCCGAGAGTATCGGCGAAATCTGTTGAAATTCACTTGGAATCTGCTTCTTCCTCTTCTGGCTGGGCGCCCTATTAGTCATGCTTCGCCTTTAATTCGCGCGAATATACATGAATGTGATTAAGGGGACGCCCTTATAATAATTTCTCCCCCCTGGCCAACATTGCGTATACGCAATAATCGTAATAAAAACAAAAAAAAACGGCAATTGTTGTGAAACCTGTTCCTTTGCAGCCACAGCAGCAGCAGCAGCTTGGGCTGTGCAGCAGCATAAAGGCAAAGCTGCGGACGAGTTACCAAAATAAAACCTTGTGTGCGCCAAAAAATGTGAAAAACAAAAACAGACAACAGAAAACCAGAAACAAACAAAATAATAATAAAGAACCCAAAAGAATGCTGCTGTAAGAATAGGAACAGAAATTCCTTGTGGCCCTGGCTAACCCGTTTTGTGCAGTTAAAACCGCCAAAGTGGCGAATATTCCATGTTGTTTATTAATTTATTATTCTTCAATTCAGTTGAAAGGAGAGGCGTGCACGAAAATTAACACAAAACATACAAACCGTAAACAGAAGCAGAAGAGATTAAAGTCCAGAAACCGAAGCTTAATTTAAATTAAAATCAAATTCAAACCTAAATCAAATCGCAATCAAAATCCAAAACAAAAATGGCCGAGTCAACAACCACATCGCCATCGGTGACGAGCGAAGATGGCCAAATCCATGGCTACAATAACAGTGATGTAAGTAACTGGCGAGAGCAGAGCTCTCTGCCGCTCCTCCTCTCCGCCACGCTCCCGCTCCCTCGCAAGTACGTATAAGCGGTACATATGCAAATCTACGGAATGTATGTTAAGCTGGCCGTGTGTTTTTTTTTTTTTTATTAAAACAAGGTATAAATAGAACATAAACAAAATTACAAATAGGTAAAGGAAAGAAAAGGTAGAGGAAAGGTGAAGAGTCCGCTCCCGCGGGACTGCCGCAAAGCTATACTTCGCGGGGCGGCTGGCGGTCAGTTGCCGCTCATCTATCTCCTGCAGTGCGTCGGATCTGCTCCCTGCGTCTCAGCTCTTTCATTATGGATGCCGCCATTGCGGCAACCGCCTCCCACTTGGCGGGGGCCTCCAGCATACAGCCGACTAGGTTGTCGGGTGTAGGGCGGTCGTTTAAGGCCTCTTCAAGCGCAGCTCGTTCTGCCGAAAACAGGGGGCACACGAAGAATGCATGCTCCGCGTCCTCGATAACTTCGCTGCCGCAGTAATCGCAGTGTGGGTCGTCCTCGTGCCTGAACCTATGCAGGTACGCCTTGAAACATCCATGTCCGGTCATGATCTGCGTGGTGTGATAGTCCAACTGCCCGTGTC